>CM041218.1:21297545-21500041 GCA_023065735.1 Coffea humblotiana
ATAACCCCTCAAGATCTCCAATCCGTGGCTAATTGTGTCAAGCCCTGGAATGCACACGGCTTCTTGATCAATTCATAGATCAAACTCTTGACTGCCTTGTCAAATGAGGCGTGGGCACGCTTTACAGACTGAGTCTTCTGGACATAGAGTTTTAGAGGCACCACTTCACGTTTGACAAAGCGTGGGCATGCTTAACACGATGCCTTCAGGAAAGTCGACTTTTAATGCGCCTTTTAATTCATTCTCACCAACAATCCCTAAAACCAACACCAAAATTCAAATATGAGTGAAACATATCGATTAACGCCATATTTAAGCAAAATAAAGGGGAGAATATTCACCAATTATATGCACAATTAACCACTTAACATTTAATTTTAATATTAGACCTAAGCTTATCAACTTATGATTGTTCAATCATTTTAGTAGCTCCATTTGCTCAAGAAGCATTGCATCTTGATCACTGGTGAGACATTTCAAATATCCATTGCATTATTATCATGTTTATGTTACGGCGGCTAAACCTTGCTCTTTTTATATCAGGTACCATGCACTTGCAATAGACAATATAATTAATCAAGGGAGTTACATGGATCCGCGAGTTCTTCTCCCTCCTGTCAGCGATAATAGAATACTTCGTATTGCTACTATGCTGCAACAGGTCAAAGTTTCACTATTATTTGTATTCCACGAACAACGTTCTGTTCCTTCTATCCTTATTGTTATTGTTTTATGGAGAACAATCACTGCATGGATTAGTGGCATTATAGAAATTTCTCATAGACATCAAAGGCTGACATATATGGCATGCCCCCAATGTAATCAACCAAACAGCTTTGTAGGCACTTGGATCGGTGAATGCGAATATTGTCAAGTTAACATTGAACTCTTACCCAGGTTTTTATAGCTACTTAATTAACTATTGAATTGACTCAACAACTTCGTATAATACAAACATTTTGAAATAAACTATATTAACTATTTCCTTGCAGAACTTGTATTACAATTTCGATTGCCGATTCAAGTGGATCTTTGACTGCTACTACTATAGGAAATGAAGCTGAAAGATTAATTAACTACTCAACTTCTGAACTCCATTATTTATATGGAGAGGTGATTGCTAACCAATATCCAATCACAAATGTTTTATTTTCTTTTTTTTTCCCTTCTTCTATTGATTATTTCTATTCACTTCTTTGAATAGAGAATTGATATGGGTCCATATCTTATACATACTTTGGATGGAAAGACACATATGTTCTACATTAAGCCTTCTTCTTCCAGATTTGCAAGTATCAAATGTGCAGCGTATGAGATAAATACTTCATACACTATCGATGAGGCCATGAACATCAACAATCTCAACTTCAATGCTCTTAATGTCAACGACTAACCTTCTGCTCACTTAGCTCTATTTTTAAGAATATTTCCAGTTGTATGGCTGGTAGACTCTGCATTATGTCTTTATGATTTCCCCTCTATCTATTATGCATCTTTGTAGCTACACATCGACAGTTTATATGTTCTATCCATTATCGTTTTTTAAATTGTGTAGATTTTCGTTTCTCAATTATTTGGCTTATTACACAAACTCTGTTAAAAAGATATAACTGGACATATACATTTTGCAAATTTCCACTGCGCATTTGCACGGTTATCACCTCCTAATTACTAATAGTCTGAAGTACTCTTTTTTTCTTAATTAAACGGCAACATTTAACATAACCTATTGGGATAATTTCACAAACCTCTACCTCCCCTGAGATTTCTAACAATTACAAAGAGCTTTTCTCAAGTTTTAAAAATTACATATACATTCCCTACTTTTATTGTTTGGTAACAATATAGGTCCAACAAGTTAAATTTTCTGAAAAACTCCTAAATTGCCAAACTAAGAAAGAAAAATATAGTATATTCAATCATTTTTTCCACACTTTGCATAAATCAACGAGTCTAATTCTTAACAACCATCCAAATATAAGTTCGAAAATCAAGTGGCCGTCCAAAAGATCTCAAATTACATATACATTATCAATATTTGCTATGATAAAAAAAACACATAAAATCCCATTGACAACCAATTTTATACCCTCAAATTAAATATCAATGTTCAAATACCTTTTCAATATAACCTAATCTGACCTAGAACCACCATTGCAACCCTCCTATGGATTTAAAAATATTAATATCTCAAAAGTAGAGAATAAATTCTACCTCCATAATAAATTATAATAAAAAAAATTCTAATCCAATGAAAGAAATTCTTATATAATTATTGAAATTTTATAAAAGTTTTTCTTGACAACAAACAAAATATGATAAATTCCACATCTTTAGTTCTTCTTCCTATTTCAATCATCAATTTCATTATTTATTTCTCTATTACTGCGAGTCTTTTAATTTTTTTCTAATTTGACACATAATCTACTCTTTTTTGTAGATTTTATAATTTCGATTTGGCTAATATTCAAAAAACTGAGAAGATAATAAAAAAAAGGTCATATTAATTGAAAAATAGACAAGAGACAGAAAAATAGATTTGTTTAAGTTATGTAAATTTATTGTCTTAAATTTAAAATTGTCTACTAAATGGAGGGTATTATAGGTATTTTACTATGTCAAGGGAGATAAGTGTAATTTCTTAATTTCTGCAATTATCCCTAACCTATTCCTATCAGGAGTCTGATGTACTTTTGTTTTCCAGAAAAGATAGAAATTAGGAGTCCGATTTACTGGTCTCGGACTTTTTGGATATAAAAAAGTCAATTTTGTGTTTTTGTCCGTATGTTAAAAAAAAAGCCACGCCGCCGTGCGATTACTTGAAAAACATGTTATTTGTTCTATTAAGTTTTTTAAAAATTAGTTTTTTAGATACTATTAAAATTTTTTAAAAATATTCTAAAAGATACTCTTAAAAGTAATTTAATTTTTTTAATATTTAAAAAGTATTTTAAAATATATTTTAAAAACTCGTTTACTCTTAAATATGTAAAAATATTTTTTAAAAATATTCTAAAATATATTATAAAAACCTTCTATCGTAAAATTTTTAAAAAACAGCTAATCCAAACCCACTATATCCCGAAAAAAAAAAAAAAACAAACACACTATGTGATTTCCTTTGCTCTATTTCATTGTTCTTGAATGTTACCGTGGGTTTACGATTTATTGTCAGTTTGGGTCCATCACGCTCGTTATCTCGCTACTTGTTTAGTGTTCTGAGAAGGAGTGACGATTTGGGTCAATTTAGGGTTTTGATAAAGAGTGACGATCATGGAGGAAAAAGCGGGGTGGAGGAATGAGTTCAGAGGAAAGGGAGAAATTCCTTCGCATCGCCAAAGCTTGGCACGGCGGTGGGGTTGAAAAGCCCGAAATTTATCACCAGAAGCTGGTAGATAATTTTAAGAGAGCTGCAGCCTACGTTGGGTTCAATGAATCGACGACTTCTCTTCCTCCTTAAAATTACCCTCAGGACGCAATGTTAATGTTCTACGGCCTATATAAACAGGTTCCAGAATCGAATTCCATGCCTCTTTTTGCATGTTCTTCTGGATTAATTTTGTTCTGTCGTTTATATATATATATATATATATATATATGTCCTAAATCAGCAACCTTAAAAAGGTTCTGATGGTTTCAAATTTTATGCAGGCAACCGAGGATACCGAGTTTGATGATATTCCCTTGCCTAAATCATCGGATGAATTGGAGCAAAAACTATACCGGAGGTTTGTATTCTTGAGCTTTGCTGCAATCTCTCTGTCTCTGTCTCTGTCTCTGTCTCTGTCTCTCTCTTTTAATATGATTGTAGATTTGCCTAGGACCTCTGTCAGCATTAATTTGAGGTTATAGCTTCAATGTACGAGCTTCATAGGCTGTGAACTTCGGTCTTTGAAGCCAATGGCTGAAAAGCGAACCTTTTTTCACCAAAGAAAAAGAAAAAATTGTCCATCGCCCAATTTGTTTCTTGAGTTAATGTTAATCAGACTCGGCCTTTTATTTATTTAAAATAAAAAAATATTGCACAGCACAAATCCAGAAAATATCCTTTTTTTTTTTTTTGGGTTAAAAGGCTAACATATTTCTATTTCTCTTGCTGTAGCCGGATCGGCATGCTATGCATGTCACCTACACTTGCAATGATGAACTTTGGGCAACTGTGAAGGTTTGTCAAAGATATCCCTACTACTTCATGGCTACTTCTCCTCAAACATTATAAACCATTAATTGACTTTCTTTTTTTGTGGACAGGTTGTAGACCCAGCATATTGTGCCAGTGCGTCAAATTTTAGCAGGGAATCGCTTGAACAATCTGAGTTGAATGTGAGTGTGGTAAACAATTTCGTGAATTATCTGGTTTTGCCTGTCTTCTACATTGCTTAGTGCAAATAGTGGAGGAGGATCTCTACATCATAGTATTAGAAGCAAGACTTGGTTATGATATTTCACCTGTTGAAAGTTGTCATAGTCCGATAATCTGCGGCTGCTCAATCTGTCTAAAAATAAAATGAAGAAGAAGATGATTCAAAGATTTACATCAGCATGGTAGTATCTGATATTATACTTGTATACATGTCAGGCGTTGATTGTCCCGAATGAGAAAAGGAAAGTGTACCCTATGTGTTGGTTGTGGGTTCAATTCTACAAAGTGCTATTCATATTCAATGCTAGACTGCTATAACCTGTGTGTGTGCTGTAGTTTCAATTCTACAAACTGTTATTCATATTTAATGCTGGACTACTACAGAATTTCATGAAATTACATTCATTATTTGAGTAAACAATATCATAGCACATCCTTAAGTCTGTTCCAAGATCCAAACAATTTGGTCTGTTTCAAGACCCAAACAATTTAGTCTGTTACAAGATCGAAACAAAACTGAGATCTCAACTCTTTCCGCATCCAAATTAATCAATTTGTACAAGTCATAAAGATGCAACAAATAGTGTGTCCACCATCTTGAATTAAGTGCTTAAGAACCCTCAGAGTCTTTTTAGTTCTATCTGCATTATCAATAAGAAGCCTTCGAGTGGCTAATTGTGAACCATTGAAGTTGCAATTTATCTTGTATGAGTGTTTAGGCTAGCAATTGGCAACATATATTATTGTACATTCTCCAAACGAGGAAGTGATTTAATTAAGTTGTGAAAGGAAGATTATTAGATATTAAGCGAAATTTGAAAGAAGTATGTTGCAGACTTTCCTTTTGCTTCACATCCTTTAAGCTATTGGTGCCATTTCGGACAAGAGGCTCTCTTTTCGATGATTTGGAGTAGGTGAATTAGATTTTTCATGTTGTCCATGTGTTTGCATTTTGCAAAGATATTGTCACCTGCTGTTTTATTCAAAGTCTTCATTTACCCCCACAGTATCTGCACCGACACTCCAAAGATACCCATTATCGGTTATAGAATGCATGCCTAACACAATAATGGGTGGTTTGACTTTCTGAGGATGACTTGCCGCGTCAGAATCTATTGTTCCTTCAAAATGGTAATAGATGAGAACAAGATAACTCAATGGATGTTTCCGAGTGTTTTATGTTGCCAAAAATGGAATAAGTTTTCCAATCAGTAGCCACTAGCAACTATATATAGATCAATCTATTGTGGTTTGTTTTCTAAATAAGTGTAGAGCATATTATTCTCATATTTACTGATATGTTAGCTATTCCTCGTACCCGTATCTGACGCTTTTAAAGTGTCATTGTATCCTAGTTTTCGATGGGACAAATTAGAAACCTAAACATATACCTGTAACTGACACTCATACAAGATTGTGAGTAACATAGGTCACCTGTAACCAAAGTGATTTTGGATTGAACTTGGTAAGGTTGGATAGTGGTATGTGGGTTTCATCACTTTGCCTAGTGATTAGTTCTGCACTTTTGACTTAATTTGATATTCAAAATAGTCTCTTGAATAAATTTACATGGATCATCAGTCAAGCTCGTTTCTGTAAAATTAGAAAGAGATGTGCGTTGTACCAGGATATTGCTCCAATTTTATTTGCATGGCTTACCAGGATGTAACTATTGGGTAAAGTTTTTCCAGAGTTCTAGATTTATCCTGCACTGCCATCAAAAAATTTTCTGGGGACTATTGCTACTTAAAGGTAGGGATATCATGTCTCCCCAAATTCTTGATCGTGCATGTTGAAGGTTGTTAATAATTGCTAAATTCCATTCAAAGTGTCAATTTGATTCTATTTTTTCTAATACACCACCTCCCTGGCCCTACTGCTGAAAAAGGGATATGGGTATTCTAACTTCTGCAAAGTCTGTATCAGCTGCAATTGAGCTGTTGAGACTATTTGTGGACTTGATTTGGCTCAGCCATTTTGTTTTACTGCAGAACGAGCAACATTCTTCTTAATTGATTGCATAAAATAATTTCAAAAGCTAGGTTGAACCTTCATAGTAGAAAAGCTGATGAAATGGAGCATAGTAAAGGAGAGAAGCAGTAGCAAGAGTAGTCACAAGTCTACTGCATGACACTTGCTGATTCACCTAGGGTGATGCCACGGTCTGGCAGAATCTAAGTTGAATACTCGTGCAACTGTTTTGCATAGTTACCATTTGGTAAAATGACCAAACTTAGAATATTTCTGTGGGACCTTGAACAAAAATAGGATTACAAATCATCCAACTGCCAAAAATCAGCATTTAATTCTTAGAATCCAAAGGGAAAGAAATAGCAGTTGAATTTTCTAAATAGCTAAAAAATCATACTGCCCCAGTATTCTCTGAAGAGTAACTCAGGAAAGTTCTGGACGGCAACGAGCTGGACTGGTTCTTGTCAGGGCTGGATGAGAATTCGGCTTTGAGTTTTGTTTGGGTTTCCAGATTCAAAAGGATGTGCTGATTATAGCTTTCCCATACCTTCTTTAGGTTTGTTTACAAAATCAGCAGTAGCCAAAGTGATTCTGCTTTAATGTTGTTGTCCTGTCGCCCCAAACTTTTGTGCTGATAGCATCTTCCATTTGCTGAACCAAGTAGCAAAAGTGTCTTGCTAAAGATGCTCCAACCAGCTTCTGGTGATGAGTGTACACACTATCCTTGATACTTTGCTTCTGCATCATCCATGTTCACTATATAGATAATTAAGAGAGCTTCACTGCTGGCTGGGTATGCATAATGCTGAAAATGATCCTGACTATGAACTGCTCTAGGAGACTTTTTAATGACCCATAGACTGATGCAAACTGAAACTTTGATGACATTATGAGCCCTTGAGTCGTTGCATTCAGGCCTACTCTTGAATACAAGGAGATGAGAGGTAGAGAGAAGTGATATCTTAGAAGTAGCTACTCCTTGATTGTATTTTCTGGGAAACAGAAAACAAAGTGTAATCTAGTAAAGATTAGAATTTCATCATTCTGTCCTGTATGATGGAGATTCTGAATGCAGTTTTGGAGATATGGATTTCAGTGTTTTTGGTATGAATTGGTGCCTGAAAAGAAAGTTCTTGACATTTTGTAAAATAAGCTCAGTTCACCCCATGGTCATGCTTTGTCTATAATTTTTTTTTTTAATGAAGTGATTTTGCAGTAAGCGATTTGGTAGACGTTGGGTTTCAGAGTGCAAAAGTATATATAAATTGTTTCATCTCGTTTTGTGTTTTATAATTTCAAAGGACATCTTATCACCAACATAGTCTGTGTTTTTGAGAAAGATAGGAACACATTATTTGTTTTGTTGGACACTAACCAAGCTCACATCTTGTGTTTCCTTGCAATCTTCCGACTGTACTTTTTCCCACTATTGATCTCTCTTGTGTATTACTTTCTGTGAGTTTTTGTCCGCTTCTCTCTTATCATGAAGAGGAAGAGGATGGTCAGATCTTGTGGTCCAGATAGGTGTAGGATTCTAAAATATGTCCTCGATATAGTTTTGGTTTTTTTTTATCTTCTTAGCTCTTGTAACACTTTTCTTTTCTTAAATTGCTTTGATAAAAAATGTGAAAATCAATGACTTTTGTTGTGATGAAGAGTATTGCTGCTAAGAAGAGTCTCTCACATAATTGGTGTTTAGAAGTGTCGAAAGGCTATGATGCTGGTTGCGTTTCTGATAAATGGTTTGCGCCTTGGGTATCTGGTTTATTGCCAAAATCTTGAAATATAGCCATTTCAGTTTTAGAAAGGCAATGGAATAATTGAGGTAAAGCAGAAAATGCGATGGCAGTGAATGCTAAAAGGAAACAAATTTAGACGCTTGTGCTCCATTTAATACTTTTACTTTCGTAGTTGATAGTTAGTTTACTTCCAGGACTCAAGAATAGTAGGGACTGAAAGTTAAAAATGCAAGATTCTTTTTTGCAGTTATGTGAGATTTCCTTCTCTATTATGTTTGGCGTGTTTTTATAAATTGTATGTATTCTACAATTTCCAGTACAGCCACTTTTGGTGATTTATGAGTCCTCTCTTTTTGAATAAAAAAATACGGCTTGTTTATTTATATCTGGTGGTGAAATGTTTATCTCTTACCTCCGACCGTGAAAGCTGGCTGCTGATTGCGTTTGTTTTCATGACAGGGTGATGTTGAACAGCAGCAACAATAGCTACAAATGATGGGATCCTCAGAATAAGAAGTTGAGTTTCTCCTGGGGCAAAAGGCTCGCTCGAGAAAAATCTGCTCTAGTGTAAAACAAGCAAATTATTCCGTTGAGCTGTCTTGATGGCTCACTGGAACTCTCTAGTAGCGAATTGCGATGTTCCAAGACCCAAACAACTTAGTTTGTTTCAAGATTCAAACAAATCGAGATCTCAATTCTTTAAGCAACCAAATTATGAATTGTACAGGTCGTAAATATGCAACAAAAAGTGTGTCCACCATTCTTGAATCAAGTGCTTAAGAACACTCAGAATCTTTAGTTCTGTCTGGATCATCAATGGAAAGCCTTCGACTGGCTAATTGTGAACCAAAAAGTTGCGATTTACGTTGGAATTATGATGCAAGTGGCAAGTGGCAAAATATATTACTGTACATTAGGTCAATGAGGATGTGAATTAATTAAATTTTGAAAGGAAGATTGGGAGATATTAAGTCAAATTTGAAAGAAGTATGATGCAGAATCTTTTTTTTCCCCTTTGTATCCTTTGAGCTATTGGTGTCATTTTGGACAAAAGGCTCTTCTTCTCCATGATCTGCAGTAGGTGAGTTAGATTTTCTTCTTGTTCATGTGTTTACATTTTGATAAGATATTGTATTGTCTCCTACTGTTCTACTCAAAACTCTTCATTTACCCCACAGTACCCACAACGACACTCGAAAGACACCCATAACCGGTTATAGAATACATACATAACACAATAATGGGTTGTTTTTGAGGATGACTTGCTGCATCAGAACCTATTGTTCCTTCACAATGTAATAGAGGAGAGCAAGATAATTCAATGGATGTTTGCGAGTGTTTTATGTTGCCAAAAAATGAAATGAGATTTCCAATCATTAGCTACCGGCAACTACATATGGATCAAACTATTGTGGTTTGTTTGCTAAATAATTGTGGAGCATATTATTCTTTTATTTACTGATATGTTGGCTGTTCCCTCGTACCCGTATCTGAGGCTTTTAAAGAGTCATTGTGTCCTAGTTTTTAGACCTGTACTTGACACTGGTACAAGATTGCAAGTAACACAGGTCACCTATAACCAAAGAGATTTTGGATTGAACTTGGAACAGTTGGATGGTGGTATGTGGATTTCATCACTTCACTTGATGATCAGTTCTTCACTTTTGACTAGTTTGGCTTGCAAAATGGTCTTTTGAATAAATTAACATCGATCATCAGTCCACTTTTATCTGCATGGTTTAGCAGGATTGTCTAGGAAAAGTCATGTAACTATTTGGTGAAGTGTTTACACAAAGTCCTAGGTTATCCTGCACTGCCATGAAAAAATTTCTGGATCTATTGCTACTTAAAAGATAGGGATATCATGTCTCCCAAATTCTTTGATCGTTCATGTTGAAGGTCGTTAACAATAGGTAACTTGTCAAAGTGTCAATTCAATCTATTTTTTCTAAACTCAACAACTCACTGGCCCTTGCTCGAAAAGGAACAGGGGTGTTCTAACAAAAGCAAAGTCCACATCTGCTGCAATCGAGTTGTTGAGACTATTTTTGGACTTGAGTTGGGCTCAACCATTTTGTTTTTCCCTAGAACGAGCAACATTCTTCTTAGTTGATTTGCGTAAAATAAATTAAAAATGCTGAGTGGGAACCATCATAATAGAATAGCTGGTGAAGTGGAGCATAGTACAGAAGAGAAGCAGTAGGAAGGACTAGTCACAAGCGTACTCCATGACACTTGCTGATTCACCTAGGTAGATGCCATGATCTGACAGAATCTAATTACACTTGCAACTGTTTTGCATGGTTAACAATTGGTTAAATAGCCAAACTTAGAACATTTCTGTGGGACCTTGAACAAATATAGGGTTACAAATCAACCAACTTCTGAAAATAAGCATTGAAGGCAAGGGGAAAGAAATAACAATTGATTTTTCTAAATAGCTAAAAAAATACACTGCCGCACTATTCTGTGAAGAGTAACTCAGGAAGGAGTAGTAAGTTCCGGACAGCAAGGAGCTGGGCTGGTTCTCCTCGGGATGGAGGAGAGCTCGGCTTTGAGTTCTGCTCTGCTTCCCAGATTCAAAAGGATTCCCTGATTAGATTTCTCCGACCTTCTTTAGCTTTGTTTACTAAATCAGCGAGTAACTAAGTGATTGCATTGTAGTTGTTGTTGTCGTGTTGTCCCAGATTTTTCTGCAGATAGCATCTTCCATTTGCTAAACCTAGTAGCAAAATTGTCTTGCTGAAATTGCTCCAGATGAGCATACACACTGTCCATGATGCTTTGCTTCTGCATCATCCATGTTCTCCATATTGGTCATTAAGAGAGATTCATTGCTGGATGGATATGTATCATGCTGAAAAAGATCCTACTATGAACTGACCGACAGACTGATGCAGACTGAAACTTTGATGACATTATGAGCCTTTGAATAATAATAGTCAGGCCTTCTCGCGAATATTAAGGAGATGAGAGGTAGAGAGAAGTGATATTTTACAAGAAGCTACTCCTTCGTTGTATTTTCTGGGAAACAGAAAACAAAGTGTAGGCTGGTAAAGATAGAATTTCATCATTCTGTCCCGCATGATGGAGAATCTGAATGCAGTTTTGGCAGAAATGGAATTCAGTGTTTTTGGCATGAATTGGTGCCTGAAAAGAAAGTTCATGAATTTGTTTCGTCTCATTTTTTTATTTATTTATATTTTCAAAGAACATCTTATCACCAAAAGAGTCTGTTTGAGAAAGATAGGAACATATGATTTCTTTTGTTTGGACAATAAGCAAGCTCAAATCTTGTGTTACTTTACAATCTTTCTCCGCTGTTGTATCTTTCTTGCGTATCTTTTTGTCTGCTTCTCTCTTTTGTACGAAGAGGAAGAGGATGGTCAGATCTTGTTAGTCCATAAGGGTGTACGATTCTAAAAATGGACTCAACATGGTTTTGGTTTTTTCATCTTCTTAGCTCTTGCAGTTCTTTTCTTTTCTCTTAATTGCTTTCAGCAAAAATTTGAACATTTGAGTCATTGAGAATGACTTAGAAAGAGATGAAGGGTATTCCAGCTAAAAAGAGAATCTCGGATGCTTTGCATTTAGAAGCAGCAAAAGGCTATGGTGCTAGTAGTGTTTCTGCTATATGGCTTGCGCCTTGAGCATCTGGTTTATTGCCAGAATCTCGAAATAGAGCCATTGCAGTGTATGAAGGCAATGGAGTAATTGAAGTGAAGCAGAAAATGCGATGGCCGTGAACGCTAAAAGGAAACAATTAGATCCTTCTTGTGTTCAGCTATTACGTCTAGTTTTGTGGTTGGTCCCAAGAATAGTAGGGTATCATAGAAACGTCAATTGTCCGATGATTGCATTTACGCTTGAAATTCAGACTAGGTAATTGCTCAGTATTTGGGAAAAAATAAAAAAAAAAATTTTGAGTGACTTGACTGAGTAACATCAAATGGTGGAAAAATACCAGAGGTGCACAATGTCTAAATCAAATACCAATACCAATTATGAAAAAGCCAATTTGAATCTCAATTACCAGTAGCTTATCATATGAACATCAGTCTTTGGGTTATTTTACTTAGGGACTTAGAGTTTTTAAATTTGAGTTTTAACATCCACATCTTACTTGTTATATTAAGTTATTTGATTTGTAAATTTTTAGGATTTTATCTTGTAATTTGCATTCTAAATTGATAGGATTTATCTTATATTTTAATTTACAGAGAGCAATTTATTTTTGGTAATGTTTGCAGAAAAACATGTATATAAACACAATAGTGTGAATGAAATAGAACCTTTCTAAAGTTTTACATGAGGAATTTCAAGACTTCCTATGTATTTTATTTTCATATTAATCTGCCAATTCTTTACTCCTAGACAGCAGAAAAATTGTTACTCGGACATAAATCAATCCATAGTTTCCAAAGTATATATCACCGTTTCTTTCAATAAAATGTTACTACCATATTGAACAAGAGAAACAACGAATAAAACAAAAATCATTGCGAGAGAAATGCTTATACAAGTAACTATTAGGAAAGGGGTATCAGTGCAGACACATAATATCAGAGTTAATTTAGGACAAAATTACTCTTTCTTCAAATATCAAAAAATAGAAATAAATCAAATCACAAAGCAATGATATGAACAATAATAATAAAATACAGACAAATAAAGGGCACAGGACATCAAGATTTTTAACGTGAAAAACCAATGAATCTAGTCTAGTAAAAAACTCCACTATCACAATAATGAAAATACACAAGTCTATCCGAAATATTCGGATGACGACAATATCACCAATATTAACCAAGCAACCAAGCAAAGTTGTTACAAAATTACCCCAAAAACTACAACGGTCAAAGAAGTGGGTTTGGAAGGGTGTTACCAAATGAAAAAGAAATCTAAAATCTGAACTAGTAGATGGGTAGAGTTTGACTAGAGGATCACGTGGGTAAAATTTCGTCTCAATCAGATTTCGAATCACCCTTCAATCAAAACCTTGAAATTGTTTCTCTCTCTAGTTCTCTCCCCAGTTTCTCTCTCTTTGTTCCTCACCAAGAAAAGAAAAACAGTGGCTGAACTTTTTTCTTCTTTGGTTGATGAACCTCGCAGCTGAAACTTATATCTTTGTTTTCTAAGAAAGAAAAGTACTAGTCAAGTTTTATACAGTTAAAACAAAATGTTACTATCATATTGAACAAGAGAAACGACGAATAAAACAGAAACCATTGCGAGAGAAAATGTTTATACAAGTAACTATTGGGAAAGGGGTATTAGTGCAGACACACAACATCAGAGTTAATTTAGGACATAATTACTCTTTCTTCAAATATCAGAGTTAATCTGAAACTTGTATCTTTGTTTTCCAGGAAAGAAAAGTACTAGTCAAGTTTTCCAAGTCAAATTTTGACTACAACATAATGGGTTTTGTTTTGTGGTTTGGCCCATCAAATGAGTTGGTTCACAAGCCCAACAATACCCGAGTTTCTTTTTAAAATCAAGAAAGCAATTAAAGCAAAATCCAAAGAGAAGGTAAAATATAAAATTAAAAGTCTTTTTAACCGTTCATCTACTATTGTGCCAATTTTCCTAGGTCGGTCCTTCAAAGTTTTTCTATTCATTTTTTAGAAAGATCGTTTGATGCAAAATTAGGAAGATGTATTTTTATAGAAACTTTTCCCACAACATACAAGCTTAGCTTCCATATTTGATTCTTACCAAAAATTATAGAGCAGTCAGTTTCCAAATTCTAGTATCAGTTTCCAGGCAAAAAAATCGTGAATATGGAAAGAAATGGCATCACATTCTATTATAAATACACGCCTTTTTATTGCTCAATATCTTGAGTTTTTCGTTTCTCCAAGCTTTGTTATCTTAGGATTGTTTTTGCTGTTTTAATTCCTTTAAAGTTCTTCAGCACACAAATATTGGTTGATTGATTCCTGGTACGTGACAATGTCATCATATAAGATCTCTGAATCTTGGATGAAGAAAACTTTTATTATTCCAGTGGGAAGCTGTGAAAGTCAGGAACCATACGAACTATTACTAGCCCGTACTACGACCCCAGTAAGAGGCAACATGAAGAGTGTAATAGGGAAAGGAAGAGGGTTCTGAGCCTGATTCAGATTCAGAGTTATATGAGGAGTGGCCAGAGTTGAAGTGGGAGCCAGAATTTGACAAGAATAACTACGTTTACCATGATTATGGGAGGCAACATGGTGCTCAGGTCGAGTCCGATGGTGAAACTGGGGATGAGGGGAAGAAGGATGAGGAGAAGCTGCAAGGAAGCCTACCTGTAGTTTCTGGGATCGTCAAACTACTTACTATGTGGATTGGGATCTGCATGAACTCCATATTCTATAGTTAGTGGGAAGAGCACATTGCCTATGAATACAATTTTGCCAGTTTTGGTCTTTTCTGCCTTATTTTGTTCATCAGACAGTTGATCGTGCCAGTTTTGGCCTTTTCCGACTCACTCCGTTTGTCATACGTAATAATCTTTTTTTTTTTTTGAGGTTTCTGTAGCAAAACGTTGGTTATATTGTCGCCCTCGCCCTTCGCTCTGGAGAATTTCTTTTTTCTTTTAATTGTTATCCTTATCAGTACTCGAGATAAGGTATTATAAGCTAGCCGTGCAGAATCCTATATTTTGTGTCATAAGCCATGCAAAAAGATACTCTAGTAGAAAAAAGTTGTGATTCTAATGTGTGTGAAAACACCTACGTTTTTTGCTGTCATGTCTCCCTTTCCAACCCCAAACATGTTAGAAATATAGTTCCAATCCACTAGCTTTCGTAATGCTAGCGAAGTACACATGCTTATGCTATGCTGTGCAATAAAGTGCAAAGAAAAGAAGAAACTTCTGGGGAAAGAAGCAGCATGTTCCATGACAAATTGCAAAAGATATCATAATCCTATATTCCTCTTCTATAGACATAATAGTTGATTTGCGGCCTCACTGATATGCTCCTGGAGTTTACAAGCAAAGCCAACAGACAGAAAAGCGGAACTCGCACACATCCAGAGGAGCATGCAAAGCCATTTTTCATAGTATTCTAACCTGCTGAAGTAAACCTTAGTCTTCATAAAATACATGAGGTTACTAATATTTGATACAAAAGGGGTTGCAATATTGACATACATCATCTGGTAATGAAAGAATTTCTTGTGACCTAGCATGGCTGCTTGCCAACTCTGTCAGTTGACGATGGGATTGAACGTGTTTTGCTTCTTTGTTCCCACTGTTGGAGAGGTTTCTTTTAGCAGGTGCATTGGCTTGCCCTGACCTAGCGCTTTTTGAGGGAGATTATTTTGCCGCTGATTTCCCTGCTGAAGTTATAGCAGGCTCTGCTGTTTGAATGCAGCCAGATTTAGTTGGTGTAGTCTTCTTTACTGTGGCAAAGGTTTCCCTTTGAGAATGCTCTTAAGCTTTGTAATCCTTTTCTGCATAAAATCCCACCCCTGATCCAAATCAATTGTGTTTCCCTGATCCATTTTCATGACCAGCTCCCAACACAGAACTAAAATCAACCAAGTATACTGAAGCTCCAGCTCAACCCCCTTTCTGCCTCGGCAAAGGCAAAAGAGTAGAACAAGAAACTTGCACAGTGAACAAAAAGAAAAAATTCAAGGAACACAGTAAACAGTCAGATTATCAATTTACAAAGCCAACTGTTCACATTAGTATTTTATCCATTTGAATAATTTTTTCCCCTTTTTAGTGCATTTAAACAAGTGAAGAACATAGTTGAAAACATCTAGCAAGAACAATCCCTCAAGGTGCATTCTCCAAGAGTGCTTGTTCAAATGGAAGACATTTTGAGCTCTTACTGAGAGTTTGAAGAATATTTCTGTGCTAAAGAATCATGCAACTGTTTTTATAATCAACATCAATACCAGGGACCCATAGCTATCAATATGAATAACAATAACAACAAAGTCACTGTAATTCAAGGATTTCAGAATGTGAAGGAATCTTTGACGTTCTTTTCTGTATAGCTATGGAGTATTAACTATAACTTGCATCTTCTTTAATATAGTAAACTAAATGGCTCATCTAGCTTTAATTGTAATGCAAAAATTATAAAGTACACAGAGAAATAGAGAATGAGTGACTGACATACTTCTGTAGTTCAAAACAAGTATTAGTCAAACAAGTTTTTCAGAGAACAATTTCTTTGAACAGAATATGTTATTGTTTTTCAAAATTATACGTTGGCCACGGAGGTGTCAACCATACGGATTTACTGTAAGAAATATAACAGGTGAATTGCCAAACCTGACAAAGCAAGATTAAAAATTGGGGAAAGAAAACTCAGCAAAGCAGATAATTCCTTCAGGTGTAGAAGTAATGCCATCCAACTGGAATTATTACAAGGCTGAAACTCTTTACTTTGGTTCAATCATTGGGAGCTCTGATGGCATGAATGCACAGGGAAAACAGAAAACTACTTTTCAAGACTACTTTCTTCATAACTGCATCTTAAATCGTAATTCATCTGACAGTTCCCCAACAATGTCACAGCTAAACAATCAAACCAGCATGTTAACAGAGAAATTTCAGTCATTTCTTGATTCAATATCCACAAAAGTAAAAAGATAAACATGGCAAACTAAAGCAAATTACAACAATAAACTGTATCAACAAGTATATACATCATGTCAACAGTGATTAACCACAAAAAAAAAAAAGAAATTCAGGATCATGGTAATTTTTCTTAGAATTGCCATCAAGAATTCAATAATAAGCAATTCAAGCATTAACTCCACAACAAAAGCAGGAGGAAATAGGAATCAAATAAAAAAGGGATATATTGGATTTAAGGGAAAATAGCAATAGCACCAAACTGAAATTTGGCCATCTCAGATCCAAGTCCAACAACATTCCCAGCCTGAAGAAGAGGGACAGTTCAATGCTCCAAACAGTTACTTGTCTCCTCATGCTTTCTACTTCTGGTAGCACTCATATGCACACTTGAAATGAGCTTGCTACAAGATCAAAAACCTGTGAGGTAGTTGTAAGACAAGGGAATCAGGAACCCATAGAACACATGAAATTCATTTTCAAAAACTCCACAAACACTAAATCACAAATTTTATGGAACAACTGACAAGCAATTTCATCCAATCAACACATTCTGACTAACAGAATCAAAGAAAAGCATCAAACTTGTACAGCAAGAACGCATACATTAATAAAGATACGATACATATCTTCGCAATTGTATTGAAACCAAATTGATGCTACACATATAATGCCTTAACTGTTAAATGCTGTCCAAAGAAATATCCAACACTTTAACAAGAGCCGGCAAGAACTCCATCACAAGAAGGCACAAATTGAGTGATGCAGTGCAAGCAGGGGTGATCTGATTTTAATTTATTTTATTTTTTTGGTTGCTGTCCTACTTTCGCATTGCAATTGTTCAAATCTTAATGGCCCCTTTCCTGTAGGCTGCAATATGGGAAGGCGAGGGGAGGAGACAGGAGAAGAGGTGTTAGAGAGAGGACAGTTGTGGTGGAGACTACAAAGTCAGGAATAAATGAAACACCTCAAAAATTTGTATAGGGGAGGAGACAGGAGAAGAGGTGTTAGAGAGAGGACAGTTGTGGCGGAGACTACAAAGTCAGGAATAAATGAATCACCTCATAAATTTGTATCCGGACAATATTCTCCCTCATAATAGCAGTTCAAATACAAAATTGCCCACCTACAGAAGATGTCTACAGAAGACCAGATTACTGTTCATAACTCCAACTTCCCATTTCTAGTCTTTTAGGATATAGATGATAGGAGTACATCAAATCAAACCTTTAACTAAAGGGCAGCTACACAGTAAAATGTCAACTAGAATGAGTTAAAGGATTACGGTTCAACCTTTCAGTGATCCATCCACATTACTCAGGCAGCGTTATTGCAATTCTGGAAGTCCACAAACCAAATAGTGCCATGTTGGCTCAGAAATTTATAGAGAAAGAGGTAAATAGAACTAATAATGAATATAAGCACAGGTTTCATCTTGCCAGTTTCTCTACTCAATCATCAAGAGCTTAAAAATACATGTTAAATCTTACTTCTACTACTGGATTTACTGGATTATGTTAACATCACAATCTCAAAGCCATCAAATATGGTGTTGACAAACTCCTCAACAAATTCCATGAGCTATGGGTTCTAAGGCACAAACACTTCTTTGCATCCTACACAAGTAATAAGAAAAATTAGACACTCAACATTATCCCATCATTGTCAATCAGTTTCACATTTGTGCCTGCATCTGGACTTTCAGGATAAAGCCGTGGTAAAACAACTAACCTGACCTTTATTCAGGTTCACATACAATAAGAAATTACTGCAGGAAAACAATTTCAAGGCTATCATGCAGCAGATATGACCTTAAATTTATCCTAGCACTTACAGAACAATAAATCTAATGACCACACAATTTAGACCTACTTTAAGCAATCTAAATTCACTAGTTAGAAGTTGAAGCTGCAGCACAAAGATGAAATTTGCATGATAGAAGAGAAGCACTAAAGAATAGAGGCCAACTAAGCTTGTATGATATCTGAAATGCATACGAACAACCAGAATAAATATAGGAACTTGAACTGCTGGACTTTTTTTTTTTTTGGATGGAAAGTCAAACAATTAAATATTCCAATCTGAAAGTATTAGCCAGTAAAATTTCAAATTGTTTATATAACTGGTTAACACTATAACAAGTAGTACTCTCGGAGATTACATCCACTATCAAAACTATTCATAGCAAGCTCTGTAGTTCACCACCTCCCCAAATCTTAATCCAAAGCCAAATATCAATTCTTAGACCTTACAAGTGTACTGCTAAGTATTAGAAATGAAAAAGTTATCAACTTTCAAGTTAAAATTCTATACTTAACACTTAGAATATGTATGGAGCTCCTCCTATCCGTCTAAATTTTACTTGTACATTTGGCCAACAAAAAGCTGAACCACTTATGCCACAGAACTTGGTCCCCTCCCCTCAAAATGCAATAAATTATGCATCCAATTACCCGTACAGCACAACCAACTTTTGGACTAGATATACAAAAACAACTTCAAAACCTAATGAAAAAGGTGCAGATTACCTAAAAGCGCATAAGAGGAAGACTGAATAAAAAGTCAGAAGCTCAATAAACATTCGAAAGTAAGAACATCATACATAGCATAATGGCAACAACAAACCATTCAAATAAAAAGTGATAATTATCGTAAAGGAACTAAACCCCCCTCAACTTTCACCTAACATGCAGTTTGTCCTCCCCAACAACATCAACAGGCATTTTATACCAACTAACAGACTGCGTTAAGTATTTAGATGGTGAAACGTCATATCCCAAACACTTGCCACCTGCTTTTGGCTCAGTCAACCATGCAACTGCTCATCAGTAAATGTGCAGAAATGGCAATGCCCGTTGTCAGCTTTCAAATAGGTTACATTAACTCTGTTAGAAGGAAATATACTCGGATGAGCTGTCTTCTTCTCCACTGTCATTCAACTCTTAGCAATCAAGTGAAGCAGACTCCAGGTCGTTAGATTGATCCAGACGTGACATTAGATCATTATCCCTACAATAAATAGCAAACTTTTAGTAGTCAAATGATAATTTCACTAAAGCAAAATCTAATCGCCAAGATTCAAAAGGAAATAAATCAGCTTAAACCAATAAAATTCTCTCAAAAAATAAAATAATGCCAATTTGCACCTGGAACAATGCTTGATGAAACAAACTAAGTGAAGCCTGAAGACAATGTGGAAGGCCAGCAGTCTTGGATACAGTTGTCCTGTACACAATGAAAGACCGAAATTCACCTTACCCTTAACTGCAAAATCATTCTGAAACCAGCAGGAAATTGGCCTATTAAACAAATTCTGGAGCGCAATGATCAAATTTCAGCTTCATCTACATGGAATTATATAACACATATCCTGCAAATGAAAAAAAGATTAACAAAGAAATTGTAATAAACGAAGCTGAATCTTCCATTAGGGCCTCATATCCAAGAGAACTGATTAGCATTGCACCTAATATTGCTTTCTTCTCTTTAGCTAATCTTCATGCACTTAAAGTGATACGTTATGTTGGAGGTTACAAGTGGCCCATGTGAGCCTAAAGTGCTTGGGCAAGAATTATTGTCCATGAGACAAACTACTGGTTCATGGACATCGAATAACTTTTGCTTAATTCAGCATTCTGATAATCTTCCAAAAGAGACGAAACAATACAGGACAAAGTTCATTCAAAGTTCATCCAAAAGTATGAATACATATAAAACAATGACCCATCAAAGAAGCAACATATGAATACATATAAATGATTTGAGTGTGGACCTTCCATCTTCAAGAAGCAACAGAGCTTACAATTGCACGCACTCATGTTCAAAGGCAACTCACAAAGATGCACCTGACATCAGTTCCATAAAGAGAACAAAGAAAAGAGGAAGGCACATATTTAGCAATTTGCTTCCTACTGATAGCTAGATTGATTACACAAAGCTCCAGATGCTTCTGAGTTCACCCCCAAAAGGGGGAAGCGAAACTTAAATGTGTTCTGTGTCAATATAACTTTTGTGGAGACATAAACCGCTGAACAAGGAACTCAACTGATAGACATCACCTGCGTAAAGGGGAAGCATATCCTTCCTACCAAATGAACAGGGAAAAAGAAAGAAAAAAAAAATGCAAACAGTAACACTGCCCTGTTTCTTTCATATTTTCAATGAAATAACTTGAGCAATTCGTACAAAAATAGAAGCTTTTCCTCAACGTTCCTTCAAAAACTAAACTTCTTGAAAACGACCCTTGTAATGGGTGATAGCTAATGTCAGATCATGCCTTTACCAACAAATTACTCACTAATTGATCGTTATCTAATTAGAAATGGAAGCTCCAGTTAGGTACCACCATTGGATCTAACTGCTGAATAAAAAATACATGGTAATTCACTAGGCAAAGAAAAAAAGGTATAAAATGCATTTGAAAAGAGCGAGAACAAAAAACACTTTTAGAACATCAACAAAATTTTCACTTAAATTTAAAAGATATAAGCTGTAAAATTTGCATAGTAATGTAACATATAGGTCATCCAGCTCAATTTTAAAAGTCAAAAAACCAGCTTCATCTGTAAAGCTAATAGGACAAGAGAACGACCCATAATCCATCATATTAAGCTCCCTGCAATAACCAGAAACTGAGCAAACTATCTAATTTTCTATTGCCATGAATGTCTCAGGCTCTGGGTGCTATTTGAGGAGCCTGCCAACCACAATAATCATAATTTAATTTGAGTTCTTGCTTGCAGCCCAAAATGTGTATTTCAAGTTCTAGAACACATTAATGCACACATTTATAAGTCAGTCCAAATGTGCCTCTTCAACTGGGGGCTTTACTGGTATTTGCCTATCCATAAGCTTACCAGATCAAACCACTGCCCCAAACTCCACCACAGCAAATGGAACTGAAAAAGGAGAGACGAAAGAAATATGGAACAAAATTAAATAAAAAGAAACAAAATAAAATAAGTAACACATATTGAAAAACTTAAAATCCATTGAGCTGCTTTATAATTTAAAATCCATTAAAATACATCGACAGCATGCCGCTATAGATAACAAACTTTAGACTGTCTAACTATCAAAAAAAGAAAAACTTAATCTGAAAAGCAAGAGATCAACTCAATTTTCAGAGTCTCCAATCAAAATTTAGAGTATCTGTTCTCAATATCTCTAGCCAAATTTCCCCGACCAGTCTTTTGAAGTTGTTTGACAATATTAATATAAACTCGAAAACTAGGCCTGAGACCCTTGTCCATCAATTCTACAATGATTCCTTGTGCAGCCATAAGATTTCCTTTTGCTCTATGAAGGTCCGCAAGCAAACTGTAAATTTCTGCACTTGATTGCTTATACTTGACACTTGACTCAATCGCATAGTTGTGAGCCTCCTCATATTGTTCTGAACCCATAAAAGCTTTGAGAAGCGGCAGCATGTGTACTAAGACGTGGTTCCATACTGCTGACTTCCATCTTATCCAAAAGCTTTTTTGCAAGGTCCATCTTGCCCCGTATGCATGAGCTATGTATAAGAATCTCAAAGGTTATTGCATCTGCAGCAATCCCTTTATCTGTCATTTCCTCAACCACACTGTATGCTTCAGCAATTCCATTGTTCTTGCAAAAACATCCAAGCAGGTAATTGTAAGTCTTTACAGTAGGGACAGTCATCTCCCTAATAATAACATGTGCTTCTTCAAAATGGCCTCTCTTGCATCTTTGGCGCATTAGTATATGGTAGAGTGAGTCATGCCTTCCAGCTATTTCAATCGCAGACTTGGCCATCTCAAACATGTCCAAATTGCAGAACATCTCAACCAATGCACAAATGCCAGAATTACAGCAAGAGCCGCCAACCTTATTCAACAAATCTATCATTTCCCTCACTGATTTTACAAGCGAATCCTCACTAGTACTCAATACAGGTAAAAAGCCAAATGCATTTGTATCAAGGCAAATTTTTTCAGACCTGAATTCACGCAGTAATGACTCCATGCTAGCATAATCACCCAAAAATCCACAATTATTGATAACTAGACTACATACTTCAGCACTCAAACGTAACCTCGGATTATCATTCCGAATCCATCTAAAGAAGCGTAATCCAGAGATGTTCTGGCGATTTAAAACAGTAAAAATAGGCTTAATAGCCTCAATTGGAAGCTTTGAACCCACCAAGCTCAGCTCAATTTCCATATCATTATCCTTACCCCCATTCTTGATTATCTCAATAATCTTTGAATTTCTACTAGGAGCTGAATCAACTCCATCTCCTCCTTTTCCCATCATCTGTGTATCGCATTTGCACGCCTTGTCTTTCAAATTTTCAATATTCTCACAATCTCTGCTATTCTCTGCTTCAGACACCAACAAATTCATGCCACTACTACCAGAAGATGGAACAACAGAAAATAATCGACCACAAAACCTTCTTCCATCATGAAATGGTTTTTGCACAGTAAAAGATGATCTATGAACAACTGAACAGAAATAAATACTGCTGCTGCTGCTAATACTAATGCTACATTTTGACAACCCAGTCAATGATCCCTTCAACAAAGATTGAGAAATTGAAGAAAACCCAGATGCGGAATTGGAAAAGAAATGCTTTTTCAGTTGTGGGAATGAACCAACATAGCAACTTGGAGGAAACCCATGTGAGTCATTATCAGTATTAGGCAGCAAAAAGAACTGTTTTTTCTGAGGAAGCCTGCTAAAATCACGAATTTTGCAGCAATCTGAGAGTGACCCAGTTGAGGAATTGCATTGAGGAAGTGAATGTGAACGTGAATGGAGAGGCGGCACTAAGGAAGTTGGATGAGAGAAGAGAGCAGGGTTTAGAAGAGAAGTACCTAAAACTCCTTTTTCCAGAGATTCTTGATGAGATTCCCATGGTTAATAATAGCTCACTTCTCAGAAACCATCCCGCTGTTGCTCTTCTTCTGCTGATTGAACTCGTTAGTAGCGTGTAACAAATTCCTCTCCTTCGGCGTCTGGCTGCGAAAGGATGAATTGGAGACGGTAACCGGTTAAAGAGAAGAAGGGCGTTAATTTCACTATAATCCCTGCAATTAGGTGTTAGTCATATTTTGCCGCTTAATGAGTTTATTTTATGGGCCAAGGGGGGGAATTTCCGACCAAAACCTGAATGCTGACGTGAATGCAAAAACCCGGAAAAAACCTGAACGAAATGCAATCCGGAGCGAAGTTTGTATTGTAAATGGGTTGACACGAACACCATACGCAAGTGGATCATAGAGGTAACCCCTTATTAAATGGTTAAGAGTTGTATACATGGTTTGACACATAATTTAAATTTAAATTTTACAGATGTAATGTTCATCCAATCGTAATAGCATAAATACTGTCAATGTATATAAGATTTACTCTTTTAAAAATTAATCTTTCATACACTGACAGTGTACACACATTCACCGTTGGATGTATGAAACAAAATTCGAATTTAAATTTAAAACCCAAATTTTATAAATGTATCGTACATCCAATCGTAATAGTACAAATACTATCAATGTATATAAGATTTATTTTATATTTAATAGAAACTTGTAAGATGACAAATGCTTTATGACCTGAATGAAAAATTATTTTATGCCCTTTATTTCATTGATTTCTTTCCAAAACATAAGCATAAAGTTTTTCAAAAAAATTACTACTTCAACTCCTTCCTAAATTTATACCAAAAAATTGGTAATTTCATCCTAATTTTATAGTTTTGAGAATCAAACTAATGAAATTATATCCTTCACGTATATATGCATAGTCCTTAATTAGATCTAATCTCCATAAACCCGTATATACAATCTCTGTGATTTCAATATTTTGGTTATCATTTTACTTCCACATTGATGAATACTTACTTTTTTTTTTGTGTCAAAAGGGCATTATTTGATATATATAAGAAAGGTTACAATATTCCTAACATATACAATCTATTGGCACAAAACCTGGGCCTTGTGGGCCTTCCATTCCTAAGCCACGCAGGGAAGCCTAACTGCCACCCTGTTTCATCTACTAGGTTGATAGCAAATTTTGCCAAACCATGATTATGTTGACTGTTTTGGCATAAGTTTCTGTCCCACATCGGTGAGATAGGTCTTGGCAGGAGTGTTTGAGAGTTATAAATTAACACTCTCCCCTCTCAATTAATATACACCAAAAAGATTTTGTATTCTTTCTTCTCCCAAATTAATATCAGTAGATTGCTTAAATGTTGTTCCGGAGATTAGACACAATTGATCGAACTCCGTTATCAATTTCGGATATGGTTCTTTTCTTATCTCTTTTATTACGCATTTATTTGGTAGTTGTAATTTTTGAGTGGAAAATTAATGCGATTTCTCGGACAAGTGGTATCAAAACCAAAAGTTCGTCATTTGGCTTGTGTGTAATTTGTTATATTGAATACTACAATTTGAGTTTGAAATGGCATTAGACGATTCATTGATAAATAAGCCCATGTCAAAAATTACATCTGGGGCATCGGCTTTCTCGTCCACATGGTCGAGGATTTCAATATCAAGTTTGAAACTTACGGTGGAGATATTTGACGGTACTAACTATTTCGACATGTGGTAAGGCGAGGTCATAGATTCTCTTTTCCAACAAGGGTCTTGATATTGATATTGAAGAAAAGAAATCAGATGATATAGAAGAGAAGGAGTGGAGTACTATAAATTGGTTGATATGCGGAACTATTCGATCATGTTTGTCCAGAAAACAAAAGTATGCTTTCAAGAACGAAACTTTGCAACGGAAATTGTGCAAGACATTGGAGGAAAAATTTTTGAAAAAAGAGTGATCAGAATAATCTCCTTATGAAAAAAAGGTTGTTCCGATTCGATTACCGACCAGGTACTACTATGAATGAACACATCACTATTATTTAATCAGTTAGTAGCAAACTTGTTAAATTTAGATGTGAAATTTGAAAATGAAAATTTGGTTTTGATATTGTTGTCATCCCTTTTGATGAATTTAAAACATTTAGAGATTACGTTATTTCATGGGAAGGAGAATGTGTCTTTAGATGCTGTATATTCTACTTTGTATAGTCATAAATTGAGAAAGTAGGATAAAATGAAAAATAAAGTAACTACAGCAGATGAAACGTTAGAGACAAGAGATCCGTCAGCAAAGCCAATCAAAGGGAGAAGAGAAGGTCTAAATCGAAAAGTAGAGTTGCCAAAGATGAGTGTGTTTTCTCTCATGAGAAAGGGTACTGGAAGAAAGACTGTTCAAAATTAAAAGAAAAAAGGAAAAGCTCCTTAAGACGTAAATGTTATAGAGTGTAAAAGTGATGGCGGAATCAGATTTCTCTTTTGGTTGTATCACCTTGAACATCCTATCCAAATGAGTAAATTTTGGATTCACTTTGTACCCTATCATATGTCTTCCATGCGGGAGTAATTTTTTGAATTTGAAGAACTTGATGGTGGAGTTGTTTACATGAAAAATGACAAATCCATGTAAAACCATTTAGATAAATTCAATCAAATTGCGTAATCATGATGGATCCACCAGAATCTTAAAAGATGTTCGGTACGTACCGAATTTGAAGAAGAATCTCATTTCTTTGGGAGTCTTGGAGTCAAAAGGCCTGATTGTGATGATACAATATGGATTTCTTAAAGCAATTTCGGGAGCACTTGTGATGTTAAAAGGTGTGAGAAAGAATAATCTGTATTACTATCAAAGATAGTACAGTTGTTGGGACAACAGTGATGGCAACATCTTTCAGTAGCAAGAAAGATGGCGGAGACAACAAAGTTGTGGCACATACGATTGGGACATGCTGGTGAAAAATTCTTGCAAATCTTGTCAAACAAGGATTGTTGAAAGGTACGAAAACTTACAAATTAGAATTTTGTGACATTGTATTCTGAAAAAATAGAGAAGAGTGAAAATTGGTAATGACATCCCATAATACCAAGGGTATTTTGGATTATATGCATTCAGATGTGTAGAGACTTACTAAAACTTCATCCCTTAGAGACATGTACTATTTTGTCACTTTCGTTGATAATTTTTTTCAGAAAAATTTGGGTGTTTTATGAATAACAAGGATGATGTGTTAGGAGTTTTCCTTAAATAGAAAGCTCAGATTGAAAATCAAACAGAAAGAAAGATCAAGATTCTCCGAATAGACAATGGTGGAGAATACAAGAGTGATCCTTTTAAAAAATATGCCAAGAGTGTGACATAGTTCGGGTACTCACAGTTAAAAGAACACCGCAACAGAATGAGATGTCAGAACTTATGAATAAGACACTAGTGGAGAAAGTTCGTTGCATGCTGTCTAATGTTGGGTTAGGCAGAAAGTTTTGAATTGAGATTGTGACATACGTTCAACATCTAGTCAATCGCTTGCCATCATCTGTAATAGACGGCAAGATTCCATTAGAGGTATGGTTTGAAAAACCTGCAACAGACTATGATTCTTTGCATATTTTTTGTTCTACTGTATATTTTCATGTAAATGAATTAAAATTGGATCCACGTGCAAAGAAGTCTCTCTTTATGGGTTTTAATACTAGAGTTAAGGGATACCGTTTGTTGTGTTTAGAATAAAAGAAGACCATTATCAGCAGAAATATTACATTTGATGAATCTGTTATGTTGAATAAGGTTGCACAAGATGGGACCAGTGGTACTCTGCAACAGGTGAAGTGTACGCCGAAACAGGTGGAGTTTTAGCAGATAATGATGAACCCAACAAACAGCACCATCAGTGACTCTCCCATGACAGAAGAGGAGTCAGATGAGAAAGAGTTTTCAATCCAAGAACCTCTACAGTAGCAAGAGTCAATTGCCGTCAATAGACCAATATGAGAAATTAAAAAACTTGCTCGTTTTGCTGACATGGTAGCTTATGTACTTTCAGTTTTTGATATTTCATCCACTTTTTCTAAAGCAGTTCAAAATACAGAGAATGGTAGATGGAAAGATGTTATGGAAGAAGAAATGCAATCTCTTCAGAAGAACAAGAAGTGAAAATTGACACAACTACCGAAGGGCAAGAAAGCAATTGGATGCAGATAGATATTTGCAAAGAAAGAAAAATTTCCTGAAAAGAATGATATTTGCTACAAGGCAAGGTTGATGGCTAAAAACTACGCTCAAAAGGAGAGAGTTGATTATAATGAGATATTTTCTCCAGTTGTTAAATATTCCTCTATTAGAATCCTATTGGCCTTAATAGTACAGTTGAATTTGGAGTTAATTCAACTTGATGAGAAAACCGTGTTCTTTCATGATGATTTGAAGGAAGAAATCTACATGTCTCAGTCGAATGGATTTAAAGTTACTGGTAAAGAAAATTGGGTTTGTAAGTTGAGCAAATCGTTGTACGAATTGAAGTAATCATCGAGGCAATGGTACAAACGATTTGACTAATTCATGATGGGTCAAAAGTACACAAGAAGTAAATACGATCAATGTGTGTATTTGCACAAGCTGCGAGGTGAGTCCTCCATCTACTTATTCTTGTATGTTGATGATATGTTGATAGCGTCAAAGAGCCAAGTTGAAATTAACAAATTGAAGACTCAGTTGAATAAAGAGTTTGTGATGAAGGATTTGAGAGAAGTCAAGAAAATTTTCAGCCATGGCGATAAGTAGGGATAGAATGAGAGGCAAGTTTTGTCTCACATAAAAGCAGTATTTGGAGAAGGTACTACAACGGTTTGGTATGAATAGAGATTCAAAAACTGTAAGCACTCCGCTTGCTCCTCATTTTGAAACTTAGCAGCCTATTATCTCCAAAACGGATGAAGAACGAGCATACATGGTGAAAGTCCCATATGCTAATGCAGTTGGTAGTTTGATGTATGCAATGATGTGTACGAGACCTGAGATTTCACAAACATTTAATGTGCTAAGCAGATTCATGCATGATTCAGGCAAGGGTCATTGACAAGCTGTGAAATGGATTCTATGGTATATCAAAAATACTGTAGATGTTGGATTAGTATTTGAGTAGGATGAATAACTTGGTCAATATATAGTTAGATATTATGATTCTGACTATGCAGGTGATTTGGATAAGCGATGTTCTACAACTGGCTATTTGTTCAAATTTGCCAAGGTGTCAATTAGTTGGAAATCTATTTTGCAGTCAACAGTGGCTTTATCTACAATAGAGACAGAGTATATGGCGATTATCGAAACTGTGAAGGAGACAATTTGGCTTCAAGAGTTACTTGAAAATTTGGGAGTTGGTCAAAAATATATTGACTTATTTTGTGACAGTCAGAGTGCTATTTACTTAGAAAAAAAACCAGGTCTTGCACGCAAGAATGAACCACATTGATGTTCGTTATCATTTCGTGAGAAAATTTCTCGAAGAAGAGGTGATTTTTCTCTAAAAGATTTGGACTACGGAGAATCCTGTAGATATGCTGACCAAAGTGGTTATAAGATCCAATTTTGAACATTGTTTAGACTTGATTAACATCCTGCACATTTGAATTGGCGCCTGAGGGCGCAAATTTGAAAGTACCGCAAGGACCGTTTATTATTTTGTTTGAGTGAGAATGTTTGTATTTGTGGTAGGACTAGAAAATTATGCCAAGGTGGAGATTTATTAGCTTTTTTGGCATAAGTTCCTGTCCCACATCGGTAGGATAGATCTTAGGGGGAGTGTTTGAGAGTTATAAATTAACATTCTCCTCTCCCAATTAATATACACCAAAAAATTTTGTATTATTTCTTTTCCCAAATTAATAAGAGCAGGTTGTTTAGGCGGTGCTCGAAGATTAGACACATTTGACCTAATTCCGTTATCAATTTCGGATGTGTTCTTTTCTTATCTCTTTTATTACGCATTTATTTGGTAGTTGTAATTTTTGAGTGGCAAATTAACCGGTTTCCCTGACAGACTAGTGCGATTGTATTCCCTTCCAATAAATTTGAAGGAGCATCGACTAAAGGATCAACTAAGACGTATAATATCATTTACCAAAACATCTAACTGAGATAAACTAACACATCTGTGATTAATTCTATCCATTAAAACTTTGCAATATGAATGAATGAGCAAAGATGTCCACCATTCTTCAAATGCTTTAAGCATGGTTGTTCTAATTGCTTCAGCTTCTAGTATGGTAGCATCATTCTTCATTCCACTAGGGATTGCCTAAGTTTTGACAAGTTTTCCATTGTGGTCCTTGGTTGCAATGCCAATTCCCCCTCTGCTTCTTTTTTTGTCCATTGCTGCCTCAGTGAACATTAGGGTGGTATGCTGGTTTTGAAGCTCTTTTGCCATGGCCTTCCTTTGTACTTCAGAATCATCACTCACTTTTTCCATTTTCATCATGTTCCACAGCTGTTTGTACTCGAGCCATTCCTCTAGAGCTCTGCCTGAGATTAGGTTACCATTGATGCTTTCCTTGCTAAAGTTCCAGGTATTCCTGGCTTTCCACACTTGCCACAGAAAGTTTATTATGGCTTCTATGTGACTGATACCATTAGTTTTGCTTCTAGCTCCCTGCAACGCTTCCCACCACTTCCAAAAATTCCATGAGCTCTCTTGGATACTATCCCATTTAATAGGGAATGTCATCCAAGCCTCCTCTCTAGCTGGCAGGATGTTATGAAGGCATTTCCACAAGAAATGCTTCAATTTATGTTTTATGTTTAGATCCCAGACTTGATGCAATAGTGTAGGATCATCCTTTCTTGTGCTGGATCCATCATTTGGTTGCAACTTTTGGATTTCTTGCTCATTTTAATCCAGCTTGAACGTATCCTAACTTGGTGATGTAATCTCAACTAGTGCTGTGCTTTTAAACGAACTTGTCCTGCCTTTCCTAAATATTGATAGGGATCATCAATATTTGTTCAACCTCCTCCCGAGAGAAAGTGGATTGAATAAGATTGATATTCCACCTCTTGTTAATGATCAAATCACAAACTCTTTCTATGCTGCAGTTCTGAGATCTAACTGATTTAATCAATCCAGATATGCCATTGGAGAGCCATCTATCCTTCCAAATTACTGTTGATCTATCATTCCCTATTTGTCTCCTAAGGCCGTCTTCTAGCAAAAGAATTGCACTATGAATGCTCTACCAGATCCAAGAGGAGCCTAAATTTACTTTGGCCTGTAAGATAGGGGAGTTTGGAAAATATTTTCCTTTCATTACCTTACTGACGAGCAAATCAGTTTTCGTTAGAAGTCTCCACACTTGTTTGGCAAGCAAGGCTTCATTAAAGCACTTTATGTCTCAAATACCAAGTCCTCCTTTACCTTTTATATTTGTCAGGTCCCACCATTTTTTCTAGTGCATTTTCTTCATACCTTGATCATTTTCCACCAAAACTTGGCCATCATGCCACTTAGTTCTTTACATAATTCATCTGAAAAGCTTAAAAACCGACATGGTGTATGCTAGTAGAGCTAATGCCATGGATTTGAGAAGGACTTCTTTGCCTACATTACGCAACATCTTGCCTTTCCACTAGTGCAGCTTACCAGTCTTTTTGTCTTTAAGGAATTTGAAGGTGCTATTTTTGGATCGTCCTATAATCATAGGGAAACCAAGATATTTTGCCTGAGTAACATGCTGAATATTGCCCAGTATTTGGAGACACCTTGTTTGTTTGCTTGGGAGGTGTTTCTGCTAAGGAGAACGGTTGACTTCTCAATGTTGATCTTTTGCCTTGAAGCTTGTTCATAGATTTGGAGAATTCTGGTGATCTCACTTGCCTCCTTAGCACTAGATTTGCAGAAAATTAGTGAGTCATCAGCCAAAAACAAGTGAGAGATAGTAAGGTCATTCCTGGAGATTTTAATTCTTGTTAACATATTATCTCTGCAAGTAGATGTCAAGAGATTTGCAAGACCTTGAGCACTAAAAAGAAACAGATAAGGGAACAGTGGGTCACCCTGTCTAATTCCTCTAGAAGGATAGACATAGCCTAATTTGTTCCCATTGATATTAAATGAGTAGGAACATGAAGATAAGCACCTTAAATCCACTTGATCCAGAGGGGGCAGAAACCCATTTTACTAAGGACACAAAGCAAAAACTTCCATTATACTCTATCATAGGTTTTAGACATGTCTAATTGAGAACCATGTATCCCTCTCTATTACCCCTCTTATGATTATTCCAGTGGATATATTCATGAGCTATCATAACATTATCCAAAATTTATCTCCCTGGCAGAAAAGCTGCTTGACCACTACTTATGCAATCATTCAAAACAGGTTTCATTCTATTTACAAGTACTTTTGAAATAATTTTATAAACAACATTGCATAAGTTGATTGGCTTGAGAAAGATTCAATGGTGTATCAATCTTAGGAATTAGTGTGACTAGAGTTTCATTGAGAGCTTTGCACATATGGCCCAAGTGAAAGAAACTCTTAATATAGTCTCCAATAGGTCCTTTTTAATGATACCCCAGAATCTTTGGAAAAATAAGGGAGACATACCATTTGGTCCCGGAGCTTTATTGGGGTGCATGGAAAATAAAGCCTACTTAATTTCCTTTTTGTTACTGATCTAGTGAGATGAAGGTTCATCTGTTCTGTAATTGTTCTAGGAATACCCTGAAGGATCTCTTCAAAATCTGTGGGCCACAAGCTGTTAAACAGGTTCTAATAGTACTTAGCCACTTTTTCACCTATCTCCTCATTTGTTTCACACTAGCCACCTTGTTTCTTTTCCAATCTGGATATCCTATTTCTTCTTTTTCTACTAGCAACTCTCATATGAAAATAAGTTCTGTTTTTGTCCTCTTCTTTTAACCACTTGCATCTAGATTTTTTGGGCCTAAAATGCTTCTTCCTTTGCATATTTAGCATAAAGTTTCCCTTTTTGAGGTCCATGATCAAAGACTGCTTGTTACGTGCTTGCTGGCACATGTCTCTTCAATCTGGTCTTTGATGGCTTGAATATTGATTTTACTGTTATACTGAAGTCCTTTGTTCCACACCTTGAGAGCTAATCTGCATTCTTTAATTTTCCTTGTCATTATGTACCCTCAGATCCCATTTGTTGTTTATCCCATACAGAATCTACCACCTTTTCCACTTCAGGGTACTGCAAACCATTTTGCATCAAATTGGAATCGCCTTTTCTATTTATTCCTTTCCGGTCTAGTATCCATTAGAAGCATAGCATGGTCAGAAGCTATAGTCTGTATGTGCATCAAATTTGCTCCGCTGTTGTTTCTATTCCACTCCACACTTATTGGAGTTCTATCTAATCTTTTCTTAATCTCTTCACCAATGCTCCAATTATTACTCCAAGTCCAAGGTAATCCTTCAAAACCAAGGTCAATGAGCTCATTTCTAGCAATGAAATTTTTGAACTTTCGAAGGACCAGTTTTCTCTTGCTTTTCCACCCCACTTTTCATCATTGGAAATTATGTCATTGAAGTCACGAATGAAAACAATTTTGTTGTTCCACAATCTTCTTCTCTCAGTTAAGATTTCCCATTGATTTTGCCTAATTGATGCCTCTAAGTTTGCATATGACAAATACATAACCAACCATCTGATTCCTAGTTAGCAGTAATCTTAACCTCAATGGTGAAGTCCGTAAACAAAATTTTATCAATCTTTAGTTCCTTATTCCAAAAGATAGCTATACCACTCGCCTTACCAATTGGGTTTTATCACAAAAGGATTATCATAGTTGACTCTTTTTTTGATTTTTTTCATAATTTTTTTTTTGTTTCACAAAGAAACACAATATTTGGTGAGTAGAGGTTACAAACCTCCTTGAGACTGGGTATTGTCAAGGATCTCCCAGCACCTTGGTAGTTCCACGCCAAAACCTTCATATTGAGTTAGGAGACCAATTCAGGTTGGTCTTCGTCATCTTCAGCTCATTGTTCATTTCCCTTCATCGTCCTTCTTGGATACTTACCCTTTATATCAGTTATTGCTCATTTGTTCTTTCTCCTACCATGATCAAATAGACAAATACTCTTTTTTCGTTAACAAGTTTCAAAAATCTTTTATAAACTATACACTTTTAGTTTGATAAGTTTTAACGATCTTCTGCAAACTTACTATAGTTTTTGTCTAATTTTTTAATAGATTCTTGCTTGTATGTTTTTTCTTGCATAGTATTGACCATTCTTTTCTCTCTAAAATTTCTCATTCTTTGTAAAACAAAAACAATGTCCTTTTTTAATTGTTAATAAGATGATAACCCATTCAAAACTTATTTAAGTAATATTCAATGAGAAATCAAGAGTGAAAAAGAATGAGACAACATCAAATATTTTCTAGAAAAAATGCATTTTCTATTCTTTTGGGATATTTCATTTATGATTTTTGCATAACAAGTTGAATTAATTAATTAGGCTAAAACATGACATGATGCATTAATGAATAGGTTATGAGATAGGTATGATACGAAAGTTAAATATATCATGTATGAGTTTTGACACATTTAATACAAGTATAAATGTGACATGACATGAACACAACACAACACAATGTGACCATTGATAGCCCTTTAAATTAACCTTTACATTAGTATATATTTAATCCTCCAACTACTAAGAATTTCATCCAATTATCTAAACCTCTAGTAATATATACTTTTACCCCTAAGAATGCTCTATAATTAACGATCTGAGGGCTAATTTTAAAAACCATATTTATCATACCAATGTGAATCGCGATTAAAACCATATTTTCATGCCCTTTCCATTGAAGAGACCATTGGCAAATTTGCTGATGAGTTAGGTGATGTTCTAGTGGTAGTTAGGGATGGCTACGGAGCAAGTTTGGAGTGGGGGAGCCCTCTCCCGTGCTTGCCCCATTTCCTTCACGGGTGCCTACGGTGGTAGACTAAAATGCTAAGGAGTTTGGCTGGTGTTAGATCAGGTATGCCATGAGTTTGGTAGGGGATCCGGTTGATGTTAGACTAAGGAGCCAAAGGTTGGTGATGGTTCGGAATCTAGTTTGGTTGTTGAATAAGAGTAGGTCTATGATTGGAAGAAAAAGTGACCTTAGGTGTTAATATGTAAGTAAGGACCCGAAACCTAATAACTTAGGTTTTTGGGTCAAAATTGGGTTCTTAACTTACATATTGGACTCTTTGATAGGCTCTCTCGAGATTTTTCTTCCTAATAGGATCTAGTAGAAGACCCTACAAACAAAACAAATAACCAAGGATAAATGGCTGGACGATAACATGGCAGATAAACTCCTCAATCCCTGCAGACGGCCAATAGCTTCCCTTGGCCATGTTAGGAAAATGGGTGTATGAAATGGTCTGCAAGCATAAGCAACTTGTCTACTTAAAGACTGGGGGAGAGAAGAGAGAAATGTGAGGAGAAGGATATGACAGATGCTTTGGTATTCATCACGAGAATGAGTTGCGAGAGAGAGCAAATCGCTTGACAATTATTGACATCCAAATGGGTCTTTTCTAAGCTAAACATTGTAGTGTTGAAACTTATTTATTTATTTAAACATGTTTGAAATTACATTTAAACGTCACTTATTCATCTTTAAGCTAAACACAAATAAGCCTTTGTCAAGCTAAACTAAAGTAGCTTATATCTAATTTTTAATTTGTATTCATCAAACAAAAGTTCAAATCGAGTTTGGAATTTTATAATTACTGAAACTTGTTATGTTTGGCTTTTCTTTAATTGCTGAACCAAATTCAAATGAGCTCTGAACAAATATCAATCTCAATACATGTATGGAGTAGTTTGGCTTGCTTTTAGCCCTATGTGATATTTGATGGATATATTAAGCTTCAACCTTAAGGACTTGGAGGCCATAAAACTAAGGCTATAAAATATGGTGGGGCTACAATACTAGTGGTATGAATGATTAATTTGAACTTGAGAGAAAAGGAAAAAAAATATGAACAAGAGGAGGAGGCAAGTATGTTCTGGTGGTCTATATTAGGGTAAAATAGTGTTTTGACCACAATTGGCTTGTTAAGATTACAATATTGTCTATATTTTTATTAACTCTAACTATAGAAATAGGCAATAAAAACAAAAAATAAAGTGTTATTTGAGACTGTTGGATGGCCAAAGCTACACGAACATGAAAATTCGAGATCTTAAATAACCATCACATTTATAAAGTTGTAATTTTAATAAGTAGTAGGGGCATTATTTTTCATTTCACAAGATATAAAGGAAAAAGTCATTAGGTGTTGTAATTAATTAACATTTCCCCTTATAATTTACTCATTACTTTTTGAGGGTTTTTTTTTTCTAAAAATAAGGTTATTCTCAAATAATATTCTATGGTAACACAATTTAAAATCATATATCTTTTCCAATGTATTTAGTGTCACATGGACTTTGAATGAATATGCAATATAAATATCTATTCCAACATTTATATCTTTATATCCTATGCTATTTTTATTTTTTACTCTCTTTTGTTATGGCACTATAGTGATAACTTTTTCTATACAAGGCGCATTGGGTGGGAGTCTCTTCCTCCCTTTCCCTATCAAATCCTACATTTTCCTGGTGCTTAGTTACAATTGAAATGGAAAAAAAACTTAGTTACAGTTCAAAATAATGATCTGGGTGACTGCATCCAATTTGTCATCAAAGAGGAAATGGAATATATTTTTACTCGCAAGGAAAAACTAGAGTGTATAGTGTAACACATGTTTTGAATCTAAGTCGACAAATGCTGAGTTTAAGCTTGATATGGTTTCTTAATAAGCCTAAAATATATTTGAATTAGGTTGAGGAATGTTGTGTGTAAGTTGGGTTTGACCTTTTTTTTTTTGACAAAGAGTAAATTCATTAACAGATCGCTGAAAATCATCTAACGTAATTTGATTTACATCTATGTTCTAATGGTAGGTTAAGCATGCACTTGAAATAGCAAATCTGTAATTTAACAACAGATACAGTAGATCTAAATGATTTTGAACAGATTTGAAAAATATAAGAAATTTTCATATTGCCTTCAAATAAGATAAATCACTGCAACTCCCTTCTGTGCATATTTCAATCGTTAGATCTACTAATCAATGGTTTCAAACTCCAATAATGATGATAAGACCTATCGAAAAAAACCCAAGACCTAAAAAAATTTCAGATTGGACAATCAGATCTGAAATAAATTTGGATCAAGCAACAAAATGAGGATAAAACAGAAAATTCTCACTAAAAACTTTTAGGAGAAACAGAAAATTCTAACTAGGAATCCCTAGGAGAAACAAAGGGCTCTCACTAGAAACCACAATGATCTCTCTTCCGAAGAGGAATGCCTTCTGAAAAGATGAGAAGAAACAGAGAGAAGTTAGAGGAGAGAAAAGAAGTTGGGTTTGATTTTTTAATAAGTCAAAAATATGTTTTAGTGTTTGCAATTGGTCCAAGTACAGCCACAACAATTTTCCATGAGCTCAACTCAAGTGTCAGCTTGAGATTAGTTTCAAGAAAAAAAAAAGTGTCAGCCTGAGATTCATGTCTTGAAAATATTTCATAGTCCCATTAGGGAGCCAGTATCATTCAACAATGGCAGTGATTAATATTTTAAATGTTTGGCACACATTGCAATTCAAGGGTGTGAATATATCAAATGGTCAATTCTTCATGTGATACCCCAAAGAAATTGTAGGCATCTCAAGATTAGTCCGCACAAATCACGCCTCAAATGCCACCCGGTCATTTGCTAGAGGAGTCCTCAAAAATCATAACGTTTCAAATGCATCCTAACAAGTGAATCGGGTAAAATCAAAATCAATTTTCAATTCTCTATTGTGGCAGATACTTGGGAAAATTCAACAATATCTTTAGGAAACCATTTCCCCAATCTATATCGAATCTTTAATTGTCACATAATTCAAGGTTTACCTCTTGAACGAACAAAATTATTACAATTCATATCTCAACTTGGAAGGCATGACATCAAAAAGAACATATAAAATCTCCATATTTTTTGATAAGCCACACAAGCTTTCAACAAGCCCCGATGTTGGGAATGCATCAAAGCACTCAACATAAGTTTGCCGTACCAATGCACAACTGGTTCATCCCAGAATGGAGATAAATGATAGGGTGAACATTTGCGTGACTTAAATACATTCCCTCTTCTTGGTGACACACCAATTGCCATAAGCCTCCACTCCATAGAACTCTATGGCCTATTTTAGATAATCCGGAAACTTGGAGCCAAAATGTGTTTGATTTTGCAAATGAGATTGTTAATTTGGTGATAATTATATAAACAGTAATTTCAATGAACAATATTCATGTATAGCGTCTATTTTGACTTTTTTAAGAAGAAAAATTGTGACCACATTCAGATAATTTAGTTGATTCGTAATATTTTCAAATCAAATACTACTTTCCCTATAAAAGAAAAATCTTGTAATTATCCTATCCTATTGAAAATTAATTTAAATTACAAATATGGCATACTTAAATAAAAGGTGATTTTATTGATCTTTACAGTTTGATTGAGACATTAATAGCCAAAAACTTTGAACTTGAATCTCAAGAGTCTATGCGGACTTGTGAGGTTCATAGTATAAATTCTTATCATCTTTGGTTTATTGTACTTGAATTTACATCCTTACCAACATGAAAAGATAGAAACACACACTTTAAGTATAAATATCATCCACTCACCATGTTAATATTCTTTTCCAACTCTCGTCTCATTTAAATCATCTTAATAGACAATTACTTACATATTTTAACCAAATATATTGTTCTCCCTACCATATTTAAATACATTTTCATTGTTGCCACTGAAACACTTTATTTTCACTTTCCCTTAGAATAGTATTATTACAAGTTCAAAAAAATAGTGGATAATGAAACTAAAGTAAACAAACCATTTAGAATTTGTAAATATTAATAAATGAAAATATATAACTTCAATCTTATTGTTAAGTTTTATTTATTTTTAGGATGAGATCTACATGTGACGCACCTACCGCATCATAAATATATTTGTATAAATAACAACAACATTTCTTATGTAATTAATTAGTAGTAAAAACCTATTACTTGATAAACTGAATCTTATTATTATACTTTAAATGCTAACTAAATAAATCAATGAATTTGATCATATTAAATGAGAAATGAACAAAAAGTTTACATTGTAAAAATAATAATTGCCTACAATTTAGAATATTACCAAAATGTTTATTTTTTTTTTCAAGTTAAGAAACGTACAAAGGTAGTGCGTATGCTTTTCCTGCTAATCATTCTAAATCATCTAATGTCTAGAAATCTATTTTGTATAGTATTGAAAAGAACAATTTGAACTACGTAAGTTGCCAAAAAAAAAAACCCTTGTCAACTTGTTCAGTTGATTAGTGTAGACATATATTAGAATTGTTATTATTGCGTGTAACTTTTTCCTCTTTTTTTTTTTCAGGTGATGTTCTTGGGATCTTGACTATATTGGCAAACACAGCTTATTCTCTAAACTTGGTAAACCTATGAAGTTTTCTTATAGTAACTTTAAATCGCAAAAAGATGTCACGGAGGGTTTCTCAACGTTTAGAGATATTATTGTCTCTCTTCCTCTAGATAACATATGAATCTATTAAGTTTACTGAATTGTTAAGTATTGACATCTAACATTTGAGAGTATTTCGCGTTAAGTAATAAGTAGACAATTTACCACTTATTGTTTTGAGTGAATTTTGCCTAGACAATTTAGAACCACTTAATTAATTAAACACATTCTATTTTTTGTTATCAAACACATTTGAACATATTAAGATTTGAAACTATTAAATTTAAGTGATGAGTTTTAGGCTATCAAACAGGTCTCAAACATGCATAATCTTGAATCCACTTTTTTGATATAAACAAATTGAGCAAAATCCATGCCTCTCTTCTTCGAGAAATCTTGAGTTTTCAATTTCGATTGGAACTTTCTCAAATCCCACAACTTCCTCAACCCCTCTCCGTTACAAAATTAGTCAACATTCAAGCCTACATCCATAACACTTCTCATACAAAATCAGATATAACAAACAGTTAAATGACAAACGATCATGGCCATTATGAACATGCAATTAGCAACTTAACAAAACAATACATATCCCGGAAAGAAAATCTGGGACAACAAAATCAAGAAGAATATTAGTCAAGAAGTCAAATGAATGCATTAACTGAATAACTGACTGACCTTCATCTTATGAGGAATCTCCTTTCCAGTCATGACTGTTCTGTTTTTTTATTTTCACTGCTAAATCTTCACAGCAGCTTCAAAGCCAGAAACATTACTGGTACGATGGTTGGATGATGAAACAGGAGTAAAGATTTCAATTATTGGAGATATTGATGAGCAGATTTGAACGAGTTTATGTAAAGAAGACTTTGACTCAACAGAAAGACTCCCATGTGAAACCTTTTGGTTATTAAGCAGTAAAACTACAAAAATACACCTTCAGCATAATGTCACTTTAGCAGCCATACCTTAAACATCCAAGGGGGTGTGCTTTTGTGTGCGTGTTTATGAGTGCATGATACTACTAACCAAAAAGCATAGCTCTTTACACCACACCCTCCGCAAAACATGATTGTACAATTAACTGAAACTATAAGTTTTCTCTACAAAATTACTTCACGGTCCATTGATGACCTTTGTACAATTAATCAAATCATCTCTTCATTGTCAAACAAAAGGAAGAAAATGCTACCAAAGGAATGGAAGCAATAATACATGTTACAGCTAACATTTCGACCAGAATCATTTGCAAAACCAATTTGTGATCCAACATTTGCATGTCCTCGGAAAGATTTGCCAATGCCACAGCACTACTAAAATTAGCTACGTGGAGAAAATCAATCCACTAAATAGATTGCGTATACCATATATTCATAACTGCATAATTTTGGAAACCCTCTCTTGTAGTTTCTCATAACATCATTTAGTTCCACTTATGTTTCTAAAATCTCACTTACCTCCTTTATCAGTTTCACAGATATATCCCTATCAAAAGTCTCAAATCAACAACATTACCATTGCACTGTTAATAACTATTTAACCAAAAAATCAAAACAAAAAGAGAATTCTTAAACCAAAAAATGTAGGTAAAAAAATCACCAAATCACTATTCAATGGGAAAATCGCCAATTTAGTCCTAAACTTTTTTTCATCGATTTAATCTCTATTCATTATTTATAGCCAATTTAATCCCTAAACTTATATTTCGGTTCCAATCAAGGAGCTAGCGGCGGCGCCACCGTAAAATTTCCATCAACTTCCTAATCGAGCAATCTAGAAGGGGTATTTTAGGGACTTCTATTTTGGAGCCTTAACCAAAATTAACCGAAAAAAAAGTCTTATGAGAAATACCCACCCAAAACCCAAAATGAAAACAAAAAAATTTCTGGCTTTAGTCAATGATCTGCTAATGAAATCAAAGCAGATTGTGATGAATAAGAAATCGGAGGGCATAAGAAATCGAAGGATGGAGGCAATGGGGGACAACATGCACAAAAGATACAATATTGAGGAGAGGAAGTCAAGCAAATCAAGTAAGTTTTAAGAACTACAATGTTTGTCTAATTTTGTTATGTTAATACTTTAATCATAGGTTGGTAGGGATTATCTTATGTCAAACAGTAGAGATTTTACTGCAACTGATGGTGGTTTAATTTTTTTTTTTTGTCGTTTTTTGTGGAAATGGGTTTCATGTGTTCCCTAACCCCTTAACATTAATTTGTAATGTTGCTTTCATGTTTTTGAAAAAGGTCGACAACACTATGCAGAATCATGTGGCTTTGTAAATTAAGCAAATTGTGGGTGTAAATTATTTTAATTTGTTTGAAAATTAAATAGGTGCTGAGTCGGATGTGTTTAATCTATAAATCTACTATGGTGGGGCATACTTTGAAAAACCAGAAGGAAAATATTTGGGTGGTAGCATGGAGCTTTTGAGAGGGTTTTGGCCGCAAAAATAAATATGGCTGCTGTGAGAGATTTTGGCTATTTACTTGGGTGTCATGCAGATGCCAGTTGTAGGTATAGAATCCCTGCTGAAGATGGTGGGTTGAGACTTAGGCAAATAGATGTTGAAGAGGATGTAATAGACATAGCTGGCATAGGTAAACAAACTGGGAAAGTTTGAACTTTATGTTGTCTATGAATTTCATATTAGATCCATAGATCCTAGTTCATACCACTCAACTGTTGAAAGTGAAACGAAGAAGGAAAGTGAGGACTTATGGAATGTGGACATCACATTTGATGACTTCATTAGGAATGAAGAACTTCCAGTTCATGTTCTTGTCCAAGAATTGACAATGGTAAACGGAGAGGTCCTGAAACTAAAGAAGAGAATGGTGTTGAGGTTGAAAATGAGGCAGAATCTGAGTCAGGTGATGATAGTGAAGGATTTCATGATAGTGAGTACGATTTTAGTAAAGATGAGGATGACATAATATTTAAGAAATTGTACTGCCTACTTTTGACAATGCAATTGATGGGCCAGATTGTCATAGATAATGCTGGTGTTGGAGAGAAAGCTGCTATACCAAATGCATGAAGAGGAAGAAAGTACCAGTACAGGCACATGGGCAATAACAAGCAAGAGTAAAAGAAAGTGTTGCTGCTGACTTTGACTCTGATGTTTATGACGGGGACCAGATTCCTGTCTAAGAGGAATCAGATTCCATGAACACAGAGGAGTTACATAGTTGCCATGATTTCTCAGATGAAAACGCTTCAAGAAGTAAGCCGAAATATGTGAGGTTCAGGCTAGAAGTTGACATGAAGGATCCTAAATTGTTTGTTGGTTTACTATTTGACACGAAGATGCTATTTAAGAGAGAAGTTGAATTATATTCTGTTGGTTTACTGTTTGACACGAAGATGCTATTTAAGAGAGCAGTTGAATTATATTCTGTGAAGTAGGGTAAGGAGCATAGTTGGGAGAAGAATGACAAGGGAAGGATTAGGGCAAAATGCAAGAATCGAAAATGCAAGTGGTTTACTTATGCTACAAAAGAACTAGATTCTGATGCATTTGTAATTAGAACAATGGGACCAGAACATCGGTGTGTTAGCACTTTCTATCACAAACATGCAAACTCAGGTTTTTTGGCTAAACATTACATGGAGTTTTTGTGCATGAATAGAAAAGTTACAGTTGGTGCATTTAAAGAGAAGGTGCATAAGGAGTTGAATGTAAATATCACAAAGGATCAGCTTTACAAGACCTTTGCAAGAGCCAAAATCTTGACTCAAGGGAAGTATTGGCAACAATACACAAGAATTTGGGACTACTATGAGGAATTGTTGAGCTCAAATCCAGGCTCCACAGTGCATGTTGAGACAGAGGTTGATGAGGATAGCGGAAAAGAAAGATTCCACAGGCTATATATTTGTTTTGCAGCCCTGAAAAAAGGCTTTAAAAAAGGTTGCCGCCCTGTACTTGGTATTGATGGCTGCCATCTAAGAGGACCACACCTGGGAGTACTCTTGACTGCTGTAGGGCTTGATGCTAATGATTGCATCTATCCTGTTGCCTATGCAGTTGTGGAGACTGAAAACAAGATGTCTTGAAAATGGTTCATCGAGTTTTTAAAGTTTGATCTTAAAATCCATGACCAGAAAAGATGGACATTTATTAGTGACAGACAAAAGGTTGAATGAATGTCGTTCAGCTAAACATTTATATTTTCTAATACTACTATTGCAAAAAGTGCATGTTTAGACTAATTGTGAACTTTTTTGTAATTTATATGACAGGGATTGGGTTCTGCAATCCAAGAAATTCTTCTAGGAGTGGAGCACAAACATTGCGTTAAACATCTACACAACAACTTCAAAAAGCACCATCCTGGTGAAACACTTAAGGGTAATGTTTTGGGCATGTGCAAGGTCCTCATATGTCAATAAGTTTGAAGCTGAAATGGAGGTGCTGAGGCAGTATGATGAGAGTGCACACAAATGGTTGGTCGATAACACATCACCCACCATTGGTCAATGTCACAGGTTTTAGGACCACTTGCAAGTGTGACATACTTCTTAATAATGTATGTGAGAGCTTTAATTCTGTGATATTAGAGGCAAAAGAAAAGCCATTCTTGGTATGTTAGAAAATATTAGGATATACCTAATGGAAAGGCTGAGAACAAAGAGAGAGTGGATGAGAAAAGAAAATGATGTTATCTGCCCAAAAATTCAAAAAAAAAACTTGAAAAGGTTAAGGAGGCACTCTAGATCAAATATTGCTAGGTGGCCTGATGATAACAGGTTTGAGGTGACACCTATATGGGAGTACATTTGTTGTTGACTTAAAGACAATGACTTGTACATGCAGAAAGTGGGATTGATTGGTTACCTTGCTCGCATGCTGTTGGCTGCATTGCACTGACTGGAGTTGAACGCAGAAAGTCTAGTGCATCAATGTTATTCTAGAAGATGCTTATCTAAAAGCTTATGAGCCAACTATTGGTCCAATTAATGGACCTAATAATTGAAAGAGATCTAGAAGGCCCAATGTGTGCACCAAAGAAGTTGAAGCTGCTGGAAGGCCTAAAAGGTAAGAAGGAGAGAACCGGATGAGCCAATACTTGATTCCAAAAGGTGTACAAGACTATCTAGGAAGGGTGTCATGCATATGACTTGCTCCAAGTGTCATCAGAAGGGTCACACTAAAAGAAGATGTCAGCTGAATGTTAAAGGAGATGACGACAGTGAAAGAAGACCACCTTTGAACACTAACAGGTGTGAAAAATGCAAGGTGCTAGGTCACAATGCCAGAACCTGCCCCAATGGTTGTCAAAGGAGAAGAAGATGCTCATGATGTTTCTGGTATGGTTTAAGTAATTGTTAGGATTGCAAATTATTATTTTATATTCTACTACTAACTTTGCATGTTTTTGCAAATTGTAATGTGATTGGGAATAGTAGCATACCACAAGTAAAATGAGATAGATGAAAGACCAGTCAAATGTAGTGTAATAAAGTTCATTGCAACATTGCTGAAGTGCTTGTACCTGTTGAACATGTTTCTTGTACATTCAACATGCAAGCTACTGAAATGGTTGAAGAAATCGATGTGCAACTCAGTGCACCAACTGAAAGCTCACAGAGGCCAAAAAGGACTGTGTGTTGTTATTTTTGTCATGTTCCAGGGCAGAGCAAAAGAACTTGCACTTGCTATCAAGCACAATCTTGGCGAAATAGGATGGCTGTTGTGAGCAGAAGAAAACAAACAGTAAGTTTTTTTGCTATTAAATTGTATATTGTGATTTGTAAGTGTTACTATTGTTCTTGTGTTTCTAACTAGACATGCATTTACACAGGATACTTGATGAGCCAGATGACCAGTGAAGATGCATGGAATTGATGCAAGCTGAAGCAGTTGTTGCTGAAGATGTTCTACTCTGTTTGCTGCTGAAGATGTGCAGATGAAAAGTTGTCTTTTGTCCACTTTTTGTATCAACAAATATCTTTTGTACTAGTTGGTCATTGGATTATTGCCCTGCATTTGCTGGAAACTGATATTAGGGAGTTTCAAATGGTTTTCTGGTGAATCATCAACTGAAGTTAGTTCTTTTGGCTGATAGGACCTGGATTGCCATTTTAAAACATTTTGTGCAGCTTTCGAACAACTGATTACTTTTGAAATGAAGTTATATTAGATGATGATTATATATTGCATTGTTCCAATTGAAGATGTCTATATATTCAAGCATTAGCTGATGACTATATATTGCATTCATTCAAGCAATGTTTTGTCCAATTTTTTAATCTCAAGCATGTATTCTTGAATTCTCTTCCTGAACCACTTGGTGTTGAAGTCATGACTCTACTGAGCAAGAACTTTTGTAATGGTCATTACTTTTGCAATTCTTCCACTTCAGTCAACAGTGCCGAAATAACATTGAACTTGTCACCAAAAACTCACTTGACCAACCTTGGATCTTAAAACTATTACAAATACTAAACAATCCAAAAACAAAATAGAGTTCAACATAGATGAAAAACTCAACAATTACTTCATTTCTAAAGTACATGTGAACCATAAAATTCCATACACTATCTAAAACTATTGCAACATCTTCAATTCCAGCAAACCTTGTTTCTTCCTTTCCTTGCCTCCAAGTACAACAAGAAGTAAAATACAAAAATAGACACAAGCCACAAACAATATTTTCACTTTTGCCTTCAACTTGTTTCATTTCAATCTTCAATTCTGCATTTTCCCTCTCAACACTTCTAGGTCCCTCAAAATTGCACCCATTATATTCTTTATTTTTTGGGGTATGGGTGGATCATACCACAAAAAAAATTTACAAGAACCACGTTTTTGCATTCACCATTTCATAGTTAAAATTCAAGAAATTCTAAACTTTAGCACATACAAAAAATTACCCCATAATTTCTGCAGGCATGAAACCTTCTTGATGGTTTTGCCTCTGTCCATGCAATCACAATTCGCATTGTTTTAGGTAGTGGCATCGCACGATTTTTTCGCCGTTGTAGTAGTCCTTGTTTCTTTCATGAATCGAGTTTCCTGTTTCTGAACCATTTGATTCGATGACAGTGTTGACAGCTCGATTGCTAGTTGAGCTTGAGTATGCTTTGTCCCAATTCCTTCTCAAATGCATTTAATTGCAGTGCTTTTTCTACACGGGTCTGCAAAAATTGGCTAGATCTCTCTTTTTTGAAAGAACCCTAAGTTTAGAATTGGGTTTTTTCCATCGATTTACTCCTTTTGGTTAAGGCCCCAGAATGGAAGTCCCTAAAATACCCCTTCCGGGTTGCTCGATTGGGAAGTTGATGGAAATTATGCGGTGGCACCGCCGCTAAACTCCTTGTTTGAAACCGAAATATAAGTTTAGGGATTAAATTGGCTATAAATAATGTATAGGGACTAAATCGACGAAAAAAAAGGTTTAGGGACTAAATTGGTGATTTTCCCCTATTCAATATTGGACCATATTTTTTCGTATTGAGGTGTTGGTAGGATAGTAAAGGACGTGGATAAATTAACTCTAGATAAAGTCAACAACTTAGAAGAATTTTGACAAGTAATTATTGCCTTCAAAAATTTTCTGTGACAATTATAAGGATGTCAAGAAATTTTTTTAGAAAATATATTTTAATACATGATGTAATTTAAGTTGCATTGAAAATTAATACAATCTCTTCATATATGTGGTTTGTAATGTAAATCCTATTTATAAAAAAAATATAAATAAGTCAGAACTAAAAAACTTAATAAAAAATGATCTATATATATATATTCTATGTTTTCTTTAAAAACATCTTTCATTATATTAGGTAATAATGGTTGTACATCTACAAAATTACTAGTTATTGCATTTATAACTACCCATATTTTCATATTTTTACTTTTTAACCTTATTTTATTTTTTTATTGTTGTTGTAAGCTTCATAAATAAGATAACATAAGGATAGTATTGGAACAAAATTTGTACCTTTCTTGCATTTCCTCCAAAGGAGCTAAATGTTACAAAAATATCAATCTAAAAGAGGTAGATGAGATTTTAAAATTTTAAGGGGTGCTAAATTAAATTATGAGAAACATCAGGGCAGATTTCTAAAATTATCCCATTCATAAAATACTACTTTTAGCATATATTCAGGCTCAATAGTCAATACTCCTTTAGGCTTCGACCACCTGTTGCTTCACAGGGAAGAATGCTCTCCCAGAGGAGCCCTTTATCCTCCATCTATAGAGCCAAAATGCAGGATTTGGTTTCCAGAAAGGTAGCGACTCACCAAGCTGGTATCACGAGCTAATCCTGACCTAATAGCATAAGATAGTACCCAGTTCTCTTCAAGCCAACATATACCAAGGAACTCATCCGAGATATCCATCCGAAGTACAAAGGCTGGCATCTTTTAAGGAAATAGATTACTATTTCAAAATTTCATTAAACTTACACTGTCCATAAATTTGGGATTGAATTCAAGATTCCTCTGCATCATGTCAAGTCATCACAATTCTCTATTCTCTTTTCGCCTTCCTCCGTTATTCATCTTGTGTTCATTAACTTTGGGGCATCCAAAACTTCAAATGAAACATTGGACTTAGATGCCATACCACTTAAAAAAAAAATTCCAGTAAAAAAGGAATGAAATTAAAAAACCGAGGAGGAAGTAGGAGGATTTAAATTAAGGATCTCTAATTTCTGGAACCTTAACAACTAAACTAAACCTTTTTTAGCTGGTGCCATTCTACTTACTAGTGCTAGTTATGTGCTATATCCAATAAAGGTATAGCTGGGAAAGATCATCGGGCCATCACCTCAAGAAGCTCGACTTGACCCCGTTAATGTTGTTGTCGTGATCCCTCGGGTAATTGCTTGGAAGATGAGTCTCGTGAACTTTATCTGTCATCAGCTAGCCACCTTGGTTAGAGATGCCCTAGTTGCATCTATCAAATTTAGTTGTACTAGCATATTGACCGTGTTATGCACAATTTGAGGCAAAAGAAAAAAAATTTCTCATGACTTTCAATTTTGCTTTACACTTTTAAAATGTACTTATATTTGTATCTTCAAAATAAAAGCACCAGGTTTAGTTATATGTGATATAAATTTGGATTGAATGGTGTCAATTTTTTCTTGAAAAAAGTTTATAGTTTATTCCATATTCACCCTCCACATTGAAAAGTAAAATTCGAACTAAAAGAAAAAAAACTCATAACACGCAATTTGGTTTAACATTTTTAGAATACATATATTTAACTTAACCTCCCATATTATGAAAACTATACAAAATCAAGAATTGACCACAATGGTTGCAAATATTGGCATATAGAAATGCAAATAAAAAACTAATAGAAATATCTTATAATATCCTCAACAGCTACAAAAAATAATAAAAAAAGATTTAGAATATAAAAATGACATGGTAGTGTTTTATATTTACATATGAAGAATACGATAAAAAATGCACAAAATAGTCAATAACACCCAAGATTATTTGTAGTTGTTGGGTTTTACACTCTTATTCAAACCTAATTAATTAGTATCGAATTTAGATAAGATATATACAAATTGAGCAGATATAGTTTACAGTGAAATGTTCTATATCTTTCTCTTAAACTATATTGTTATCTTTTTCTCTTTTTTTTGTAAGACTAGCATTGTTTTTATTTTTATCAAAAATAAAAATTTTAAATAAAATTTTCCACTTTGAAGGATGGTTAGGACTTTGTTTTAATTTAGTGATTTCATAATTTAGGTTTCAGGAGCATTATTGATTTTTAAATCCGTTACTAATGAATATTATTTCTTTTTATATATAGTTTGTCCTTTTAGTTAGGATTACTAGTTTGAAAGGTAAAATATTATAATTTACTATTTTACTTTTAGTAGGACTTATGATGTTTCATCTTTATTTGCCTTTAATGAATAAACTTCAAACCAAATTTGTATATTAGTGGAGTAACTTTTTATATTTAAATTCAAAAGGCATGAAGGAATATTTAATAATTTCAAATCCAAAATTCTAAAAAAAAATAAAAAAAAGAATATGGAGTTGGAAGCATTATGATTTTACCATTATCAAAATCCAATATTGCATTCTTTTCACCTTCCTTGTTTTTCATCTCTTGTTCATTAACTTTGAGGCATCCAAAACTTCAAATGAAGTGTTGGACTTAGATGCCATACCACTTTATTTTTTTTTTAATTTTCAATAAAAGAGAAGTGAAACTTAAAAAATGCGACGGAGCAGAGGGATTTGAACCGAGAATTTAATTCCTGATACTTCAACTTTAATGAGATGACCAAAATCTCCTCGGTAGATGCCATACCACTTACTAGTGCTAGCTAGTGTTGTGATAAGCGTATGGCTGGGTAAGATCATCGGGCCATCACCTCAAGAAGCTCGACTTGATCCCTGTTAAAGTTGTTGTGGTGGCCCCTTGGGCAATTGCTTGGAAGATGAGTCCCCTGAACCATATTGGTCGTGCTAGTAGGCCCCATTGCCAAATATCTCCCTCCCCCCCTCCCAGCCGGCCTCGCCCCACTTTTTTTCCCGCCGCATCCGCCCTCCTTGCCACCCTTATTGGCTAGTCACCACAGTTAGAGGTGCTCGAGTTTCATCTAGCAATTAGTTATACTACGTAGCATTGTAGCTCATGCTATGCACGGGTTTACATTTCAATATTTAAATTGAATAGTTAAAATTTGAATCGAATAAAAAAATTCTCATAACTTATAATTTAATTTTGCACTTTTAAAATATACTTATATTTATATCTTTAAAATAAAAGCACTAGGTTCAGTCATTTGTGGTATAAAATTGGGTTGAATGGTGTCAACCTTTCTTTTGAAAATGTTTATAGTTGATTATGTATTCATCCTCCAAATTGAAAGGTAAAATTTGAAGTAAAAGAGGAAAAAAAACCATAACATGCAATTTGGTTTAACCTTTTTAGAATATATTTAACTTAACCTCTCATAATATGAAAACTATACAAATTGATCACAGTGGTTGCAAATATTGGCATATAGAAATGAAAATAAAAAACTGATAGTAATATCTTATAATATCCCTTACAACTACCAAAAATTAATAAAAAAGATTTAGGCTATGGAAATGACATAGGAGTGTTGCATATTTACATATGAAGAAGATGATAAAAAAATACACAAAATAGTCAATAACAACCAAGGTTATTTTTAGTGATTGGGTTTTACACTCTTATTCAAACCTAATTGTGTTGAATTTAGATCAAATATATACAAATTGAATTGATATAGTTTAGGGTGAAATGTTCTATATCTTTCTCTTAAATTATATTTTTAAATTTTTTTTTAATTTTTGGTAAGACTGGTAGTGTTTTACTTTTACTTTTACCAAACATAAAAAATTTAAATAAAAATTTTCACTTTGAGGGACCGATAGGACTTTGCTTTTAATTTAGTGATTTCATAATTTAAGTTTCAGTTATAGCACATTATTGATTTTTTAAATCCATAACTAATGAATATCCCTTTTTTATTTCCTATATAGTTTGTCATTTTTGTTAGCATCACTAATTTGAAGGCTGAAATGTTATAAATTACGGTAATTTTACCTCTCATGCATAAACTTCAAACCAAATTTCTATATTAGTGGAGCTACTTGTTACATTTTAAATTCAAAAGACATGAAGAGTATTTAACAATTAAAAAAATCCAAAATTCTGTAAAAAAAAAAATTAGAATATGGAGTTCGAAACATTTTGATTTGATCATCCTCAAAACCCAATTAGCACTCTTTTCGCCCTCCTCTGTTTTTCGTCTTGTGTTTATTAACTTTGAGGTATCCAAAACTTCAAATGAAGTGTTGAACTCAGATGCCATACCATTTTTTTTTTCTTTTTTTTTTATATAGTAGAAAAGGAATGAAATTTAGGAAGCGAGAACAATAGAAAAAATTTAAATCCTATATCTTGAAATCGTGACTAAATCCTCGACAGATGCTACACCACTTACTAGTACTAATGCTGTGCTATATCCATCAGGTGCAGGGCCGAGTAAGATCATCGAGCAATTGCCTCCAGAAGCTCAACTTGACCCCCGTTAAAGTTGTTGTGGTGGTCCCGTGGGCAATTGCTTGGAAGCTGAGTCCCCTGAACTCTATTCAGTCAACCTCGTTAGAGATGCCCCAGTATAATTTCTTGGAAGATCCGTCCCGTGAACCATATTTGTCATCAGCTGGCCGCCCTCCGTAGAGAGATGCCCCAGTACCATCTAGCAATTTGTCATATGGTACATAATGAAATTTCAACTTTCTACCTGGCAGTGGATAGAAAGAACTTGCAGTCTTGTGCGGCGCAGAAGATTAGTCTGACAAAAATTGAAATATTTTCTGTGACGAAAAAAAAAAAGGGGTGTCCAGGAATAGAAAAATCAAATCATATGATTAGCAGCAACTTTAAAAAACGTAGACCATATTCAATTGCGAAAACATGCTAGTTCAAAAAAACCTACAATCCAAATTGTTTATTCGCATCAAAATTTTAAGAGATAAATGGACTAGCTATTCTTGTATCACTTTGTGGATTTGAAAACTTAATGCTTCTAGCTATTTTTGGTTTAGGTTTTTCTTTTATTTACTTTATTTAAAAGTTGAAGATCATGAAAAATATCCTACAAGATAAATTATATCTTTTTAATTAATCTGTGAATCTCTATACAATATTCCCAATTTATTTTGACCAATGATTCTAGCACTCTACTTTTACTTTTTTTTTTCTTTTAGAAACCCGTAATTTAGATTCTCTAAGTGGTCAGATGCCAAAACTAACTTGAAATATCATTTCCTAAATAGAAATTTAAGCTCATAGACATCCCATAGCCTCGTCTGATAGACTAAAAATGTAGGTCTTCAATAATTCTTTTCCATCGGTACGAGTAGCATATGGGATTTTCATTTTGCAACCTAGAATTGTAACAAAAATATTTGTAAAGGAATAATTAATGTTTTGTTGACTTCTATTTGTTTTCTTTTATGGAACTCATTTTAGGAATTTGATAGACAATAAGGCCGCTTTAAATCACGGAATGTTCTAGGGTTAATGCTAAGAAGAAACATTTGATTGAGATTGAAATTTTTGTTTTTCATCTTTAATGGTATATGGTACGCGTTCCTAGAGAAAAGACTAACTATCTTTTGCTCAATTGGTTTTATTGGCAAGGTTGCTCATTCCTTTTCGTTTAGGTTTAACAAGTTTTATTCCAAAGTTTGAAAAATCCAGTTTTGTTGGGTTTGGGTTTTATCTTGATTCGGTTGCTTGAGTTTTATTCCACCAACCAAGATAAAACCCAGGTCCAACAAGTTTTATGAAGTCTTGTAAAATTACTTTGAAATGAAACAAGGTTAGTGTTATACGTTAGGCAACCGTTAAGGGAAAAGTATGGGGGTTGGGAAACCAAGGTGTTAATTGCATTTTCCACCTTGAAAATGAGCACGCTTAGCACTTTGTAACCTAAACTACCAATTTCCACATTTTATTACCTTGAAATTTCAATTCTTGCACTCTAGCTCAATCACCTAATCTCAGGTCGAAAATTGCCTAATTTGGTCTGCCTTTTGTGAAAAAATTGTTTGCACCCTTCAGATTTCAAAGTGTACCCCTGAATAAGATGGTGCCTTAAAATGCTTTGTATATCTAATTCCTTTAATTTTGGAGAATTTCAGAATAGATTCATAGAAGAGAAGATTTTGCTTTTTGGCATCCTAGAAAGGTGACAGAAGTGAAGAGTATGGTTGTTAAGAAAGCAAATGATGGTTTTACAAGTCGTGCCTCTCGAGATATATTAGAAATGAAAGGATAGGTTTGTCAATCAATCTCTCAAACTATTGTAATTCAGGTAATTATACTAAAGTGCTAAAATTCGGAAGTTCAAGATGGCACCACGTAGAAATTGCTAGATTGGGGCGCAACGCACCAAGCGCACTTAAATTTAAGGGTACAAAATTTAATTAATCCTTTTTGGTTAAGGTGCTGCGTTAATCCAGCATGATCTGACTTGCCCGCCATAAACTTTTATAGTCTCTTCGTTAAAAAGCAAAAATTAGCTTTGTGGTTTGTTCTGCATGTCTAATTAAGAGAGTAAATTTTGTCTTGGAACTGCTTAAGATAAAACATTTTTGCATGGTGGCGCACTGTCACCTTGCTACCTACCTTACATTTTTAATACTTTTGCAAATTGAAAATCAACACAAGCAAATTTATTAGATTTCTCTTTGCTCAAAAGCTACTTTTTTTTATGACATCTAATTCATACTGAATTTATCATTTATATACATACAATAATATTTAATGTATACTCTCACTCATAGCATTCAGACACTTTTAAATTGTTTTTTCCAAAAAAAAAAAAACTTCAAACTGCTTTTGAATCTTAACGACTATCTGTTGAATTACCATCAAATAAGCCTAAAATCATTTAATTTTAAAGAGACACTTCAAGGTAAAATTATCACTTCATATCATCTTCTGCAAGTTTTTTTTTTAAATTTCTTTTAAGAAAAAAAATTTACTTAGTATAGTGATGTAAATCACTTTATTCTATTTTTTTTCAAATTGCATGTAATGCAACTTCAATTATTACTTGTCAATGAGCTGTTGATTTATTGAATAAGGTTGAGATTTCAAAATATAAAAGTCCTAAATTTAAATTTTCCTCCCCCACCTCGTTTTTTAAATCTCATCACTATGTGCTAGAAAAAAAGAAAACCTAAATTATCAGTTAGTTAGACACAAAATTATCAGCTAACTTGGCAGAGGTAGTTCAAGTTAACGGAGCATAGTATTCTACTTGAATGGCTGGTAGCTGCCTCGACATCATCATGCATGTCCTTTTGGATTCACATAGCAAATCAAACCTTGTCTTTTTTTTTTTTTATGATAGATGTATAAATCTTTTGTATAATGATAATATATGCACTAGTAACTCGAGATGAATAATATATATATAAAATTTGATATTTAAATTTAAATTCAAATTAAAATAGCGAGACCTAAATTTAAACCTGTTAATATAGTGTAGAAAAAATTAATCTTAAAAAAATATTATTTGAACTTTTTTTTTGTTAACCACATTGCTATTATTATTTTAATCGTATAATTTTTATTTATTAGGTTATATTATAAAATATTATTATTTTAATTATATAATTTTTATTTAGTGAATTATATTATAAAACAAATGATAGGACCGTAAATAACAAAAAGTTGGAGTGTAAAACACATTTTCCTTAATCCTTGTACATTTTCGATGATTTTCATATGGTCTAATGTCTCCATATGCCTCCAACCTTTATATAAGCATCAGCACTCGTCGTTCTTTCTAATCATATCTGACTTGATCACTCAAATCTTCATCCATCTTCTAAAAACCCAGCCACCATGCCTTCTACTCTATCTCCCTCAGAAGATAAATATCTCAATGACCTTCTGCAACTCGCCCGTCCTTTCCTGCGCGGAGAGCTCGAAAACGTGGACAAAAACCTTCCTTATCTAGTCTCAGTCCTGCGCTCAGTTGGGGCAGGCGAGTGCTGGCACAAGCATGGAAGTTTTCTTGAACATCTGTTTGATATATATCGCATTCTCAAGCTGTGGAAAGCCCCTGATGCTGTTTGCCTTTGTGGGCTCTTTCACTCTGCTTATTCCAATTCCTATGTCAATCTTGCCATCTTTGATCCGTCCACCGGTCGGGATGTAGTTCGTTCCCACATCCAAGAAGCTGTTGAGAGGCTAATCCACCTGTTCTGCATTGTCCCTCGTCATCCTTTGATCCATGATGATCTTCTGTTTCATTATGATGATCAAGAATTGGACGAACACCTCAAGTTTTCGGAGATTTCTCTGAGGAATGCGAAGGAAAAAGGATTGTTTAACGAGGAGGAAAGTTGGAGAGTAAAACTGAGCTCTGTTCTGCCTGCTGATGGGGTAGTAGTGAAGCATATCAGAACAGGAGAAGAAGTTCCAGTTTCGCGAAGATTGGTGGCTGTGTTTCTCCTGATGACAATGGCAGACTTTTCAGACCAGCTGTTCGGTTTTCAGGATGTTTTGTTTGAGAATTCCAATGGCCGTTTGGAATTCTCAGGCAATAACTTCTATGGTCTATGGCCAGGTAATGGCAAGCCTGGATTATGGCTGAATTCAATATCAAGAATGGGTGCACTGTACACCTTGATTGTGAGAGAAGAGGAGATTTTCCTTGAGCAAAGGAGAAGAAATAATGGAGGGGTTATTGTTTTAGCAGATGATAGAGATGAAGAGCTTGAGCTAGTAATCCCACCTGTATTTGAGAACTGCACAAGAGTTTTGGATGCAGAAGAGCAGAAAATTGGCAGGGAGTTGTATTGGGAGGCTCTTTTTGAAGGAGACAAGATTGGGTTGGAGAGAGCTGAGGAGCTGTTGATGGGGGCAATTGAGAAGAACCCTTTTGTTGGAGAGCCTCATGTGGTTTTGGGTCAGATTCACTTGAGCAAAGGGAGGTTTGAGGAGGGTGAAAAAGAGGCTCAAAAGGGGCTGAGAATGATTTTGGAGTGGGGAAGTCCTTGGGATAAGAGGATGTCTTGGGAAGCATGGGTTGCATGGGCTAGACTTTTGGTGATAAAGGGAAAGGAGAAATCTTGGCCTAATACTTCTTGGGGCATCATCAAGTTGGGTCTTATAAAGTGAAGAGTGTTTGAATTGGATAAGATTGATCACTGCTATGTTTCTTATTAACTAGTGTTATTCCAACTTAATCTTGAATATGACATGATTAAAATATCAAATAATGTTGTATCTTGACATTTTGTCAAGAATCTATCAGTGTACTATAAGGTTACCAAGACTATTTGTAAAATGTTTTGTCTTGCCAATATTCATGTTTAATTGAGTAGTTTTCAAAAGTGAACTTGTACTGTTTGAGTAAATTTTAAATCAACTGAGTTTAAGCAAACAAAAATAGCTAGGTCCCAAGGATTATATCATCTTTTTCTATATATATTGTGGAATTCCCCAAGAATATATATATATATATATATATATATATATATATATATATATTATCTTCTTATCGAATAATTGTGTCTATTCATTTAACTAAAAATTCACGAATACAACAACATATATGATTATACGCCAAATAATATAACAAATACCTAAAGTGTTTGTATGAAATCACAATCACACCAACATACATTCCTAAGTAGCGACCGAAATTACAACCACAGAAACTTTGTAATAGAGCTGAAGGAAGGAAAAACTATTATAGTTTTAGCAACTGATGGATCAGTCTCATCTTACCGTAAACGAATACGAAGACAACAATAGGCAGCCACGAGTATGAAAAGCAAATTTTCGCCCAAAAGAAAATCGAAAAGCAAATTTTCGTGCCTTTGTAGCTTTTCCTCTCATAGCCAATGTTTTCATAGAGGAAAAAAATTGATTATTTAGTCGTTAACAATTTAATCTCTTTTTTCCCCTGGACCACATTTAACACATCTAGACAAAGTCTAGATTAAAGTTTGTCAATCAGATTAATAAGAGATGAAAGACTGTTTCCCATTCACTCCTATTGTCTCATCTTAATTATGAAGATCTTGAATATGCAATAAATTTCATCTAATATTGTATCTGGTCAAGAATATCTTAGTGTACCATAAGATTACAAGCTTATTTGGAAAGGTTTTGTTTGCCAATCTTCACCTTTATGTTTTATTGAAAAGCTTCCAACAATGAGCTTTAACATTTTGAGTCAATCCTCTCTTAAAAATCTTCTTTCACTTCATGTATAGTGTTACATGTAATCCTTGTCTATCATTTTGTAGTACGCCAACGTTCACCTATTTATACATTACTTGGACAATACCCAAGTAATAACATAAAATAATTGTTAATTTCTAATCTGGTACAGAATAGGAAATAACTCATATTCCTAAACTCGTTCTCTGATAAAATTTTATTCATATAGAGTTCCCACACCGTTTCTAATTTTTGTATATTCAAAAGGAAATTAAAGGACACATATGCACGCAATTGATCATTGTTTCCAGTAACTGTGCCATGTGTATTAAAGCTTCTTCTTCCTTTTTTTTCTCTTCTTTTTTTTTTTAAAACAATTCTACATACTATCAACAATAAAATTTTCAATTGTTTGGGGTACCTCAGGATTAGAATTGCTGACAAGCTTGAGATCAACTAAAGAAAGTTGGGGAATGTGTTTATGCTTCTTCTTTGCATCTCTCACAACATTGCTCTCGTTTTGGTCTCTTCTAATGGGGATAGTTCCCTTAGGGCATATCCCATTTAATTGCCACAATCGAGTGATTGAATCATCCTGGCTATCATCTTCAAAATTGAATATTCCTTTCCTTTCTCCAGGTAATAACTGGGTCTCATCCGCAAAATCCAAGTAAACATTTTTACTTTTGTTTATTTACATATAACTGTAGAGATTTTTCCTTGTCTTGCCTTAGAAAAGCTTACCAAAATAGTATGATTTTTGAGTGAAGGATGATCAAATGCCAGTTGATGATAAATACCAATGCAATCAATAACATCACCATTTGGGCTCTACCATTCGAAGTAATCATGCATCGATCTCTCAAATAGATGGAAATCATACTTAACTTTTCAATAAATTATACAATTGAATGCAGGATCAGATTACCAAAGGTGCAAACAAAAACCACACAAAGAAAAAGAAAAATGACACAAGCACAAGCACATAGAGTGATAGAGATCTGTCCACACGATCATGAAGACAAGCATCCTACGAAAAAGGGAGGAAGTAAACTCATCACGGATCATAAGAGGGATAACCTCTATGGACTTGACAGGGATCTCCTTCGACTGGTTCAAGGATTTCTTGACCAAAATCTTCTTGCTTGAGGCATCACATAAACTAATCCGTAACTGATTTAGCAATATAAAATAATGCAATATAATCCCTTCATTACTTTCAGACTACATGACTGCAAATCCGTAACTAATTTAGCAGGTTATTGGAGTTTATGGTAAGTCTTAACATCCTTGAAACCATCTGGTGTGCTAAACTAATTGTCCCATAATTGTGGAAGCTTCCATGAATACCTCCAAGTTGTCCAATCCAATTTAGCATCTGCATTTCGGTCTTCTTTCAAACCCATTAGGGTCAAAAAGTTTCCGCAGATTTGGGTCTAGATCTATTATATTCAGTTTAGGCCCACCCATTGAAATGCCTACATACTTTCTCTATAAAAAGGAGGGATAATTTTAGAAACCTCCCCTGAGCTTTCTAACACTTTCATTGACATCCCCTAAGGTTCTCAAAATTTCATTGACCTCCCTTGATAGAAAATTGGGCCCCTTTGCTGACATCATGAAGGCAAAAATTACTAGTATGTCCGGCGAAATTGGGTTTATTACTACTGTTTAGTTGGAGAAAATGGCATCTAAAGTAGTTAATTAAGCTTAACAACAATAACAAAAATTTGATGGCTAATGCATGAATTAAACCTGGATCAGTAAGGAAGGCGCCAATTGAGCTACAATATTGGTGTTAATTTTGTGCCTGCTATGATTTGACAAGGAGATGGGATCATTTATGTGACATTCTAACCATATGAAGTACAAGGGAAGATGACAGGTGTCGAGTCTGTGCAATAGTAAATACTTGCTCAAATAAAATATAAATTTTGTATATAGTGGTAAGTAGGATTGAATTCACAGGGACTGGAAAAATTCGTTTCTTTTAAAGCCCAAAGTAAATGGGGATTTTTATAAAAATGGAGATAATTACACAACTCAAATAAAGAAAAATACTAAATGACAATTTATTAAAATTGAAGTAATAATAAATAAACTATAGCTAAGAAATAACTTCGAAAATGGTTACTTATTGATTATTAATGCAGTAATAATTTCATTCACTCACTGATAAACAAATTAGAACTACTAAACACGCGATGACAATCAACTTCTCCTTACTGTATTGGGGGTTAAGGTACAATCGTCAACCACTTTTCTAATCAAGAAATAATTTTAGATACGACCTTATAGTTTAATTTCCTAATTGCTCTAAGAATTAGAGAAACCCTATTCTACCAAATGACATGCTATGAGGGTTATTTTAAATTAGCTCATGTGTCCTCCTGACATAAATCCAATCATATCATTGTTCATCTTTTTTTCTTTCCAACTGAGGGCCACCGAAAACTTTTTTTTTCTTGTCAAGAATCCCCATTGAAATAGCTCTTTCAGAAGTACTAATCAATCCCATAGCTAACCGAAAACTTTTCCCATTTTATCTCCTACTTTATAGCTTTTTAAAAGAAGTACACTCGTACGTGGAACAGGAAACTACCAACGATAATATTCAATGTTTCCTAACTAAATATTCTACTAATAAAAATAGGAATCTTCTTAATCTTCAACTAAAGTCTTACTCAGAGTTCAACTCGAATTAGGAAAGCTATGTGCAGGAAAATCTTGAGCCTCTCGAACTTGACAGCATGTCTTGACCTTGCCCACGTCAAACTGGTAAAGAGTTTTCTGGAAAATTGCCTCAATTAACCATTTTTTGCTCCACTTTCTTACAATCAGCACCATTAACCAAATATACTTAGAATCTATCAATTAATACAATATTTGGCTAAATAATCATAAATTTAAAAACAAAAATGGAACCTATCAGAAGAAATATATACAAGACAAGAAACAGAGGAAAAAGAAGAAAAAAATTTGGAGGAAATTGTATTAAACCAGTGCTCTTGATATGCATTGGAGTAGCAGCAGCAAAGTGAAGAATTTTGTTGTTCTGAAATAGTTGCAACCACAGTGGTACAGGTGTGAATTTCTTTGTTACTTTAACTTTCCTTTATTGGTGTTGTTTGATCAGCCATACAACCTTTGATTGTTGCCTAAGTCTTGATATTGAACATTCAATTTGTTTCTTAAGTGGCTTTTTGAGTTGATCATTGACATTTAACTCAAGACATTGCATATTATGTGTGTTAACTGAAATTTTGAGTTGATCATAATGTTGAAATCTTGTGCTATACGTATGCTATGAAGATTGGTTGATCATAATGATTCTTATGTTAATGAAAGTTGAGTAGCCTGCTGCTGAGTTATATAACCAATGTTTCTAGTTTCTATATGAATTTTTGTCAGACATGCTCTGTTTGTGATCATCATCATATGTGAATGCTGAGATTGTAGGATGGGGACTCTTGCTACTGCCTATAACATTATGGTTCACTCTAATGGGAACAAACAGGATTCCATAGGTGGATCCAACTGGTTAGACGTACATCAACTTGCTATTTGATGTAACTGAGAAGGCATTGAGTAAAATGCCTGGGAATGTTAATGTGCTTATGCAGATGAGATTTGAAATTCCTAAAAAACATTGCATGATGGATGTTAATGATGATGATTCAATTGCTGAGATGTTCAAAATACACAAGTCTAAACTAGTAATTAACTTGCATGTCTCTGATATGGAAATTATTCTAGCTGATGAAGAGAATATCTCAGTGAATGTGAGAGTTATGAACAAAGAAGATAATTTAGGCATTGAACAAATTCCTAGCAGGGCAGTTGTAGACCTTGGAGAGCCGGATGATGATTATGGTGACTCTAGCTCTGATTCTTCATGGAAACACAACCTGCACAGTGACACTGAGGAGGAAGTAGTTGATGAAAGGCCTTAAATGCATATAGTGAGGACAATGATACTAATTTTTCTGATTTTGAGGGCAATGAGGCTAATATTATGGTTCCTGATTCTGAATTTGAGAAAGAAAATGATCCTATAAGACAAGTAATGAGACAAAAATATGGATTTACAATAGCAAAGATGAGATAGAGTTTCAAAAGAGTCAGTTATTCACCAATGTGGATGCCTTCTGAGCTGCCTTGAAAGACCATTCATTCAAAAAGGCTTTCCCATTTTGAGATTAAAGAATGAGAAGAGTTGAGTTACTGCTATTAATGGTGTTGACAGATGTTAATGAAGAATTCATGCATCACCAATGGCTGATTCAATCACTTTTTAGATTAGAACTTATCAGCCAAAACACATTTGTGTTATGAACAAACAATGTGCTGAGCCTACATCTGACTGGATGGCCAAGAAGTTGGTTTCTGTTATGAGGGATCATCCTAATATGACCAACAAAGGGGTAGAGACAGAGTTGCTTAAATATGGTGTGAAGCCTAGTAAAATGCAAAGTTTTAGAGCCAAAAACAAAGCACTAGTTGAGATAGAAGACACATATACTGAATCATATGAGAAATTGCCAAGATATGCTGAGCTGCTGAGGAAATATAATCCCAATAGCATATGTAAAATACATTTTGACAGGTCAAATCTCTTAGTTGAGCCTACCTTTCTAAGAATTTTCATCAGTTTAAAGCACAAAAGTTAGGATTTCTGGAAGCGTATAGGCCTTTTATGGGGTTTGATGATTGTTTCTTAAACGGTCCATTTGGTGGTGTATTTCTCATAGCAGTTGCTTTGGATGCAGATAACAGCATATTTCTTTTAGCCTTTGCTGTAGATGAATGTGAGAGCAAGGTTACTTAGAGGTGGTTCTTCTACTATTTTTCTGAGTTTTTGGACCACTTGATAACATCAAACCTTTAACATTCATGAGTGATAAGCAGAAGGTAAAATTTGTGTCCACAGCTTGTCATGTTTTAGGGCCTGTTTGGAATCTCAATTTTTTGACAAGTTTGTTTGCTACTAGTTTTTTAACAACTTTTGCTACAGGAACCCCAAAAAACTTGCAAAAAACTTTTGGGAGCTATTTGAAAGTTTTAATGAAACGACCTCGTTTTGGCCTAAAAAACTTGCAAAAAACTATCTGGTCATATACTGAAACGACGTCGTTTTGACTCATTTTTTTGCCCATCTTCATGAACAGCAAAGTAGAAGATCTCTCCATTTGTGTCAGCTCGTTGCACAGAAGGCAAGCTGCCCTAGTTGCTGTACCTCTGGAGAACACCAAGCTACTCTTGCTCGTCGAAAGCTGATAAACCCACAGCGAAGAGGCTAGTGAAATTGGTGAGACCTCTACTGGTTTAGTAGTCTTGCAGTCAATCCAGCTTTGTCCACCGAAGGTTCAGCATTTTGGAAGGATCACTGAAGTTCGGCAAAGCCTACGGTGGCTAATAGTCGTGTCCTCCATCACGGTCCACCTTGCCACAACTGCCCTTGTCTTTGCCGCTACAAAAGCCCTTTACTTTCAGGTGCCAAACATCAGTACCACAACTTATTGAATTGAGCTAGGTTGCTCCTTTTTTTTTTAGATGCAGCAGATTATGTGTATTTCCCGGCAATGACTGAGCAATCGCTGTATATTAGATTCCTTTCCATTTGCTTCATTTTTTTTGTTAGTTTTCTAAATCTTCTTGGCGAAAAGTAGTTGGTGGGATTCTTGCTAATTTTTGTGCCCTTTGTGGTACATTTGTTCTCTTTCTGATCTAATAGTGCTAGAATTGCTTTGGTATGTGTTTTTTCATCATTATTTTTTCTCTTTTCTTTCTTTCCTTTCGTGCAAAATGTCATCATTATTTTTTCTCTTTCTGATCTGGCATACTTCGGCTCACATTCTTGCAAACTTCACCATATCATTTTGTAACTGGAAGTAATTTGATGTATACTTGAGGTAATGTTGGAAGTCCAGAATTCTTCAGCAAGGAAAAATTATAAGTTTTTCCTTTGTCATTCTTTATGTTAACTTTAGCTATTCATGAAGCTCTAAACGGCTCGGTCAAAATTTTGATTCTAGTTGTTCATGGGGAAACGACAGTTGTCAATAATTGCTGAGTGTTTGCTATAATATGTCAACTAGGAATTTTCCTGGCTTAGTTCATATGCTATAATATGTCAACTAGAAATTGCTTATTATGATGCTAATACCAGCTTTATGATTCTGTCATTAGTTAATTTCTCCCTCTTGTCTGGCCAATTTTGTAGTAGTTATTTTTCGATCTTTTCTCTTTAAGGATCTCATTTGCATCTAGAGCTTCTGGTCTATTTCTTTTCTTTTCTTTTTTTTTTTTACCATCTAGAGATGATGCATTTGGCCACATCATTCACAGTTGAGTGGATGTGGCATTTATAAATTTATGGGATAAAATATCAGCTTATTGTGCTCTATAAGGTTTTTTATAAATTTGAAGACTGCATGTAGTTACATTTGATTTGTCCGTGGGTGAAATTGGTTGAAACAAGTTACAAGGAGTTGTCGTATTAATGAATCACTTGGGACTGCTTCTTCCCCAGTGAAATGTTTAGATGATATACAAAGAAATAGAAAGTAATATTGACAAAGGATAATGTAAGTTTCTGCTTATATAGGATTAGCTTGAGAAATCTTCTTGCTCTTTATCTTTTTATGGTTTATATGCAATTAGAAGGTATGTTCAGAATATATTTGCTAAAACTAAATGAAAACTTTAGTCTCAGCGAGTGTTTTCATTACATAGTGGAAAAGATATTGCAACATTGAGAAAGTAAGTTGTGCAGTTGTTCTCTTGAGAAACAGAGGATCCTTGAAGAAATTTTGTAATCTGGCTTGTATCTGTTTGATGAATAAGTTATATTGCATAAGGTTCAGCCGATACATTTGAATTCATTCTGGTTTGCTTACTAGCAACAAGACAACTCTTGAGTTTTCCTTCTCCAGAGTGTTGGAAGTTGAAACATATCATGGTAAACAAAATTGCACGAGTGCCTCACCACTCATGCTACTGTTGACTTTTCTACAACTTTGAACACAGTATTCATTTTATTTTTGTGTCTCTGGTCTTCCTGTGCCATAAAAATTGAAAGTCAAAACGAAATAAGTAAATGGACAGAATAAGTACCTTAATGCTAACATTCTATCTATAAAAAAGTTTCTTGTGCAATATTTTTGTTGTGTTTTGATTCGAGAAAGATAGGTTTAGCGTAATTTATGGCCAATTCTATGTTTACTTTTTAATATTTTGAATGTGGAATTCTATTAGGTAATTTAGCATAGTTTTCTGCTATATTATAGAAACAAATAATTAAGCTATCCTCTATAATTTGAGATACAGGCATACTTTCTTTTGTTAACAGGTTTATGCCGCTGCGCACTAGATCTATTTCTAGAGGTTTGTATTAGGGAATTTCAATTACTGTTACCTGTATGTTGGACTGTTTCCTTCTCCAGAGCTAACTACCTTATTTTTTCACTATTGGAAAACTCGTACTTCCTGATCCTGTGAGCGCTTGCTGGTCCGAGTGTGGAGAGAAAGACTTATAACTTTGCATCACCAATTACTTCAAGGTATACATTTAGTGTTACTATTTTTTCCAACCCTGTGCTGTTTATTGGTATTCATTACACGTGCTTCACCTGTTGTTCCAAAATTGCTATATATGCTGTGAAAATAGATGCTAGTCTCCCTTTTGCATGCTTTATGGCCAACTTTCGCTAATAAATATGTTGTGCACAAAGATAAGAAAACAAATGGCAAGTAAAGCTGTTTCATCAAGGCAAGGTCGAGCCCAATTTTCAATGGAGAGAGAACTTGAATTTGCGGAGTACTTGGTGGAATTTAAACGAGTTAATAGAATGAACAAGGGAAACTTGAAGAGTGAGGTCTTCCCCGCAATAGTTGATAAATTTGCTAAAAAAGGGTGCCACTTTGATCTATCTCAAATCAAGGCAAAGTATTGTGCATTACGCAGTCTCACACAAGAATACAATTGCATGCGATTGAGAGTCACTGGGGCCGGCTGGGATCCCCTTCTGCAGACTGTAACCATGGACGAAAGCAAATGGCAAGCTGTGATTAAGGTGGATGCATTATTTTTTCCTATTGTGTTACACATACTTTTAGATCAGCCCTAGTTTTTTGTGCCTACATCTTATGTTCTTTTTGGTGTTAAATGTGTAGGAGAATCCATTATTCGAGAATTATCACAACAAGGACTGTTGTGTCTTCTACATTTTGTTAGAGGTGTTTGACAAAATGGATGTCCAAGGGCGATATGCAAGGGATTCAAACCAGCCATCAGTTGAGGCAAAGTCAATCACCAAACAATATGGGTGGACAGGCCCAGAGCACATGGACTTGACTGATGATATGAACTCGCCTATGCAGTCAATTAGGAAATCGGATGCCAAACATTCAAAAAGCAAAGAGAAAAGGAAGACGCTGGAATCTTCATCCGCCAGAAATCAAGACGGCGACCTCCCGCATGGTCTAAGTCGCATTTCCTACAACAATGCAATATCTTGAATGGATGCAACTTTCGCTTTCGATTGGAGCACATCCCAGAGCATAGATACCCCACCTCTCCCACTCCCCTACCTGTTGCTGTTGCTCCTCCCCCAGTTTACTTGGATGATGACCCTTATTCAGTGGCTAAGGCAAACGAAGCCTTAGAAAAAATAGAAGGCTTACCCGATAAAATAGTGGTCACAGCAGTTGTGACCGCTATTTTACCCCTACCCATCGGAGGATGTTTTTGAGTCAGAAGTGTGAGATTAGGAAGCGATTATATGCACTAAAGATTAGGGGGGGCGAACTAGATGACTGAGACCATTTCTGCCTAGGGGGTCTTTCCCTTTTAGATTGCTTTGAACATATGTGTTAATGTAATAGATTTTCATTCGTGATTGCCAGATGTTTGTTTTCTTTGTTGGGACAAGTTTAAACAATAATAGCTGTGACTTTTCATGGTTTGGATCATGTTAAGACTTACCAAAATAGTGCTCCATTTCAAATACTTGACTTGTTCAAAATAATAAATATGAGTTTTACTTCAATATAAGAGTAACTTCTAAGTTGATATGCTTGTTAATTATTTATTTGGTGCTTATCTGTCACATGTTTTCAAGGTGTAGGTGTTGCCTTTCTCGACATAAATGGCTAGGGTTCCGCCTAATTTTGGAGTAAATTTAGATGACCCAGATGATGCAAGAAATGCTGCAACTGCTGTGCTAATACTATCGTGGCACTTTCAAAGGCATCAGGTACCAAGGACAAGGCAACTAGTCCGAACAAATGCTATGTCAGGTCAGGGTTGGGTTGACGAGCTGTTGGACGGACATTGCACTAGGATGCTCGAGAATATGCACATGAATGTGGCTACGTTTGTTCAGCTATGCCGGATATTGCGGGAAGGTGGATATATTATTGAGGGTCCCTGTGATAAAGTGTCTTTAGAGGAAGGAGTAGCAGTTGCTTTACATGGCGTGCACCATGATTTGACACAAAGAGTGCAAGGTGAGCGATTCCAACATTCCACTGAGACAATTCACCGACATGTGTGCCGGCTATGTCAGGCCTTAGTGCAATTAGCACCTATTACACTTTGACATAGGAACACAGATGCTACTTATTCTAGAATACGGAATAATAGACGGTTTTATCCCTGGTTTAAGGTACTTGCCCCTCTCCCTAAAACTAATAAATTAAATTGCATATAACTTATGGCAAAACTTGTAATGTAGGACTGCATTGGGACTATTGATGGAACCCATGTCTTGGCAAGTGTGCCAAGAGAGGAACATGATGCCTTTCGTAACAGAAAGGGCACGATTTCACAAAATATTTTAGCTGCATATGACCACGATATGAGGTTTGTATACGTCAGAGTTGGTTGGGAAGGTGTGCCCATGATAGTTGTGTCTTGTTGGATGCTATTTTCAATTCCGGTGCAGTATTTCTGGTACCATCGGTTGAAAAATATTACGTAGTTGATGCAGCGTATAAACACATGCCAGGTTTCATGGCCCCTTTCAAGAGTGGTCCAGGAGGGAAGTCACAGATAGCACAGAAAGGATTATTTAATTGCCGCCATTCTTCGGTTCGGAATGTGACAAAGAGGACGTTTGGGGTATGAAAAATGAGATTTAAAATTTTGGAAGGTCCTATGAAAAACTATTCTATTGAGGCACAGAGAAACATTGTAGTGGCATACTGTGTACTGCATAATTTCATTAGGGAGATGCAACCATATGACCTCTACTTGACGGATGCTGCTAATATGGATGTCGGAGGTACCGAGGGAGTTCAAATGCCACAATTCCACGTCACTCCAGAAACACTCTATGATTGGAAGGATACGAAATGCAATGGTTGATCACATGTGGATACACTGAAATGAGTAGTATATGGTGGTCTGTCCTAATTTCTACGCTGATTACTGTAGGAATCTTGAATGAGTAATCTTAGGAGATATTTTAGATAAATTGAATGAGTAATCTTAGAAGATATTTTAGGTAATTAGTGAAGGAAATCAGGGTGAATAAGCTGTCTCTAAAATTAAGGGAATTAGGTGTAGACTTTCCTTGTTTAGTGTACCAGAAAATTGTATATATAGATTAGAATGAATTGTAAGAAATATACATAATTAATAAAATCTCTTTGCTTCTTTTTACAACATGGTATCAGAGCCCGTCTAGGGTTCTGGAAAAAATACCACATTTGCTTCTTGTCAATTCCAGCTTTAATTGCTGGTTCCTTTCTTATTCTCTCCAGCCTTCATTGCTGTTCCTTTTACTATACATGTTTTTCTTCCCACCAATTACTTGATCCTATTCAATCATGGCGGATGCTACATTCTCAACCTGACAATTGTCTTCAACTGTGGAAGAGGAACAAATTAACGGAACACAACAGAGCTTCAAAACATCCAGGCAGCATATAGACTAAATGAAAAAAATTATTTGAAGTGGTCTCAATTAGTTCGAACATTCCTGAAAGGATAAGGAAAGTTGGGTCATCTATTGGAAATAGCACCGGATAGTGAAACGGCGGGGTTTTGCAGCATGGGAAAAAAGAGGATTCAATGATCATGTCTTGGTTATGGAATTCCATGATTCCTGAAATCAGCGATACGTGTATGTTTCTTCCTACAGCAAAAGCAATTTGGGATGCCCTTCATCAGACATATTCCAAGGTTAATGATGCAGCTCTTATCTATAACATTAAAACAAAGACAACTGGAGCAAAACAAGGGACAAAAACGGTGACGGGAGTATGCCAATTTTCTGCAAAATCAGTGGCAGGAATTGGATTATTACAGGACACTTGATTTGAATTGTAACAAATATGCAGTGTTTATCAAAAAGTTCATAGAAAGGGATCGAATTTATGATTTTTTGGCTGGCCTAAACTCTGAATTCGATCTTGTATGAATTCAAATTCTAGGCAGGCCAGAATTTCCCTCTCTAACTAAAGCAATACCCCAGGTACGTGAAGAAGAAAAGTTGCAGGGGGTATTATATTAGAATTACCATTCAATGGAAAATTCACCTCTTTTAAGTTCCAAACCTCAGCGGTTGGTACTGAACAAGGTTGCTGGCGAACAAGACCAATCAAACAAGTGGGGCAAAAGAATCGCGAAGGAGTTGTGGTGCACATACTACAAGAAACCATGACACACCATAGAACAATGCTGGAAACTATATGGGAAACCACCCACACGTGAATGGGGACAGAAAGGTGGCCATGCAAAGGCAGGCTCATGTGTCGGTTCAAGATCCAATTCAAATGTTTGGAGGGTTTAGTAATGGAGGAAATTGAGAAGTTTAAAAGTATGTTAGAGATAGTTGACAAACCAGCAACTAATAATTCTCAAACAAGGAATCAGGAAATGTGTTCATTGACACTTTCAAGTAAGGCTCTATTCTCTTTTATGTTTAGTGTTTTAGGCAATGAGTTTAGGAATGTCTGGATTCTTGACTCTGGTGCTACGGACCATATCACTCATATTTTAAATAAATTCAAAACTTATAACCCTTGTCCTAACAATAGAAAGATTGTTGTTGCGGATGGCATTACAACCATAGTGGCAGGAATCAAAGATGTCCAAGTTACTCCAAAATTGATTCTTAAAAATGTTCTTCATGTTCCTCAATTATCTATAAATTTGATTTCTGTAAAAAAAACTTGGCCAAAGATCTAATTGGCTCTGTTATATTTGATGAATCCTATTGTGACTTCCAGGACCGAGGCTCGAGGAAGAGGATTGGACTAGCTAAGGATGATGGACTCTATTACTTGGATACATCAAGTCAACCGGAATTTAGTAAATCTGCCCTGTCCACATTATCTTCACCTTCCAATAAGGATGTCATCTGGTTACATCATAGACGTCTAGGTCATGTATCTTTTTCTGCACTAAAAATAATGTTTCCCTCCTTGTTCAAGGAATTTGATGTTCAGTCTTTTCATTGTGATATTTGTGAATATGCTAAACACACTCGTGTACCATTTCCTATCAGTAATAAACAATCGTCTTCTCCTTTCTTTTTAATCCATAGTGACATTTGGGGTCCATCAACTATTCCAACCATCTCAAGGTCTAAGTGGTTTGTCACATTTATCGATGATTGCACAAGAGTCTCTTGGATCTATTTACTCAAAAATAAGTCTGATTTGAGTCATATTTTCCCTGTTTTTCATGTAATGATTCAAAATCAATTAGGCACCAAGATAAAACACTTTTGTTCAGATAATGCTCATGATTATTTCAATCAAACCTTGAGTCTTTTTTTCCAAAAGAAGAATCATCCTATATCACCACTCCACAACAAAATGGAGTGGCAGAACAGAAAAATCGACATCTTCTTGAGTGCATTAGAGCCTTACTGTTTGAACAAAATATACCAAAAGCATATGGGGAGAAGCTGTACTCACATCAACTTATGTCATGAATAGGATTCCTTCCAGGATTTTGGGTTTTCAAAATCCATTAGAGAACCTATCCAAATTCTACCCCTATATTCGATCTTCCTTTAATCTCACTCCTTGGATTTTTGGATAAATTTCCTTTGTTCATGTCCATAGTCATAACCATGGGAAGTTAGATCCTCGTGCTCTTAAGTGTGTTTTCGTGGGGTACTCATCTACTCAAAAGAGTTACAAATGTTATCATCTACCTACTAGAAAACTCTATGTCTCGGCAGATGTTACATTTGTTAAAAATAAACCCTATTTCATCACTCATTATCTTTAGAGGGAGTTAGATATACTTGAAAATAAGGAGTTAAAATTTTCCCCTTTAGAGTTGTCCAAATTTGAGTCATCCAAATCTGAATTTCGAGAGTCAATTCCTCAATCTGATGTGGTAGAAGAAAAAAAGGGAGAAGATCGTAAAATCTATGACTGGTTCCGATTTGACCAAGTGTATACAAGGAAAGGAGATCTCATCGTAGTTACAAGGCAAGAACAATCCTTTGAACCAAGCTTCGGGAATGACGTAACAATGAATGAATCAAATCTAAATTCTACACCATTGACCGACCATTCCATCTCTAAATCACCTTGTCATGAGCCTCTTAGCCTTGACCAGGACCTACATTACCTGTTGCTGTAAGGAAAAAAAACCGAGAATGCACCAAAAGACCTCTATACCCATTGTCTCATTTTGTGTCTTTTGAGAAGTTTTCCCCAAGCCATCAAAACTTCCTTTCCACCTTAAACACAGTCTCTATTCCTAACTCATTGTCTGAAGCATTATCAAAGAAAGAATGGAGACTTGCTATGGAAGTAGAAATGGATGCATTAGAGAAGAATGGGATCTAGGAATTAATTAAGTTACCAAAGAACAAAAAAGTAGTGGCCTGTAAGTGGGTGTATGCGGTAAAGTTTAAGGCAGATGGGTCCCTAGAACGCTATAAGGCGAGATTAGTCATGAAAAGATACACACAGACATATGGAGTAGATTATCGGGAAATGTTTGCTCCGGTAGCAAAGATGAATATAGTAAGAATTCTGCTGTCCTTGGCTGTTAATTTTGATTGAGAATTGCAACAGTACGATGTGAAGAATGCTTTTCTTCATGGAAAATTAGAAGAGAAGATTTATATGAGCATTCCACCGGGATTCAGTAGGGTTGAGAAGAATAAGGTTTGTCAGTTAAAAAAGACATTATATAGGCTGAAACAATCCCCATGTGCTTGGTTTGGATGATTTGCCAAGGTAATGATAGCTAATGGTTACAAGCAAAGTCAAGGAGATCATACCCTATTTATCAAGCATTTAGTCTTTAGAGAAGTTACTGTTTTGATTGTATACGTGGATGGCATTATAGTGACAGGAAACGATGAAGTAGAGAAGGAAACTTTGAAGTGGTGCTTAGCCAAGGAATTTGAAATAAAGATTTAGAAAAATTGAAGTATTTTCTGAGAATTGAAGTGGCTCGATCAAGGCAGGAAATTTTTATTTTTCAACAGAAGTATGTTATGGACCTGCTCAAGGAAACAGGCATAACAGCAAGCAAACTAGTTGGAACTCCTATTGAACGGAATCACAAATTAAGTGAGGCTTATGGAGATAAAGTAATAGACAGAGAGATGTACCAAAGACTTGTTGGGAAACTCATTTATCTCGCACATACTAGGCCAGTTATAACTTACTCAGTTAGTGTTCTTAGTCAGTTTATGCATGATCCTAGAGAAGTTCATCTACAAGCAGTTTATCGAGTGCTTCATTACTTAAAGGCACATCCAGGGAAGGGAATTTTATTCAAAAAGGGTCCTGAGATTGATCTGGCAATTTACACAGATGCAGACTTTGCAGGGTCTCCAGTCGACAAGCGATCAACTTCGGGATATTGTACATTTCTTGGAGGAAACTTAATATCCTGGAGAAGCAAGAAACAAAGTGTGGTAGCAAGGTCAAGTGTTGAAACAGAATTCAGAACTATGGCAGCAAGGGTATGTGAATTATTGTAGGTTAAAATTATCGTAGAAGACTTGAGGATTCAATGGCGCAAACCAATGAAGCTATACTGTGATAACAAATCTGCTATAAGTATAGCTCACAACCCAGTGCAATATGATCGGACGAAGTACATAGAGATAGACCAACACTTTATTAAAGAGAAGCTAGAAAGTGGACTGATTTGTACTCTGTATGTTCCGACAGGACTTCAACTTGCAGATGTGATGACAAGGGGCTATGTAGCAACATGTTTCATGAGAGTGTTGTCAAGCTGGGAATGGAAGATCTATATTCACCAACTTGAGGGGGAGTGTAGGAATCTTGAATGAGTAATCTTAGGAGATATTTTAGATAAATTGAATGAGTAATCTTAGGAGATATTTTAGGTAAATTAGTGGAGGAAATCAGGGTGAATAAGCTGTCTCTAAAATTAAGGGAATTAGGTGTAGACTTTCCTTGTTTAGTGTACCAGAAAATTATATATATAAATTAGAATGAATTGTAGTTAATATACAGAATTAATAAAATCTCTTTGATTTTGTTACAACAATTACTTGATTCTCACGTAGCCCAAACTAGTTTTTTGTATAATATGATTCTTTTTTAATATTTGTTGAATATTTGGTATGTAGTAATTGAAGCCTTCTGGTGATATACTTGTTTACCAGATTCCTTGCCACTTATATGAATGCGGCGTTTTCACAACTTCCCCTAATTATTTTGGCAAAACAAATAATTTGCATACTTATTTGAGATTCCATAGTATTGTGAAATATATGAAAATCAGCATGTTTACCTATTTGTATCAACTGGTTGAAAAAGTGAAAAAAAAAAATTTGCTACAGTAAATTTATTAAAAATTATTTTTTTGCTGCAGTAAAGTTTATAAAAAACTTATACAGTAAAATTTTTTTACAACTTCTACAGTGATCTACAGTAAAATTTTAGACAAACTTCCAAAAAACTCAAGTTCCAAACGGGACCTTAATTTGGAAGTCGTTGCTGAGTCATTTTGTTTTGGTTATAGGGATTGAATCTTGCTTATGAGGAAATAATTCCTAAGGCAGTTGAAAGGCATTGTTACAAGCATATATGCAGCAATTTCAAGAGTCAATTTCCATGTATCTTAGCAATTTTTTCCAAAAGGCAGCTAAAAGCTATGATTCAATAGGGCAAAATGATGCAATAGCAAGTATTAAAAACATTAACATAAATGCTTAGAAATATATGGATAAAATCCCAAGAACTGCCTCGTGTAGACTTATATTCTCAACTGAGTTGAAGTGTGACCATGTCACATAATTTTACCGAGTCTTTTAATGCTTTGATTGGTGATCTAAGAGGAAAGACCATACTTACTTTGGTTGATGGTTTAAGAAGAAAGTTCATGAAAAAAATGCACAAAAGGTACTAGAAAGAGTGCACCTTGACTGGTTACATTACTCCGAGAATTGTTGAGAAACTGAAAGAAATTGGCCAAGTATCAAGAAAATGTGAGATGCATATGGCCGGTGAAGACACATTCGAGATTGGTGATATAGACAGAACCTACATAGTCAACTTGAGCCAAAGAATCTGTGATTGTGGTGCTTTTCAAATTTTTGGAATTCCATGCAAGTATGCAGCATTAGGAGTTATATACATAGGAGAGAAAAACTAGAGAACTACTATGAAGCTTGGTTCACCAAAGACATGTACTTAAAAACTTGCTCCCACATGATTCATCCCATTCCTGATGTGAAAAGATGGCCTCCTATGCCTGAAGTGATGCCAACAACTATGTTGCCACCACCTTTGAGAAGAGCTCCTAGTAGACCAAAAGTAAATAGAAGAAGGGAAGCTGATAAAACTGCTTGCACAGCACAGGCAAAGAGGTCAAGCACTCTTAAGTGTGGAAATTGTGGAACTTTTGGTCACAACAAGAGTACTTGCAAAGGAGCACCTATGATGAAAAGGAATAGCAACAGTACTCCAGCTGAATAGTTATACATTGGCCAAAATATGGTAATAACAGTTGTATCCTAACTATTACTTACAACTATACTGAATTTGGTATCACAAATGGCAAACAGAAGAGGCAGATGAGGCAAAGGAATGGCTAATGCAGGCTTGTCAGCAGCTGTTCTCTAGGTAAACTGCAGTTATCATAATCATTCCTCCCCTACCTGAGTTATATACAGCAAATCTCATTGTAGCTTACATCTCATGTTTTAGGATCATACACAAGGAAATATACCTGTTGTACACTCCAATCAAGGGAGCAATCAAAGTCCTCTAAGTCATAATGGAGCAATACATGTTCAAGTGAATGTGCAAACTACTACAACTACTCATGCTAATAGAAAGGTATGCCAATGATCTGCTATCCCATATATTTGTCAATAACATAACTAGTAGCTACTATTTTTTGTCTGATGTAGTTTATGTCTCAAATGTAATAGAAAGAAAGGCCTTTTGGACACAATCCTGCAAGTCCTGCAGCAAGAGTTGGTGGTAGGACCAAAAAATCCAAGTCTGCTCTAACTAATCCTGTTGTTCCAATTCCACCGCCATTACATCTCAAAATGCTAATTTGTTAGCATAAACGCATCTACAAATCAGCATCCCAAAAATCAGTAGTACCAGTAGTTTCAGCATGCTGTTTTGACAAGCCTACTGAATTCCAGTTGTTAGTTATGTCTACTTGAACCTCTTTTGTTAATGCTTTTGTTAATGTCTTCTTACTTACAGTCATTAAGAACTGTGGAATTGCAATCCTCACCATTTGCATAAAGTGTTTGATGTAGATGGTGTTTTGTACTATTGGAAAGTAGTGATGCACACGTGCTCTTCTTACTGATATGCTTAAGACATTTTAGCTAATTTAGTGTCCTTATTTGATCTTTAATTTCATTTACTTTTCATACATAACTATTTGCAAACTTGGCATAGTGGATGACTAAGAAATAATGTAGCTGTTCATTACTTCACTCTGAAATCTAAAAAGCTATGTACATGGGTTTACATTGGTGCTTAAAAGAATTCCAACTAACTTAGCCTTCTGGTATGAATCTCCTATCACCAGAAAGGGCATCATTTAGTTGGTACAATCTTGCAGCAGATTAACATGAGTTCATTGAATTGATTTTATAATAGTGTGAGGTTTATAGCTAATAAATATTTGAATGAAAATAAATATAGCTAATAGTGTGAGGTTTATGATGATCAGCACATTCCCTAGGGCTCTTGGTTTCAAAAATTACTTTGGCTCTTGCATTGGCCCCTCAACTTGCTTGACTTGAATGCCATCTCGGTTACTATTAACTAGTCCTCTCTTTGCATTGAGGTTGCTTCTTTTGCTACTTACTTCTTCTTTTTCACCTCCATCACACCATTCAAAATACCTGCACTTTGTACAACGGAAATACAACTTGTCCAGATTCTTTTCACTCCCTGATATCATTACGGTTGCCTTGCGATTACAGTGACAAAACTTGTTTTCAATGGAGAAAGATGTGGGTAAATTCCATGATTCTCTCCTATGGCTTGAAGAGGCCATAGTTGCAGGTAAAACTTTTAACTCTGAGCTCTAAATGCAGCACAACAAATTAACTTTGTTAGCACTCCAAAACTTGTAGCAAAGAATGATAATAGGTTGAGGGTGTAGAGCTAGTTAAGCTGCTTTATATACTATTGCTACTGAAACAAAAATTTGGCCGTTGCAATTGCTGCCAAATAACTATTACAAGGCAAATCTTGTGCTTACAAGTTTTTGTATTGCACTTACACCCCCTCAACTTTAGTAATCATTCTAATCATTTAATCTTCTTTTAATCTTCTACTAATACAAGGAGAAAAAGGGCATCCATGGAATAAAAATACCTTCTCACACATGAAAATAGTATTGTAATATGATTTGGATTGCATTGTTACCAAAAACTCAAAAGCAAGAGAGTCAATGAAATTTTGAGAACTTCAAGGGATGTTAGTGAAAATGTCAAAAACCTCCCTTGAGATTTCTGAAATTATCCCTAAAAAGTAATATTAGGGCACGCCAACTAATGATGTCATTTACTAGCGAATTTGGTTTGATTATCTTGTTCTTTTTTTATTTTCTATTTTTTCAAAGAAGAAATTATAAATGGAAGAAAAAAGACAATAACGGAAAATGAAATGTGGAGGGTTAAATTTTCCTGCAAACAAAATGAAGCACAACCCTTCAATTTGGAATGGTCTTATTACCTAGTTCATTGGGATGATCGCACCTCTTTATTTAATTTTATTAGATAATCTCATATGTATACATTGTAAGAACACGAACCCCTGCATTTTGCACCATGGACTGATTCCCCAGTCCATTTTCGCTTATCCGCACGTGCCAATTTAGCATAATATCATTTCATATCTTAATCCTATTCTACCGGTTAGCTAAAGATATTTAATCGAGTTAGATATACACGGTTAACAAAGAAAATAATACAGCTTATGTCCAAATTAAAAGGGAGATAGGTTCATTAGTTAAGAATTAAAAGGGAGACAGGTTCATTAGTTAAGTTCAAAACTTGAATTGGTTTAACTTCAAAGTTGAACTTAGTTTACAAGTAAATGACTAAATGGTTGGTTGAAGTTCAGGTACTGGTTAATTTAACCAACTAAACACATGCAGGTAGGTTTGGGTAACTGCCCTTTTGAAAATTGAAAAAGATACTGAACCTATTTTTCAATTAGGTTGTGGTAACTTAATTATTTCAAAATTGCAGGTTGCTTATTCTGTTTTTGATTTGGAATAGTTTGATTTTCTCAATTATCCACTTTTTTAGTTTTTTTTTTAACTCTCCTAGGTTAAACACTAGTTTAGTACGTCAAATATCGTTTGAGTTGGATATATTTGGGAAATTCCAACATTTTATATCATAGAGTAGAGTTTTTAATGCATCGAATTGCTTGTGTATATGTTTCTATTTACTTCATTAAAAGTTCAGAAAAGACTCGATTATATAATAAATAATCGAGTTCAAATGTAATGTTAGACTCATTTAAAAATCAAACTGTACATGAACTTGTTCGCAAACTGCTCGAATGGATTCATGAATACATATATAGTAAATATAAAAATCTTATACATGGTTAAATATGGGCATATACACCTTGTATTTTTCTTAGAAAAGTAATTATACACAACATTATTATTATTATTATTATTTATTTTTGAAAACAAAACCAATTTTATTACATCTATGCTAAACCATGTATGAGAAATTTGTGGTTTCAAGTGAAGTTGTTGGATATTCCTTTCACGAGATTACACAATTTGAAATGTCCTTGATGTCAAATTTCATCATAAACTCAAAACCCACAGCCAAAACCTAAAACCCTTTATGCAATTGGAAATCAATAAGAGAAAAAACCACTACCTCATTCTCCTGATGATCATCATGATGGAGACGCCAAACTGCAAATGCAACATCATTGTTGGAATTTTGCTTGAAAAAGAAGAGAAGAAAAATCCCAAAAATCCTTGAACAGATATTTGATTTAGTAAAAAGAACAGAAGTGTTAATATCTAAAACTTGCCTCTTATACGTTATCTTGATGCCATTTTTGGAGGACTTCCTTACCAAGGCAGTGGTGGCTATAATTGCTATCGCAGCATTGACTATCCGTTTACAAAATGAAATCAACCAATTGTGATTCTTATGGACTTAGTGGAATGCTTAAAACCCAAATATGCCTTTGTGAAAATTATGGTTGACATCTTGAGGCTTGACAGAGTTTCTCCGGCAAGACACGCATTAGTGCATATGAAATACCATGGCTAACAAAATAAACCCCATTAATACACCCAATTATCCCACTATCTCTGAAAGTGTGGGCAGACCTAATTGATGATGGGTTCACTTAAATTGTATTACCTATAATCCAATAATCTTGTGGTTATATTTTTGACTGGAAGCGACTTTATATTATTGGTAGAAACAAAATACTTCATCCCATTTCACTGGAAACAAAGATACAACAACCGTATAATCAATGTCTCAAATCACATCAGCCTGCAATAAGTTTCCCCACTTTTCAACCTACAAATTGCATACAACAAATCTTAAATCTGAATAACATCCACCATACTCATGGTTAACTAAGTACTATGGCTGATATCAAAGCACGTACATAAATAAGATAACATCACATTTGTGAAGACTATAGCTGGGGACTTGCTTCAAATAAGTAATAACAACCAGGAATTGCCGAGAATCCGGCCAAGCAAACTTATTGAAATGTTTGACAGCAATCCAAGAGGCGTCATCTTCAAGCTGCCTTGTAGACAACATTGCCAGCTTTATCTCCATGTTCTGATACAATGTTTTCAACTGAGAATCTTGAAGGTGCCACCTTCAGCTCATCCAAACTGCATTCTTTAAATGTTAGCAGTTTCATCCTCTGATTTTCTTCACATTTCTCTAAACCCCAGAAGAAAAAAATCAGAAAAAGGGAACAAATATTACATTTTTATACATTTAACAGAGTTTTAAGAATTACCAAGATCAGAGGAATAAGGGACGTTGGATCTGAGGTTAGAAGGCTACCAGCAAAAGCCTAATTTAGAGCAGTGAGCTCCCATTGGAATGAAGATGAATATTGCTGAAAAACAAAACTGGCAATCAGGTCAAGAAAACAGACATAAAGAAATATCACATATGGATAGAACAAAATCATAGGGACAAAAAATGCATGTAACACAAAAACTTTCACCAACCAAGTCAATTCAAGCGCCATTGCAGCAAAAAAACTTGCAGAAAAATGTGCAAAGAAGTCACATATGATCAAAACACAAGGATAAAACACGAGAAGCAAAGGACAAGGGTAAATCCAAAAAAAAAAGGAAAAAAAGAGAAACCAAAGTATAAGACAAACATGTAATGGAAAGATGTAATGTTTTTCCTTTGGTCACCTCTGTTTTGAAGGAAAGCATGGGAAAAATACATTTCAGAGAAAATACTAATTCGGCAACTTCTAAGGTAGAGATGATGCCGGAAAGAGGCATCATCTCTACCTTGGACACCAGAAAGAAGCACCAGATAAAATAGAAACATATTCTAAAAGTAACTGGTTATACACTTAGATTCATGCTTTTCATTGCCAATGAGGGCAGCCTCATCAACCTTATCAGCTTCAGTCTCACCAATATCAGCCTACAGTTGCTGCTCCATATAAGAACAAAGCCATGTTTAGTAATTAAAGAAGCATGACAATTGGCCACCATCATCTACAATTCGAATCAAAACAATCACAATTCAGCACAATAGGGAGTCAACAAATTCAACTAAGACAAGCATGCCTTTTCAAAAACGTTTTTTCCTCCTCAAACTCCACAAAATAAATTAACTCAAGAAATTAAAATTTACACTTTCAGAAACGAATTTCTCACATCAATACCAAAGAAAAACACAGATGAACAAATCTAACACCACCTTGATTTTATGTGTCAAATCCCATAGTAATTAGAAAATTAGACCAGTTAAAAGGAAACTTTTGAAATTCCGAATTTACATTAGACTCCATGAAAGAAAGGAAGAAAACCTCCATAGTCAACTTGAGATCAATCCTAAACTTGGCAGAAACAAAATTCTACAATAAAATCACATAAATAACAAAAGCTGAGACCCTCCCCCCCCCCCCCCCACCCACAATATTAATGCAGAACACCAACATATTATTCACAGAACCCATAGAAATTGAAGCAAGAAAACCTGAGATCCTCAAGAAACCAAAAGTACAAAAATGCAGAAAATGTAGGTCATGACTTAAATTTACTCAAAAATAAACATCATTAATATGTGTAAAAAAGACTGCTTTTTCACTGCAAAAGATGTGTCTCTAACAGAAGGAAATGATGGAGAAAATAGATGAGAAATTCTATATAGGAGGAGAGGATGATAGGAAGAACGGAAAAGAAAGAATCTGTCGATCTCCAACTTGAAAAAAAATTTAAAAGGCTGGTAATTTACCAAGGTTGACGGAGTTTTCCCAACCGCTTACATCGAGAAGTGGATCCGGGAGAATCTTCCCAACCGCTTACATCGAAAAATGGTACTTGTTGGATGTAAATAGACCAAAAGGAAACTAATCGCTTAAAAGCCCCATAGGAAATTGAAAATAACCACATCTTTACTCTAGCTCTCTCACTGGTTGTGGTGTAAGGTGGAAGAGCAGATACACTTCCTTGGGAAAGAACGAAGATTCCAGCTAATTATATTTCTCTCGTGGACAACGATACCAGAGAAGTAGATGAAAGAGGATGGTAAAGAAAGAAAGCAGCAGTGGTCTGTTAATTATTTGCTGCTCCAGGAAGATAACACAAGAGCAGCAGAAGAGACTGAAATCAACACAAGTTTAATCCTCTAAGGTCCAAAGATTTTGATGGACAATGACTTGGACTAATTTGGACATCAAAAGAATGGAAAATTTTTTAAAAGCACAGATGTAAGATCATAGTTTATGGCATGCCTCGCAACATACGCTCAACTGAGGCGCGTAGAAAACTGAAGATAGAATAACAATTTAAAGAAACAACTGTGAGCAACAAATCACAAACAAATGTACTACCTTTGATAGTAAATGTACAATTCCAAGAAGCCTTTCCAAAAAGTTATATTTGCCACCATCACACCTTCTCCACTTCAGACTGAAACCCAAATGAAAGGCCAAAAGTTTTGGTATGTGCAATTTGACAGAAAGTAAGAGTCTAATCATTACTAATTGTACATTACATTCACAGACTGGTCATTTATTCAATTGTTCTTGGATATTAACTTTCAACTTCGAATTTAACTTTTCGAAGCCTCCACAGCAAATTACTAAGAAAATGTTAAGAATTTATGGCTTTGCGATCTACTGATGAAACTCAATGAAATCTTGCTATTTCCTCCAGAAAAAAATGCATGAATCACTAATCAACGCATATGGTAAACAACAATGTTGGAAAATATGCCCTTCTTTATGTTTATACCTTTCCAAAAGCTGCAGTTTGTGTTTAGGCCTTTTGCCATGGATTACCAGAAAGCAGGAATTCAAGATTTCCTCCAACTTTGATGATTGCAGAAGCCTCAAATCCCTTCTAACCTGTCACAAAATCACAATTAATTTTAAATCAACAAACCCAATAAGCAAATGCTTGAAGGCATACAGGTTAGTGCTTTTCACTAAGCAAGTAAAAACTGAAACTTTAGGCAAAAAAAAAAAAAAAAACCAACCTTAAGCAGGTACTGAAAATAAGAGCACCTTCGATGCTGATTCTTATTTTTGTAGACAATTCTATCGAGGATTCCAAATTCTGTCTGCAGCTGACCCAAAAAAGTCTTCAATCTCTCCTCAACTACTTCAAACTCTGAATCCATTACCTTTAATAATGCTAATAACTACACTCGTAGCTCATCCTGTACCAAGTTTATAAAATTATAAAGCACAATGTTATAAAGCACCAAGTTTATTGCCATGTTTTGGCCCTGTACCTCCCTCCTGGAGTATTTTAACATTACATGCATCATCCTTAATGTAACAAAATCTAAACCTAGTCAAAGATTCCAAGTTAGTTCCTTTACATTTCTGATCATTTTCTTTAAAGCTTCCACAATTATTTTCCCATTTCGCAAACAGAACACGAAAATAAAGATCAATCTGCAAATGCCTTATATAGTGCATTTCCTAAAATATTAAAAAAACTAAAAAGGACAATTTTTTTCAAGTGAATCACGGTGATATACCTTGATGGAGATTTTTCGGTCACTCTGGGGTTGCTTGAAATTCTTAACCCTTTTCTTCATTGTCTTCTTCGAAAGCAAAGGCACCGCCATCGCTGCTGATTCTTCTTACCTTTTCCCTCCTTAACCTGCACATTTCACACACAAAGCACAATCAGCTATCGATCTACAAGCGTCTGTAAAGAATAGCGCAGTACGGGGAAGAAGAAGAAGAAAGCTGCGGCATGTTTATTAGTGAGCCAAAAATCGAAGACTCTAAAGGGGAAAAAAAAGGAACAACCAAAAACGCAGATTCAGTAATAAAACTTAAAAGCGAAAGGCAATAAAATCAGTATCTCCATCTTCACAGCTGAAAAGAAGAAACGAAATAAAAAAACAAGAAAAAAAGGGAACAAGAAAAAACACATATCGGGGAAACAAAAACCAAAGGCTCAAAACATCAGCGCACACCCGACGGAAACAACGAATCCTTAACAAAAAACCCATAAGCCACCTGAAGGCGACATTGTTGCTTATGATGAAGGCCAAACTCAAGAACTTGATAAAGGTATTTTTCTCTAGGATCCAATCTTCGACCTTCCAACCATTACAAACCATGAAACTTGTGAGGAAATGGCACAAGATAAGCCTCCAGAGACTGATTATATTCATGAGATTGAGTGAATACGAGAGCATAGGTCCCATCAACTATTCAAATTATAGAAGCAACAGAACAAGTATCATATGATATAGGCTCTATGGGTTTAATAAGAATAATTACCTTGGAATCACTTATGAAAGTGATACAAATTTTATACACCTCCATTGGGTTGATTGGAGGAGATAAGAATGTTTTATGGTGGGATGAAACTGTGCCGGCTGTATTTACCTTCTTCCATTGCTGGTCCTAGGCTATGTTACATCCTGGTGAAGATCGAGTACTCATCCTACTGAAATGTGCAAAGCTGTAAGAATTTCCAAACGCTTACAGATTTCGTGGCACTATTAAAGAAAGAAAAGCAATACCAGGTTAGAATTTTCTAGCTAGGAAGGCGCAGGACACCAACCATGCTTTTGATTCTTTTATTTTATTTAATTAAATGATTGATTTTCTACATCAACAGAAATTTCCAGGCTTACTTGCTCATTTCTTTTTCCCATTGGCTCAAAAAATGGGAAAAAGAATTCATTTTAAAATTGATACGAGATAAGAAATTATAGGAAGAGGAAAATATAAATGCATCTCACAATAGCGATATGCGGCAGCAGCAGCAAGCTCATCACAATTCACATTTTGCTTGGAATTGACAAGCTCTTGCTCAACTTAGCCTCTTTCAATGCTTTATTGGTTGTGCTATAACCACCATCAACCACCAGATTTAATCCGCTTATGTACTTGGATTCGTCACTTCCAAGGTATAATGCAGCTTCCGCCACATCTTCTGTTCCCACAGTTGCCTTCTTGAGATTTGCTATTGCAGAAACAAATCCCTCTATTTCATTCCCCTTGACCATGGGTAATGCTCTCTTTAGCATTGGAGTGGGAACTCCAAAGGGAGAAACACAGTTTACTCGGATCCCATATTGTCCCAACTCCACACACAAATTCTTGGCAAGCCCCAAAACGGCATTCTTGGACGCAACATAAGAATACGGGACATCACCAAAAGTCATCGAACAAACACTGGAAGTTATAATAATGGATCCCTTCTCAGCTGGAACCATGACTCTAGCAGCATGCTTAGCGCACAAGAATGCGCCAAAAACATTAACATCGAAAACCCTTCTAAAGTTCTCGTGATCTGTCGATTCTGTACTGTCTTGATCAGGCAAAAGGATCGTTCTGTCTGATCCATTTCCAGGAATTCCAGCGTTACTGAACATTATGTCAAGCTTGCCATACGTGGAGATTGCAGTGTCTACTGCTCTTCTTACGTGTGATTCATTCGTTACATCGCAGTGGACGTAGGAAATGGCTCCTTCGGGATTAAGCTCCTCACAAATGGCACGACCGAGGTCATCTTGGATATCAGCAAGGACGACTTTAGCGCCATGCTTGACAAACAGCCTAGCAGTGCATTCTCCAATCCCACTGGCGCCACCAGTAATCACTGCCACTTTATCTTCAAGCCTGTCAGATAAGATCAAGCAGTTAGATTTCCATTTTTGTGCTTCAATTAGGTAAAGTTGAAGGACAAGAATTGAGGGTGGAAATTGAAGGTGAGCAAAGGATAACTTACCTTCGGAATATGGCAGGAGCAGGAGGTGAATTGCTAGGAAGCATCCTCAATTTTTCAACTTGCAGAGTCTGCTATCGAAATAATGGAAATACAACATCAAGATTATATAGAAATTCTTGCCGACATCATAAAATAATAGGCCTTTATCCCTAGTATACAAAATCGAGATGTCATATTCCAAAGATTTGTAAGTCGAAGTTCACTAATTAGTGGGCACTGGAGATTGCATCATTTATGTAGAAAAGCGAATATCTATATAATAGTACGGTCTATCTAATAGGTGCTTGTGTAATATTTTTAAAATATAAATTTAATTAGAAAAATAAATAAATAAAAAAGATGGTAAATAAGATTAAATAGATAAAGTATATAAATATAAGAGAGAATAATAATTATTAATATATATATATATAATACACATATATATAGAGTAATTTAGATGAATACTTAACGAGTGCTTTAAGAGCACCCCTTAAAAAAACTCATAATATAGTATTATTTGATTAACTAATCCAAGATATAGGCAAAATCAGAAGCGTATCTCGAAAATATTTTAATTTGTTCCACATGGATATGGGATCTGAACAATTGTGAGTATCAATCGTTCGTAACAATGTAATATTTTTTAAATAAAGTGTATTTCTATATAAATTATTTATAAAATTTAATAATAGAAATACAATTATTACATATAAAACTCATATAAATAATAATAAAATATTATATCTCTGTTATAAGTAAGGATGTATAAAAAGTTTATATATAATTACACAACGATCAAAAAATGCTGGAGTGTTCAACCATCCCTTCCCTGCGAGTCCTTCGCACATATACCTATTTGTCCTTTTCCCCATTATTGTAAGGAAAATGTCAGATCCCTAGTAGGATGAGGCTCAATTAAACTACATATCCAGCCACGTGTTTTCTGCGGCCAACACTGCTTTTTGGGGCTGGATCTTTATCATTTACCTAATTGTCTCTGACTTGATTCTACGTGACATTGGAATTGAAGTTTCATTTGTCAGTGTACAATCTCGCGGACAGTGGTTGCGGTTTTTATATTAACAAAAACAGTGTTATACTCGCAAAATTTACGAGTACACAGGATGACTGTTTTCTCAGTTATGCACATTATCCACATTGGAGAAGTGAATACAATTTGGTAGCCCATTTTGTTTTAGGGTTAAATACACAAGCCCTTTAACATTTGTCGTGTGATTTGCATTTTCACTCTTGACGTTATTTATACTTCACTTTGCCCCCTCTATTAAGTAAAATAAGCCTTTGACTGTTGAAACATATCAGAAGTTCTAAGTTTGCCTGTAGTTTCATTTCTTTCCATTCTTCTTCTTATGGCCGAGCTCTCTTCTGATCACGCATTTTTAGTGCTGCAATTTTTACCTTTAAGAACTGAGTTACCAAATTATTTTACTTCTATTTAAAAACAAAAATCTCATCAGAAAAGTCACTAAGTTTGACACCTTGCTGCTATTCACTCATAATAGTGTGTTTGGATTATAAATTATTTGAGATAATTTTATGAAAAAGTACTGTAGCACTTTTTAATATGATGTATGTGAGATAAAATAATAATTAAAAAATATATTAATGATATAAACAAATAAATGTGTGTAAATAAGATGTAAATAAAATAAAATAATTGACGATCCAAAACACACTAATCAGCCAAAGAAAGTGGGGCACAAATGTGGCAAAATATCTCCTATATGAAAGTTGTGGAAATTTTTGCAGGAGAACACTACTTTTTGGTAGCGTTTTGCAGGATTACACCTTCCACGAAGCCGTCGAACCTGTGAAGGGACTGCAACCAATAATTGTGTAACATGGTCAAAGGCTTGACAGAGAGCCAACCCTATTCTTAGACTGTGTAACGTGGACCAAAGGCGTGATACGAACAATACTCCCTCCGCCAGTCATCAATCAATTGTGTAGCATGGGCCAAGGGAGTGATAGAGAGCCGAAACCCCATACTTAGATTGTGTAACGTGGATCAAAGGTGTGATAGAGACCCAAAAGTGTGATACAAATAACTTGCTATTCCCTCGCCTCGTCTCGTTTCGGTAGTCTTGTTTTTTTTTTTTTTCTCTCACTCAATTTTTAAAAAAAATAGTTAATTTTATTGACAAAGCAAATCTGGTCTAATATTTTTCTAAAATATCTTTATATTAATATCAGAAGTATGATTAGTCACTATACCTTCACTTTAATTACAATAGCAATAATAATAGATATGTTGCACTATTCAAAACATATATCAAAGCAATCATTGATAGAAAAGTTAACTGTATTAAATAAAATAAGTTATATTTATTAATAATGAAGTATAGTAAGCAAGGATATTTTTAAAAAATTAGAAGTTAATTATATTTTTTAATTAAAAAATAGAGTATAATTTAGAATAAATGAAAAGAAAAACAATACGTTCAAATTGGGATGGAGAGAGGACGTTTATTGATTGCTTTATGTGGACCAAGCTCACTCCTCTTTTATTACGCTCAAATGGGGAAAAAATCTGTTTCACGGCAACAAATCTCAAGTCCGGCTGTCGGCTGTCGTTGACAAGTAAATGGTTTTGATTGCATTATACTGTAGCATTGCAAATTATTGCTTTTAAAAAGCATATTGTCCTAGATGTAAAAGAATATGACCTAGAAGGAAATCTGAATAAGTTTTAAATAAAAAATACGCCCGGGATATTGGGGGGTTTGGCGGAGGTAATAAGAAATAAGTTTAACTAATGACAAGGTAACATACAAATGTGAACCATGGAACCCAAAACATTGTCTTCTGTTAGAGTGAGGTTCCAGCTAATTAGATTTCTTTTTCTTTGATTCTAGAGGAGATTTAAAGTCTTATAAGGAAAAAGTTAAAAAAAATAAGAAGGCTTGAAAGAGGTTTCGAAACTGAAACCTCTCACTTATACTCCCTCTGATGATATTTAATTCTTGTTCCAAATTTATAAATCTAATTACCTTATTTTCTACAAGTATATAGATCGTTTATTGAGTATAGAAGATATTAGGTGTCGATCTCATAGAAAAAATTGTCAATCATCGATGTGATTTGAACTCTTCTATTATTTAGATGATCATAAATAAAGCAAGTAAATTTATACTACTAACATGAAATAAAAGTAATAAAAATAGTTAGCGTTATGAATTTACTAACTATTTTTGTAAGTGAAATTACTAGTTAAATGAGTTTATTTATCTTGGTTAGTTATAACATATTTTTCAAATGTATGTGATACCTGCTTTCGTAATTATACTAACCATACTTATAACTACTCACACCTACTAACGTAATATGAAACTAATTATAGATTCATTAGATCCGATGAAATTACCTGGTTAAAGTCACAAAGGTGCAACCTTACATTATTGAGCTAACCCCCTCAGTTTAACATTTTCATGAATTAGTATTGAATCCCAAAGTTCATTGGTAAAACAACACTTTTAGACAATCACAATTAATAGCACAAATTTAATCATAATTGTAACAACAAAGGTGCTAGATAACATGCTCAAGAAAAAACTCAAATAATCATGAAAAGATTATATAACAGTCATAGCAAGATCACCCACACTCCCAGGTATCAAAATTAACAAAACATGATGAAAATGAAACAAACATCAAATTTGTGTTAACACTAAACATGAGATTCAAATATAAGAAATAAAGAGTTGATGAGATTAAACCCCTTGTTGTGAGCATCAATTTCTTCGTCTTCAATCCTCAATCTTCAATTAGTCTAGCTAGTACAAGAATGGATGAAAACTATACTAAACTATACTATACTAATGAATTAAGAAATTCCAGTGAAATGCTATATTTTTTCTAGGCTCCAAAGTTGTTAAAATGAATCTTGAACTCCCCTGTTTATTGAGTAGATGAAAGCTTTAGCTTCTTGGTCAAATGAGACAGGATGTCAAATTGTACAGTTGTCATGTCATCAACCATTAGTTGCTCCTTGAGATTCTTCAAAGTTGATTTTGATGAGGTTTTTGCTTCATTTCAAATATTAAAAAGGTAAATATCTCATTCTCAACAAATATACAGATTGTTTATCGAATACAGGGGATATTAGGTGTCAATCCTATAGGAAAGATTGTCAACTATCGCTAGTTTTCAAAGTCGTTTATTATTTAGATGATCACAAATAGAGCAAATAAATCTAAGCTACTACATGAAACAAAAGTAGTAAAAGCGACAAGAAAATGTGCCTATAATTATGAAATTCCTATCTACTCATACAAATAAAATTACTTGTTAAATGAGTTTCTTTTCCTTGACTAGTTATGCCATAATTTCAAAATATATGTCATGCTTTTACCAATGTATCAACCATACCTATAATTATTTCATACCTACTAATGTGATATGAAACAAGTTATAGAATCATTTAAATTCTATGAAATTATATGGAATAATCACAATTAATGGTACCAAGTTAATCATGATTGTAAAACAAAAGTTTTAAATAACTTGCTCAAGAAATAAGTTCAAATAAGCATAAAAACTCAATTAACAATCATAGAAAATTCATCGATCCCCTAGGTATAAAAACTAGTTAAACATAAACTAAAGGAAAACAAGAACCAAGCTTGTATTATAGCAAAACAATCAATAAAAGAAATAAAATGATAGAAAAGATGTCACTCTTGTCACTTAAGTTCTAAACTTCTCTATCTTCATCCTCAATCTCCTCCCTTGTTTAGATAGATACAAAAATAGGATACCTACACTAATCTACACTATTAAACTAAAGAACTAAGGAAAACTAGTAAAAGCTACATTTTTGTAGTAGTTTCTCTAGACTCCAAAGTTACCAAAATAAGCTCAGAAGAGGCCTATTTATAGAATATTAAAGTTTCAAGCAATCATGTTTTAAGTTGTGCAAATTATTTCTTAGAATGGCCAAAAGTTAATTCTTGAAGTCGCCATGATTTCTTGGGCAGCTTCCATCGAAATTTGATCAGAGAAATGGTCCAAAATGTTATGTGAACAAGTTGCAAGTTGCACAGTTGAAATATGAATACAGGGGGTGGAAAATGGTTGGGTTGTCACATATTTGATTAGCCTATTGCCCTTCCTATTGGGTTTGCACTTTCTGATGATTCTAGAAATTACTCTATTTTTACCATGAATTTTAGCTACAAATTTCTCAATGATGGAAGTTGAACTAACTCTTTCACAAAACATGAAAGTTGTAATGCTTTGAGTTACCTTTCCAATGCATCAAGAATCATGTCATTTGAATGTTTGTAAGCTACTAAATGACTAAAAAAACCCTTAATAAGTCAGAACCTTGTTTCAGAGTATAGCAACAAAAATGCATGACTGTATTTCAGCTTTTTGGTCATGAAAACATATGAACTAAACTTACAAAATGTAACTCTAGATCTTATATTTAACATGGTTCAAGAATCATTTCAATTCGATACTTGTAAATCAAGTTATAACTGAAATACCAGAATGTATCAAGGTAGTCAAACTTTTCTTCTTTTTGAACTTGCTTATATTTCACACTTTAGTTTACTTGAATCACTTGAAATCATCCAAATATCTTCTCACTTTACTTCAATTGATGATTGAATCATTAAAATCTATAAAAAAAAAATATAAAGTTTAAATCCACTTAAAGCCGTAGAAATGCAATTTTTCGTATTTAAACCACAAAATGCAAAATTCACTAGAAACCTAGTTAAGTAGCTATCAAAATGACTAAAACACACTAAAAATTAAATAATAATGATAGGGTGCAAAATTACTATTCATTTATGATTATTTTCCTCTTGATTGTAGTCAAATATTGTTTTAATTGATGGATTCTAATTATATTTGGTCTTTGGTGCTTATTATAGGGAGGTGGAGCCAAAAAAGGAATAAAAAGGATATTTTCAGTTAAATTGCTGCCAAGACCAGATGATTCGGATTCGCGCGTAGAAGTTTCCAAATCCGAGTCGAAGTCCAAGCCGACCACAGGTTTGAAGATTGAGAGAATTTCTTTAATAGTTATTTTATTTTTTAGGAAACAATTCACATTATCTTTGGACATTTTTCTTTTTCAATTAGGGAGATAGAATTGTTTTGAACTAGAATTTAGGAGGAGAAAAGTCCGGCTCCCCGTTTGACTAGTACTTCATAGGGCGGAAACAATAAGAGGAGAGGACGGCTGCTTGGCTTTTTCTGGTCTTTTAGTTTTCTTTAGTTTTTCTTTTTTATCAAAGACTTATGCGGCTGGGCTTGGAAAAATCATGTGAATTGCTTCAATGGGCCATACGCAACTAAGTGTCTTTTTTCTAGTCAAAGGGTTAATTTGAAAACGCGGTTTCAAACATCTGTGAGATCAAATTATTTTTATTTATTTCTTTTATTCATTGGTATTTGTACGTGTTTTGTGTTTAACTTCTTATGATTGTTTTGTTATTTGAATGTCAAGGGCCCGATATTCGATTTAACCTAATAATCTACGCGCAAATTAACCTGTTAAATCCGTAATTGTTTGATTGGTAATACCAAGTAGCGACTAGCGTGATTGGTACAATGTTAAGGAAATGTACGATCTAACTTAAACAGACCCTCGTAGCGTGTTTGTTGGTTAGAGTTGACTTTTCTAATTCTTAATGCAATCAAGGAATTAAATTCTACGTCGTACCTAGGGTTATTTCTTGGCTTAGGGGGAATAGTTAACGATCTTACTTTGACTATCGAAAAAGTAAGGAAAGTTGTTGTCTTATCGCATGTATAACAATCTATAACCAATCTATTAATGAGTAATTGAATTATCTTTACATCGATGATCAGTTGAATGGATCGTGTTTTGAAAAGTTGCCCTTTGGCTAAATCGTAGTCCTACTATTGATAATTCCTATTTATTTTCCGTTAGTTACCTTTATAGTTGGTTAATTAGTTGTTTTTATATTTTCTAAAATTCCCTTATTTGGGATTCTAGAAGAAACGAATTATCCCTAGTCCCTGTGGATTCGACCCTACTCACCGCTATATACAAAAATTATATATTTTCTTGAGTAGGTATTTATTAGTGTACAGGCTCGACACCTGTTCAAATAAAACACACTAAAATCATGCAAGATAAATACTTATCAGATTCTACAAGCCTTCATGGTTTCTTAGGCAATTTCCACCAAAATTTGATAGAGAAAACATTTAAAAAGCTGTGTGAAAAGTGTAAGTTGCAAAACTGACTCAGGGATTTGCGAGCGTGCCTAACGGATCGCCTCCCATGTTTCTTCTTGACATTGAAATGCGAGATTCAGGGATCCATGAGGTGTGGCTCACATTTCTGATTCTTATTTCAACTTTTGAGAAGTTGTGCTTGGATCCTTGAATTGGACAGACATGAAGCACAATTCTATGTTTTTGACTGCCAAATTCTTGTTTCCACCTTTTCTTCACCTTTCGCTTCGATTTCATATTAGAATCATCTTGGAATCAACTCCAATTTATTACTTTGACTTCACATTTGATTCGAATCAAACATTCATGCAACAAGACCTATAAAATTATAATTTTGCAAGTTAAATTACTCAAATACAAGTTTTGACTAAAATTAACAACTTAAAGAAACAATTGCTTTAAAGGAGTTAATTTTCATCCTTTTATTCTAAAAACTAGAGGAACCAGGCTGTGCAAGGCACAGCCTTGGCCCTCCCAAAAATACTGATCATTGGAAAAGCATATTAACAATTCTAGTTGCAGAATAGGTACAGAATACCATAATTATCATTCATAGATAGCTGTCAACAATTTCAGTAGCAATTACACACCTTCCAGTACAATTAAGTCCCAAGTAGCGATACATTGGCATGCTAATAGTCTTTTTCAAAGTTCATTTTAATTACATAATATCATATTATTAGGATCCATTAACTTCTAGTCATAGAGAGAATGTTAATGAATTCTAATATGACGGCAAAAGATAGCATGCTAGAAGTTCAGTAGCATACATGATGAACAAAAGGATGAACAAAAGAGGACATAAGCTATGTGGCTGCCTCATTTTGCAGATTCACGTGGCTTCTGAGAGGGGCTCATATGAGCAGATTTTGGAGATGCAGGCTTGTTGTCTTCAGCACCGTTTGTTACAGCAATCGAGGGAACAGCTTCAATGGTTGTCTTCTCAGCAGAAGGTACATTAGTTCTGGGAATTGGAGCTTCAAAAGTTAAGCTTCTTTTTGCAGCAATGTTTGAAGAGGTTGGCTTATCTGCACTATCAGACTTGCACCCAATTGAATCTAGGATCATTTTTGTTGTTGGGCTGAAGAATTGCCCTTCAGTGGCAGGTTGGTTAGGAAAGTGGATCGAGCAGTTAAGTCAACCTGTTCAATTGGTGTTGGTCGGCTTCTCAGTTATGGTTGGAGCAGTTGGAACAGGCTCTTGCACAGGATTAAAGGCAGTTGTGCGAGGTGATTGCCGGGTTGATTTTAGCCAATTCTTCAGCAGTGTATACTTTGATGATGCTATACTTATCATCTTTCTTGTCTTTGATAATCCGAGTCAAAATGGCGGAGAAAGCATAGGACTTGACGGTTATCAATTACAGATGGCAATTTCAGAAAAAACCTCAACACCCTATATTTTGCAATAAAACAAAAAAAAAAGCTCAATACCCTGTATTTTCAAAAATTTTATAGACTACAGAAAATGTAACATGATGCAATTTTAGAAGAAAGTTTAATAGTAACATAGATTGAAGGTGACATGGGCTATCATAATGCTGGCTAAAAGAAACCTTTAACTAGTTCCAGTAGGAATTTTGTTTCTTGACTACGGTTGAGTCTTGTCCTTGGAAAGAACAGCAAAATAACCAGAGGGGCATTACCAGATTTTGCAGGCCAATCAATGCAACCATAGACAAAAGAAATAGAGATATTAGCATGTTAATGTTATGAGTTTTCAGCATCTTACGTGCTCATCAGCTTCACTTAGTTGTACTGTTGTGAATGGTATGAGTTTTTCAGCATCTGTACCAAACACTACTGCATACATTGAACTTGTTCCATCATCAATGATAATTCTAATACGGCATCTAGTAGATGATAGCAGTGAATAATGGTTAAATAATGAAATAAACAAAATTATTATTAAGAACACTATTGTAAAATTGCATGCCTTATTTACCTGGCTTCAACGGCACTTTCTTCTCTGCAAGACAAACATCTGATGATCCATTCCAATTAGCATCTACAGCCTTTTGACAGTTACTACATGCCGCATACTAGAAAGATCACTGCTCAGCTGCCAAAGAAGTATTTCCTCGTATCCAGGCAGTCTGACCTATAGTTTATATTGTATTAGATGCAAAGTTAAGTAATTCATTTTTCACTAATGTAAAAGGTAAGAAATAGTATAAGTCAGTGCTAAAATGATCGTATTTACATTTTTCAGCATGCTCACAGCGTTTTCAACACTAATGATATCATGATTTTTAGGCAGAGGCAGCAATTTGGTCGAGTCTTTGTAACTGGCCTTCTCAATTAGTTGTGCAATTTCCTGCCGATCTGATCATACCTGTGAACATAAATATGCCATGTTATATTTTCCAGTCCTTTATGTATAATTATAAAACATGATGTGCTTACCATTGCCTTAATACAGTGGATGACTAGCAGACAACTTGCAAGCCTTGTTGTTAGAGATAGATCTAAGAAATAGTATATTAATTAGCTCATTAAAGTTGAAGTATGGCAGGCAAAGCAGTAATAATTTCTTGAGCAATGGGAGCTGTAACTTACAGTTAAAAGTAGTTACTTTGACTTTCATTAGCTATGATGATATTGGTTGTTGCGATAGTGTTTACCAGTTGTGCTCCTTCATTTGCTTCAAATTCATTCCACAGGAGTAAGGAGCATTGGCCTTTTTCTAAAAAAGCAATAAATATGATAAAAATTAAAGAATGTAATAGGTTTATTTAGTAAATTGAAAGTATATTCTTTTGTTCCAGTTGGCTTACTCTTGATTAATAACAACCAAGTCTCTAGTCGTTGAATCAAGACCCTATTTCCCTTGAAGGAAAAACATGCACAACAATACCCTGGATATCTATTATTCAAAAGAATATTTCAATCTAAGGATAAGCCGAAGATAACATAAGGAATACATTGGGATTATCTAAGATAAAGCATGAACTTACTTTGCAAAATTTCTTATGTCAGCAAATCTGAATAAGTTTTCAAATGTTGTGAGCTCAAAGTGACATGGAATAACCAGTGGAACCTGCTCCACATACTCCTCAAACCAACGTTCTGTTATGAATTACCCAAGAATATGGGTAGTCACTGACCTTATACCTTGATTCTGCTTTGCGAAGAGCTGTACTGAGATATAGTATTCCTTGAATGGCATCAATATGGCAGCAAAAAAAACGGATATCATTGCATAGATGACTGCTGAAACCTTTGTTCCCTGTTGCATCATAAGAAGAATAGCTGTAATTTGTAAAATAGTCAAAGATATATGCAAAAATTGAAGAAATATCTTTATTTTTTTGTTACCTCAGAATTCTGTAAGAAGGAAGCGCGCGGTAGTTCATAGGCCTTGCTCCTCGACTCAACTGAACATGTCCTCTCTCAACAACTTGAGTCAGTACTGTCCATCCTTTTACTCCCTCAACGACCACATTTACCGGAAAGGTAGCGTCTTGCCATGCTTATCTATAAATGGTACAAACAGATGAATTTAATTCTAAATATAGACTACAATTATGATAGGATTAATTTAAAAATTGAAGAAATAGCAAGAAGAATGTTCATTTACTTGACAGCTAATTGAGAAGCTCAAGAACTTCTCTATATACAATATTTTTTGTCTGATTTATTCTAGATTTATCAAAAAATGGAGGCATAATGAGTAACTTGACTTGTGAAGCTGTTCTTGTACATGATAACGCCACATAACGCTGGCCATGAGAGAACACCAGGTTCTCTTAAATAAATACCTACAAAATCTAATGTTTGTCCTTGAGCTTTGTTAATTGTCATTGCAAAGCACAAACGGATTGGAAACTGAGTTCTCTTATATGGGACAGGGTATTGGTCATCAGTGAGAGGTTCTAACGGAAATTCTATGGATGAAACATCTTTTCCAACAAAATCACCTATAACTATTTGAGCATGAATAACATTTCGGCTCAAATTCCTGCATATTAATCTTGTCCCATTACAAAGGCCTTCAGTGGGATCTAAATTTCTAATCAAGATTATTGGTGCATTAACCTTCCAAGATCAGCCTATGTGGTGGAAGTCCACTTGGGGAAAGAGAATTCAAAAAAGTTCTCATACCTGTCCCTGATGATTTGGATTTAAGGTTTCATCAAAACTAAGATATTCTACTGTTTCACCTGAAAATTTGCTAATGAGAATGTCATTCACCTCATTAACAAAAATTATTTTTTGTGGATAGAATTGCTCGGTAGACTGGAGTGTTAGCATCTGATCCAGTCATGATAAATTTATCAAAATAATCTAGTGCAGAATCAGCCTCACTATTTTCAAGCAAAATTGAAGAAGGAATCTTTATGTAGCTATCATCTTGGATTTTTTCAGTTTCCATTGCCAACTCTCAATAAATAATCAGTAAATGAGGGGTCTAATCGAGCCCTCATATTCTCTGTTAACTACAATTTTTCAAGAGAAGGCCATAGAGGAGAAATTTATTATGCAAGCATTAATAGTCTCAGATTGATTTCCTCTACAAACAACTGGCAATGTTTGTCTAAAGTCACCCACCAAAAGATGACAAACTTTTTCCACCAAATATTTCCTGATGAGTTTCATAAGATCTTGCAATAGATCATTTAATGCTTCAATTGCAGATCTTTTTGACATAGAAGCCTTATCCCAGATAATCAGTTTGGATTCTCTAATCATTGCTGCCAGGCTGCTTTGTTTGCTAACTCTACATTGCTCTGCCTTCTCAAAGATCAATTGGGATTTTAAATCGTGAATGGGCAGTCCTACCTCCTGGTAGTATAGAAGTACCAATTCCTGAAGTGGCTGTTGCTAGTGCTAAATACCCTTTAGACCTTACATCAGCTAGCAACGCTCTATAGAGAAATGATTTTCCCAGTGCCTCCAGGGCAATCTACAAAAAAGGCCCCACTTTTGTTCTCATATATGCAGTGAGATATGATCTCAAATGCATGCCTTTGTTTTTCATTAAGCAAAGTAATTGCATTCAGATCTTCTTTCACGAACTGTTATGCTTCTTTCAACTAACAGTTCCCTTGTTTGGTTCTTAACATCAAAGGATGATAGATCATTCGGAACCAATCCAAATGAAGCTATGCTTTTTCCCATTGATTCAAGAAAACCCACTTATTTGTTTGCAGTACCTTTTCCTGACCTCTCTAAGAGTCAAATCTGAACACCTTTAGAAAATCCTCGTATATTACAGTCTCAAATTTTAACCATAATTGTCTGGGATTGTTAGGACAGGAATATACCAAAAGGGTTGCAAAAAGTCTTCTCAATTCATGAGGCATATGAAAGAGAGAAGCCTCTTAAGACAATGTTCTTAGCTGTTATCATCTTGAAGGAGCCCTCTTAAAAGTGCTGTTTCGCGAAAGGTTCTAACCTGTACTCCGTTATAAGTCTTCGAAGGACTTCAGAGCACGGACTTTTGTTAAAAGAAGCCTAAGGTAGTACCTCTCTCGTTCAGTAGGATGGACTAAATTTATTCTTCCTATAGAGTCCCCTCGATCTCTCATTTCCAACGTTTTCTCATCAGGAAGCCAAACAAAATGGTCAGGAAATTCAGAATATGTTACAATTCAGTGACTGAGCTTCTGAATCTATTCTATTCATGTAGAAGAATTCAGTGAGCATTGTCTTTTTGTTTCTTGGATTGCTCACAACATTGGTCAGATTTTGATGCTTTTCGAAACTTATAGGCTGATAGTTTTCTAGGTGAAGCTGCAAATGAATTACTGTAGGTTTTATTTCGCCCATAGCAAAACGAAAAAGTCTCCATTCAGCCTCAAGTGGTGAGACCCAGCGAGCTGCCCAATACTGCTGGATTTCATCAATATGGCTGTTTGGATTATCGGAATTAACATGAAAACTGATTCTATCATGTCCTTTGCAAATGTATTTACAGATGTATTTAACAGCCTGAATTGTTGAACAAATTTCAACATTAATGTGACAATCAAATTTAGCCAGTAAATAGGCATTATAGGGAACAACCCATCTATTATCTAAGTAATGCTGTCTAACTTTGACTCTAACACCATTATTACTTCGCCTATATACTGGATAAGAATTAATAGTCTGGGTTGTTTCCTCACAAAAATCCTTTGGATAGGAATGCCTACACTGCCATTCTTCATCATACACACACTTGATGAATTTAAAACACCGCATGGACCATGCATCATGTGTTTTTTAACCATTCTATATAGTGTGGTATTTCACTTTATCTGGAATTCGCGTGCTCACAATCTTATCATACTTTTTAGGTCTGAACATTTTATGTTGAGATTTCAAAATTAAGAGGAAGTGTGCATGTGGCAAGCCTTTTTTTTAAAACTCTATAACATATGTATAGGCTGTCACTTCACCAAAAATATTTTTTTTGAGGATTTCATTTTTTGAATTCTTTAAGTTTAAGCACAAAAGACTCTTATAGTCAAATCAGGCTGATTCTGTGCTTCTTCTTTTTCAATTAGGTGTTCTTTTATTTCTGGCCAATTTAGGATTGCAAGTCATGGTCAAGAAGATATCCGGTTTGCCAAATTTTTGGACCAATGTCATTGCATCTATGTATTTCCTTCTCATATTTCTTGCCCTCCAATAAAGCTTGCCGGTAAAAAAATTCTCTGAACAATATTTGCTGCCTGTGTTTTCACCAGCAGCCACAGAGTCTTGTATTCCTTGCAAAAACTCTCTCCTTATTTCCTCTTGTTGTGATCTAAAAAAATCTAGTCTTTGAGATTCAATCTTAACATACATATCCACTATAAATTGCTGAGTTAATCTAGTAAAATGAAGTAAAAAAAAGACTCGTCATTATCCCTTAATCTGAAACTTATAAGCATAATACTCTCATCAACAGAAACAAAATTTGGATCATTATCAATCTTCACCATTGCTGGTAGACAAATTATAGAATAATTAGTTAATTTTAACTATTGCTGAACTGAACTACAAATAAATGAATAAGAATTGGCTGCACCTACCATCTTGTTCCATCTGTAATAGTTCCTTCAGCAAGTAGCAGCAAGCATTGGGGGAAATTGAACTTTCAGAATTCTTTATTTCGAGTCTTTTTCTATAGATCTTTTTTCCTTTTTTTTGGATTCCTTGATGTCAAACCAAGTTCACCAAAAGGAAAAAGAAGAGGATACTGCAAGGGGTTATAACAGCCATAGTAATATTCTATACTGTGACAATAACCACCATGAGTATGGACTCGAATATCTCTCTGACTTGTTTCCCCATTTTCTTCTCCTTCAACCCACAATGCTGCAACTTGGGGAGACCGTAGGTTTGTTAAATACCCTTTGGTCTATACTAGGCAGCGTTCTCAAGACAATACAATAAGTATCAAGGTTATGAACCTCTCTTAAACCACGAAAAAATCAATCATATGGATTGTGTTCAAGGATATTCATAACCTTTTGGATAATACTTTCTGTTAGCCTTGGATATGCATTTAAACAATTTGTCATCTCATTTTCAGTATCATGAAAATACAACTGCAAATTTTTTGAGGCCTCTAGGTCACTAATGAAGTGATAAACTTGTCCCTAAATCCTAAATATATAGACACCTTTATTTCTCTTTGCTAGATTCTTGTCACACTTAACTCCAAAAGAAGTGATAGCAAAAATGTTGTTAATTGTTCTTATACATATTCTAAATAATTTTGCCTCTTTCTGAAGATGAAGTTAATAGCTCTTTTAAAGGAGCTGGAATTGGGTTGCTAGCTAACACTATGTCTCCATTAGAACAGCAAAAGTTGGCTGTTTCATGGAAAAAATTTTTGGCACCACAATGTGGGCAATCTGGTTGTTCTGGAAGAATGCTTGCCGCACCTGGAATGCAATCTAACAGGTCTCGCCCTTTTTTTTGAACTCTTCTTATGATCAATAAAGATAGATTCTGAATGACTTAACTTGTTTAATAAACAATAATAGAATATAAAATACCCAAGTTATTTAACAATATAAATGTTAAAAGACTTGTACATTTTCTCTTAGTTTTCCCTTGATTTTGTTCAAGTATTCCTGTAAAGTAGAGTCCAATATCAGCCACTTGAATTGGATAAATTAAAGTAATTGAAAAAAATGGTTTTGAGTATTCAATTTAAAGCTAAAAATGTTTGTTGTCATGTTAATGTGAAAGGTCTATGCATTTTAAAAATTTATATGATACATGAAAAGGGTTTAAATTCATGCTTTTAGAACAAATAATTTATAGTAGAAAAAGTAAATTTAAATTTTAAAAAATGGAAAAAAAATCACTGTTTTAAAGAAAAGGAAGAAGCTGGTTAGACTGTTCTAAGAGATATAAAGAGTTTTGAAGATATGTAAAATCAATCACTTGATGGGAAAGAACTATATTAATAAGCAGTGCTATATTAAATACCTGAAAACTGGGACTCGTTTGATTGTAATTGGTGAACACAACTTTGATTAGACTGATTTAAAATCTCAACACCCTCAGGATTATGCTGTTCAGTTTGTACTTATGAGAGGTGCAAACTCTCAGATCCTATATCTGTGCTTGATCCAGCTGATTTTGCTTAGTTTTTTCGCTGTCATTCTTAAGCACTCTCTGTTTCCGTCGATTTTTATTGGTGGAAGATTCAACTATTGAAAATTCCGATGGAACAGACATACTATGATTGCAAAACTATTCAAGTTTGCATTTGGGTAGCGGAAAATGGTGTTGACAAAATTCGGTATTAGAGGCTGCACAGATTTAGAGACATTTGGAAGAGGCCCTATAATCTTACGATCTCATATATTCTTGTTAACTTGAATGTTTTTTCTGAGATCTCTGAACTTTCAATGTAAGAGCTTTCTCTTTCCGATGATGTCTCAAAGTTACGCTTTGGCTATTTGCAAATTCAAATGATGCATCCATACCAGTTTGCGTACTATTTGAATTTATATCGAATAAAGACAACCTATGAAGAGACTGAACAACGAAAGACTCTGTCACAATCTTAGCAAAGTCTACAATCTGATTTTCTAAATAGGCTACCTCTAAAAGTTGGTTTGTTTGAGATGCTTTGGCCTGTGATCTCACACACATTTGTGTAGGATACTCTGTCAAGTTGGAAGTTGCCTCTCTGTAAACTGGAATAGTGCAGGCGTACACACTTGCATATTACTCAAATTTACAGGTGGCGAAGGAGATGCAATAGCAGAAGGCAAAGTTCCTAAACTATGACGTTTTATTGCTCTATCTAATCGTTTCTTTTTCCATCTAAGTACTGCATCTTTTCTACAATCTTTTTCCTCATCATTTGACCCACATCAAAACTGGAGAAATCACAGTAGAACATCATCAGAATTTTCTTTGATCACAGAGTTCATGACAAAAAAAGAAGACTACTATCCAAGGCTTTCTATATGGAACAGACATTCATTCTCATCATGTGAAGGCTTTTACTCTCATAACAGAAAGAAAACCATTAACTACATCATGTATTCTCACAATCATGTAAAAAGAAACAGATAGCAATTAATATGCCTGAAGCTTAAAACTTTTTAACAATGAGACACACAACTTGTAATATAATCAACAGCAGATAAAATCCAAATCCCTTTAGACAAAAAAAAAGCAACACAAAATTTAGTTTCTCAGACAAACCTCAGAACTGAATATGCCAACTTGTTGGAGTAAAAGATGCACACCAAATAGAATAGCTAGCTTCAGTTGAAGAAACAGGTCGATCATTTTGTAAGCATAGGCAAAAAAAAAAAGCAAAATTAGTATAAGAAAAGGAAGAATAAAGAATTCACAATGAAAAAGAAAACTGAAGAATTATAGTAGCAGTGCTATACACCATTTCATAACTCCATAAACTTATTATTTAATTATGATCTAGAAGTATAAAAATATGTCTTAATGAAAAGTTTACAGATCACAACATGATTTAAAACTTATGGTTTACTAAAAAGTTTATAGATCACAACATGATTTAATATACCGATTAATGTCTTATTCTAATATGTAATATTTGCTGAAGTTTTTACATGAATAAACCAAGAGAAACATTTAGCCAAAAATCTACTAATTTTAATATCTCTACCACATATGACTACACATATTTAGGGAAAAAATAGAAACTAATTTACAAATGAAAGGGACCCTTACCAAAGCTAGAGGCAGAAGAAGCTCCCTTCCAAACGCAAGTTCTTCAGAGAAAGAAATATCACCCTTTATATGGGCACTTCCATTTCCTTTCCTTTTTAAAACCTAAAAACCTAAATTGCTACTCACTTAATTTCTATCACATCAAATCCCTAAAAATATGATTTAGAATTATGGTGTTCATGGGAAAATTGGATGGTTGCAAAACCAATTCCAATACAAATGAATGAAATCAAACGGTTGGCCACTTTTCTAGGGAAAAATCCTGAATTTGGGGAAAAAGAAAACACCTAATCTCTGAGGGATTTCAGGCCTTCCATGCTTCCAAGTACAATAAGCATGTGAAGGAACCATCTCTGCTACAAGAAGGGAAGAGTACTTGCTGGTACTTTCACCCATAGTTATTAAATCCGGCCGGCCCGGCGGTCGAACCGGTAGAACCGGTGACCCAGCCATTAGACTGGGCCGGGTTTCTAATCTGACCGGACAAGGAATTAACCCACTAGAAACCGTCAAAACCCGTGGTTGAACCGGAAAATCGGAGACCCGACCGAATTTATCAAAACCCGGTGGGTTAGAAAAAAAAATGAGTCAACTGACTCAAATAGTCAAATTGACCGTTGGCTACTTGGCTTAAGCAATTTATCTTTGGATTCTTGTCTGATTCTTGAGTCTTGACCGTTGACCAGACCTCAAGCTAAATAGGGCAGCAATTGCTTAAGCTTAACTTCTGAAAGCAGAGCCAGAGACTCAAGCCGCAATTTCCTTTCTAACTTCTCTTCTCCATCTAATGCTTAATGTTTTCGCCATTTTCAAGCTTGCAACCATAGACTTCAAAATTCTTTCTTAATCTTTGCCTTTCTCATTCTCATAAGTCTTATCAATTTTGGCAAGAATTAATTTTGCAGCTGCTGTTCATCACATTTTTCATACGTAAGTTCTAATTTTCTCTATCTAATTTCATCTTATATTTATGTGATTCTTTTTTTGGTTGGTTGTTGAATTATTCCTTAGCTCATAACTTTAGATGTTTCTACTTAAATGGGTTCTTTTTTTGGAACCTATTAGGTGTTTGTGAAAATGTTTGTTAGGAAAATTTTTAGTAACAATAGTTGAAACTCTTTAGGAATTTTTGAACTAGGTACTTATGCGGCATCTAGCATCTAGCATGGCTGGAATTTCCTCTCATGTTTGTACTTATGCCCATGGCTGGAATTTCCTCTCAGCCTCGTTTGCTAGCATCTAGCATGTTTTATTTTTAACATCAAAATCATGACCTAAACGGATGCTAGAAAAAATAGTTTTACATATATTATGGTTCTGACTAGCATTAGAAGCTATAAGTTGGGAACTTGAATGGTTTCTTTTAGTAGTTTCTTATTGATGAATGATTTCTTAGAAGTTTGAAAATCAAATTTTGTTACTATTCTTTTTTGCCCATCAGCCTGTTTGCTCGTCTTTCTTACTCACATTATTTTGAATACCTTATGCTAATTTTTGCTGGTATGATTACTTTTTAAAAAAAGTTGAGCTAATTAAATGATTACCTTATGCAATTCTTGAGCCAAATTTTCTTGCTTCATTTGGTACATTTTTTTATCCAATGAATACCTGCTTGCATTTGTATTTTTTTTAGATGGATTTTGTTGGAGAAACGCCTACAAGTGCAACACCAAATGCTTCAAATTTAGAATCTCAACCTGATACAAGGGGAAAAACGGATCCAGCTTGGTCTCATTGTTTAGAAGGCTCAGTATCCAATAAGAAAGTCAAATGTTTGACATGTCGTTACTGCGGAAAAAAGATACAGGGTAGTGGTATCAATTGATTCAAGCAACACCTTGCAGGTGTAAAAGGAGAGACTTGTCCGTGTCCAAAAGTTGAACCACAAGTAAGATATGAAATGCAAAATAACTTACAAGCTGTGTCCAACAAGAAAAGAAGCTTGCAAAATCGTTTAAAAGCAAGTGACATGTACAACCAGCCTTCAAGACAATATGAGGAGCAATTGTACATGCAAGATGAAGATGAGATTCAAGAGGTTCAACCAACTAGCACATCTAAAGCTGTAAAAGGAAAAGGACTTGCTCAAGATCATAAAAGAGGAAAGACAATTGGGACCATGTTTATGCCAAGAACAGCTCATGGAGGACAACCTACCATCAAGAGTGTTATGCAAAGTAAAGAGGCAAAGGAAAAGGTTGATTTAGCCGTTTCAAAATGGATGATTGATGCTTCAATCCCATTTAATGCAGCTAATTCAGCATATTATCAATCCATGTTTGATGCTGCTTGCACTTATGGAGCAGGTTACAAAGCTCCTAATTTCTATGATTTGCGTGGTTACTTATTAATCAAAAATGTTGAGCAAGTCAAGAACTTTGTTGATAGCTTTCGATCGACTTTGGAAGGAAATAGGATGTACTATTATGGCAGATGGATGGACTGACCAACAAAGAAGGACTCTCATAAACTTTTTAGCATATTGTCCAAGAGGAACAATATTTTTGAAATCCGTTGAATGCCTCAGATGCTTCAAAAACTGTAGACATGTTGTACAAATTATTTAGAGAAGTGTGTTATTCGTGGGTGTGGAACACGTGGTGCATATTGTCACTGATAATGCTGCGAATTATGTTGCTGGCAGGAGATTATTTAGAAAGGGAATTTCCAACACTTTATTGGTCTCCGTGTGCTGCTCACTGCCTAAACTTGATATTGTAGGATGTTGGTAAGCTATATGAGGTAGGTAAGGTGGTTGGACATGCTTCTAAGATAACAAAATATATATATAACCATTGTTATCCGTTGTATTGATGAGAAAACACACTGGAGGGAGAGAAATAAATTCGTCCTACTCCTACACGCTTTTGCTACTAATTCATTGCCTTGCAAAGCATTTTGCTGCAAAAGGATGCCTTGAGAGCCATGGTCACTTCAAAAAGATATGGACTCTTTCTACATATGCTAAGGAAAGTAAAAGCAAAAAAGTTTGTGGATCTAGTATTGGATTCTATGTTTTTGGAAAGATGTGCTACAATAGTCCAATTAACAGAGCCACTTGTACGGGTTTTAAGACTTGTTGATAGTGATGAAGGCCTTCAATGGGGTATTTGTATGCTGCTATGCATAAGGCAAGAGAAGAGCTTTTGAAAAGATTTGCAAGAGAAAGAAAAGAGTTGACACTTATTTGAATATAATTGACTCAAGATGGGATAACCAACTTCACAAAAATGTCCATGCTGCTGGTTTTGGCTGAATCCTGCTTACCAATATGATTCTACTGAATTAGAGAAGCATAGACATACTACATCAGGACTTTTGGATGTGATTGAGAGATACTCATATGGAAATCCTGATTTGATGAGTCATTTAACAAGCGAAATGAAAGCTGTTTTGTAAAGCTGAAGGTGATTTTGGAAGAGTTTCTGCAATAAGAAGATCGTAATGCCATGCTCCCAGGTATACGAATAGTGAATTACAAACAAGAATTTCATTTTTGATTATTAGGTTTCCAATTTCATATTCTAATTTTTTTTACTTATTTTAATAGATGAATGGTGGACATGTTATGGTAGTAGCGTGCCTTATTTGCAAAAAATTTGCTATACGTGTTTTAAGCCAAACTTGTAGTGCTTCTGGATGTGAAAGGAAACTGGAGTATCTTTGAACATATCCACTCGAAAAAAGAAACAGATTGGAACATCAAAAATTGAATGACTTGGTTTTATGTACACTATAACTTGAGATTACAGCAAAGGTATATTATTGCCTAGTTCTTATTGGAATTTCAGATTTTTCTCATTTTGGCCTTGATATTTACATTAGCACTTTTTGTTATTGCTTAGAAACGCAAGGGGAAGAAAACTATGACCCCTATTGATTTTGGGGAGTTTGATACAAATGAGACTTGGATTTTAGAAGAAGAACCTCCAACTTTGACTGTAGCTGAATTGGAAACTTTTTAGGAATGAATTGGCAGCATGTGATATCCAAAGCAACTCACAAAATGGTAACTAAATAAGTATTTTCACTTGATCTAATTTGTTCATTTAATTATTACTACACATGAGGTTTGGTTGTCTATTTTATTCTTTTGTTTTACTTTTGTAGAAGAAATTCTGAATTTGGATGAAGAAGATAGTGCTGATGAAGATGATACCAACAATGAAACAATGCTGAAGGAAATGAACTTAATCAAAACTGCATGGATGATCCAACTCAAGGGGGTTATGAATTTGGTTGTAGTTGGGAACCGTGGAGATGAATAGTTCAGAAGATTATGTTGTCATTGGTTCAATTTGTTATCCTTGTTTTTTTTTTTTGTTTAATGATTGGAAGCTTGAAAGTTACAAGTTTGGAACAACTTGTTTTATGTTATTGTTAATGGATGAAACTGTTTGGAACTTTTGGGATATGTAATTAGGTACTATAATGTTTTAAGATGATGTAATGCAACTTTGAAGTTTGAAGTTTGAAGTAATTTATATTTTTACTATTTTGTATAATTTTAATTATTAGTAATATAAAATTATAAATATTTAATTATATTATTTTAGGACCCGACGGTTCAACCAGTCGACCCTCGGTTGAACCACTAACCCGGTGACCCGGTCCCCCTTCCGTGTTGAGCTCCGGGCCGGGTTTAATAACTATGCTTTCACCCGAAGAAGAAGAAAAGAAGAGATACTCAGTTCCGTTGGTTTCTTGTTTGTCTCAAGTGTTTTGCAATGTAATGGGCCATATAATAGAGGTTCCGTTGGTTCTATTGCAATGTAATGGGTAACGTTATGTCTTACTTGCTGGTTCCGTTGGTTTCTTGTATGCCTCCGTTCCATTGTTTCCTTCATTAAAAAATCCAGCCAAGTGTCAAATAAGTAGCAAGCCACTTGACAAAAAGAGAGCTTGCTATAGTGAACAACACTCTCTGTTTATTATACTTGAGGGACATACCAAAAATTAAGTAATAAAACATACTAAAAAACATGCAAAATGATCACTTGTCATCCTTCTCCTATACTACCAAACCCTCCTTCCCCTATTCAAAATAATCACTTAGTGAACTGTAATGTTCCACGCTCTGCAGCATATGATCGCGAATAGATTACCATACTAGTTTGACCCAAGAAAAAAAAATAGCAACAAGTATTAGCACTGATCAGAACAAGGAATTGCTCACACTTCTTTTTAGCCATTGAGAAAGAAATAGCCACAAGAAAAGATCAGGGGTCGACATTTTGTAAGTAAAGGCAAAAAAAAAAAGGCAAAATCAGTATAAGAAAAGGAAGAATAAAGATTCGCAATGAAAAAGAAAACTGAAGAATTACAGTAGCAGTGCTAGACACCATTTTCATAACTCCATAAAATTTATTGTTTAGTTATGATCTAGAAGTATAAAAATATGTCTTAATGAACAGTTTGCAGATCACAACATGATTTAAAACTTATTGTTTAATAAAAGTTTACAGATCATAACATGATTTAATAAACCGATTAATGTCTTATTCTAATATGTAATATTTGCTCAATTTTTTACATGAATAAACCAAGAGAAACATTTAGCCAAAAATCTACTAATTTTAATATCTCTACCACATATGACTACACATATTTAGGGAAAAAAATAGAAATTAATTTACAAATGAAAAGGACCCTTACCAAAGCTAGAGGCAAGAAAAAGCTCCCTTCCAAACGCAAGTTCTTCTTTTTTTTTCCAAACGCAAAGTTCTTCAGAGAAAGAAATATCACCCTTTATATGGCACTTCCATTTCTTTTCCTTTTTAAAACCTAAAAACCTAAATTGCTACTCACATAATTTCTATCACATCAATCCCTGAAAATATGATTAGAATTATGGTGTTCATGGGAAAATTAGATGGCTGCAAAACCAATTCCAATACAAATGAATGAAATCAAACGGTTGGGCCACTTTTCTAAGGAAACAATCCTTGAATTTTGGGGAAAAAAAAACACCTAATCTCTGAGGGATTTCAGGCCTTCCATGCTTTCCAAGTACAATAAGCATGTGAAGGAACCATCTCTGCGACAGGAAGGGAAGAGTACTTGCTGGTACTTTCACCCGAAGAAAGAAGAAAAGAAGAGATACTCAGTTCCATTGGTTTCTTGTTTGTCTTCAAGTGTTTGCAATGTAATGGGCCATATACAGAGGTTCCATTGGTTCTATTGCAATGTAATGGGCAATGAAAATGTCTTATTTGCTGTTCCGTTGGTTTCTTGTATGTCTCCGTTCCATTGTTTCCCTCATTAAAAAAATCCAGCCAAGTGTCAAATAAGTAGCAAGTCACTGACAAAAGAGAGTTTGCTATAGTGAACAACACTCTTTTTTTATTATACTTGAGGGACATACCAAAAATTAAATAATAAAACATACTAAACACATGCAAAATAATCACTTATCACCCTCCTCCTATACTACCAAACCCCTCCTTCCCCCATTCAAAATAATTACTTAGTGAAACTGTAATGTTCCACGCTCTGCAGCATATGATCGCGAATAGATTACCATGCTAGCTTGACCCGAGAAAAAAAAATAGCAACAAGTACAGCACTGATCAGGACAAGGAATTGCTCACACTTCTTTTTAGCCATTGAGAAAGAAATAGCCACAACAAAAGATCAGGCACATCTGCTCAAAAAAAAAGAAAAAAGAAAAAAAAAGAAGAGATCAGGTACATATATTTATAACCACATGTTGTCCTTGAGATATTCGTCATGTTTGACCTGATTATCTTTTTTTCTTTTCTTTTTGAGTGATTTTGACCGTATTATCTTCATTTGTGAGCTTTTGGTAATGTCTGTGGTTGAATTAAAAAAAGAAGACATTTTGCAGGAGTTTGCAAAACCCAGTCTCTCGAGATCATTTTGCTATTTCAGTACTAATAACCTCAATTTTCTCATGTCTTTTCCAAATAATAATAATAATAATAATAAATCTAGGGGTCGCTCTAAGGTCCAAATTTTTTTTTTCAAAATAGTGCAATTGATTAAACAAAATTTTGTGTCGATCTTTTCAAGTAGCTTGTTTTTTCTTTTCTTTCTTTTTTTTTTCAAATAGAAACTCTAGACCTTTGGAGGGCTTCTAAGTAACAAGAAGAGTGTTTAAGGTCACTCCATCTCTTACCCCTAAAGTTTTCCAGCCATAATTCATCTAGTGTACAGCATAATTCAAAGTGCCTCTAAGTCTAACAACGTAAAAAAAAAAAAAAAAAGAAGCTTTCATTTCTTATTAATCTGATTACCAATTTTAATCTATACTTTGTCTAGATGTGGTAAATGTGGTCCAGGGAAAAAAGTGATTAAATTGTTAACGCAGAATAAACAATTTTTTCCTCTAGAAAAACCTTGGCCATGGGAGAAAAAGTGCAAAGGCACGAAAATTTGTTTTTCACATTCGTGGCTAGGCTATTATTGTCTCCCTATTCCTTTACGGTAAGATGAGACCAATGTTTTAAAACCCGGACCGTTAATTGAACCGGTGAAGTGAAAGGGTCGAGGTTTCAACCGGTCGGACCGGTTCAACCCCGTTCAATAAATAAATAAATAAATAAATAAATATATATATATATATATATATACATACATACCTGTGCACAGAATAAGATATAAATGTTAAACCACAATTAACATAAGAGCAATATCATAATTATCCAACTTACATGTCCAATTGTCTAAATATTAGAATTAACAAAAAGACAATATAAGTCTAGAAAACACTCAAAAGGTCCAAACAAGTCCAATTTCTGAGGGCTTCTAATCTTCTCCGTCATTCTGGGACAACAAAGCTTAAAAAAAAAAGCCAATCTTGACAAGTTGTCATCACCATCCCAAGCCATTAATATGAATCACTGGGCAAGTGGTAAAAGTATAAAATTCATATTAATATCATCACAGCAATTGATACAAATCTTAAAAATAAAAATAAAAGAGTTCAAACAATTCTATACCAATTACAATTTGAATATTTAATGCCAATCATCATCTTCATTATATACACATTCAACTGGATATGATAAATAAATTACAATTTCAGCTTTTACAATAACAGGGGATCTTCTTAGACAAATTAAAAACACAGGTCAAGTGAACAGATTCTTTTATCTGATTTTTCCAAACAAGTTGCAGATCCAGTTCAACTAACCTGAACAATCTCATATGCACTTTCTCAAGGTGAAAAGAACCAGCCCTTGTGGAGAATAGGGGAGTGGGTCTTTGTTGTCTAGATATACATGAAGCTAAGGTTAGTTGGCCCTGGACGCCCTTGGTACAAGGAAAGGTGACCTTCATTTCTGGCTACTGACCATTAGATAACTACAAAGAGCTCAGCTTATATATGTTAGGACAAGTAGACACACGGATACCATTACATCAAAAGAATTAGACAAATTTGTGAATCTCTTTGTTTTCAACCTCTTAAATAATAAGAGCAATAATTGCATTGCATAAGAACAATACACAACAACGTCACCCTTAAACTCCAGACAGTAAAAGCAATCTCTAATTCTTAAAAATAAACTCTATTGAATACAGATGAAGGGATTCCAGTGGTACACATCCATATTCATTCCTAGCTCACAAGAATTTCCAGCAAAAAAGAGATGCACTGCTTAGTAATATCAGAGTTTGATCCTGTGATGACTGCTTTCATGGCAAAGGACACTGACAAAACACGCCCGAAAGGGAAAGCCAAAGAGAATCGAAGTTGAAAGAAAAATTAAAGGAACCCTGACTGAGTAGAGGAACTAAACCTTGTAAAAAATCAACAGGCAATAATACTGATCATGGTCAACAAATAAGTAATCATCTTTTCTTCGTTTCTTTCTGTTGCTGATCATAATCAAGAAAACCAATCATTTCTTTAATGTAGTTATTCACATTTTGCATGCATCCAATCAATCCAATGACAAAACCTCCGTACTCCAAGCTCCAGCACTCTCTGTTTGTACCCCTATCAAAACTCATAAAGAAATTTCTTTCAGATAACAAAAACCCATAATATGACAATCATATCCAATTTTACGGTTCTTCTGCTCCAGGGAATCGTATTCCAGAGATCATGAAACATTCTCAAGAACTAGCTAGTCTCGAGATTATTCTAATAAACCTGAAACAGAGAACAAAACTACCCAACTAATAAAAATTCCACTACTATTTTCCTCCATAAATTCAAACAATTTCCCGGCAAGATAATCTGGCAACTTATTTTTTGGGTAGTAGTGTAAATTTTCAAAAAAACCTAGAAAACTAAGTACAGCAAGATCAGAAATAAATTTTAAAAAAAATAAATTGATGATATATATACAGAGGGCCGAAGGGATCAAGTTTACTTGCTTCGTGCTTCCTTCGTGCTGATTGCTATGGATCAAGTTTGGAGTTTTGGACTGAGAAGCCCGAGAACGAAATAGAGACGGCAACTCGGCAACGACGGCAACTCGGCAAGAGCGCGCAAGCAGGAAGACTGAAGAGGCGAAGACTGGAGTGAAGAGTAGACTGAAGACTAGGTTTAGACGTTTTAGTCCCTTAATTTTGGTCAAAATTCAGTCAATTTTGTGAAAAAATTAAAAAATCGCGGTTCACGGTTCGATCCGAGTTTAACGGTTTGAACGGTTTTTTACGAATTTGACCGGTTCTAGAACCAAGTCAACACAAGTTATGAACCGGACCGGACACATGGCCGGTTCGCGGTTCGAACCGGTCGAACCGGCCGGTCCGACCGGTCGAACCGGCCGGTCCGGTCGGGTTTGAAAAACATTGGATGAGACTGATCCATCTGTTTCTAAAAGGTTAGCCTTTTCCCTTTCGCCTTTTTTTTGGGGGGCTAATTAAAAAGTTTAAGTGATTTTGATTTCGAGACTATGAATTACTTAAAGATGGTGTGTAGGTGCAGTATATGTCGGTCTACTTATTGTGTTCGTTGCATTTTCCAATTTGATGTTACGTTATTGTAATTAGTTAAATGAATTGGCAGGATAACTCAATAAAAAAGACAGTATATATAATCTTGGGGAATTCCCCAACATATATACATAAGAATAGAATTGGCAAAAAAATCCAACAATCTGCCCAATCCATCCAATAATTTTAAAGGATGGGTTAGGTCACTTGGGTTATAGGTTTTGTTGAGTTGAGTAAGAATAACTCAACTTATTTATTGGAAGGGTTGGGTTTTTAATTTGAACACTTAATACCTAATCTGTTTAAAAATAATTCAAAACAATAAAAATAAGATTCAATACACATCTGCCCAACCACTTGTATTTAGACATATGATAACAATTCGTTGACCAATTTGTATTCAAAATTCTCATATATATGTTTTCAATCAATTTTTAAAATTTTATTTAAAAAAAAGAAACTTGAAATAAAAACTCATGCTTATTTTACTTTTACAAGAATAGTTAAACTTACTCAACATCTATAATAATTTATTATACCTTTTAAGAGTATGTTGCTTTTCTCCCTTTTTTTTATTGTTGTTCTTCGATTGTTACTTCTCTATTTGTTAATATTTCATGTACCTAGAATAGAATTTTAAATTTGTTCTAATTGCATTCTTTTACTTTTCTTTCACTTGTTTTATTTCATTATTGATAATTCCTCATCAATATTATAATACAACAAATTATATGTCTCTTTAATTACATTTTTGAGCATAATATAATCTAGCATTCAATAATTTAAATATATAGAATATTACAACTTACAATAGAACAAATACGAATAGTAAAAGTGTTAAATAAGTTGTGACAAAAATAAGTTTCAATCAATTAGTGGTATTAAAAAGTATAAAGTAAATAAATTTTTTTAGCTAATCTATTTAAATGTACAATTTATTATCTAAAATTCGCAATACAAGCATATAAAATATTATTCTATTTATGATGTGTTTCCAAGGATTTTAAGAAATAAGTGTGGGTTTGTGTGTGTGAAAGTGTGTTAGTGTTGTGAAAAGTGTGTTAGTGTGCGAAAATGTATTTATATATGTGAAAAAAATCTTTTTGTGTTGTGTAAATGTATAGAAGAGAATTTATGTATCACAATATATTAATCAATATATTGGGTCATGAGTTTGAGATGATTCAAATATGATCCAACCAAAAATCAAGCCCAATCTAAAGTTGGGCGGGGTTGAGTATAACTCATTTAAGTGAAATCCCAATATCAACCCGCCCCAAAATCTGTATCTAATTGTCAGGTATACATAAGAAGATGATATAATCCTCGCTTCAAATCTTCTATTTCGAAGTTATCTTATACCCTGTATTATACAGAAGCTATATAAACAAGGGTCAGATGGGATAGAAGGTAATTTTTGTAAACACGGGACAGAAGGTAATTGCGAGTCCGAAGATTTGAAATGATCCCCTCAATCAACAAATCAAAGGTTTGCTTAGATTGATAGGACAAAGGATTTGAATGCGATCCCCTCGGTTAACAAGTCAAAGGTTTGATTAAATTTTCCCCTCAGTCAACAAATCAAAGATTTGCTTAGATTTATCAATGCATCTATACGTATTTAGATAGATGAGACAAAAGGTAAAGGTAATTTTGGTAATTTTGGGACAAAGTATTTGAAGCATATATTCTTGGGATCTATTTTTCTACTTAAATTCAATTGATTTAAGATTTACTCAAAGAGTTCAAGTTCACTTCAAAAACACATGAATATTTGCAGACAATACATTTCCAAATAATCTTGGTAAATCTTATAGAACAACTAATATCCTTATACTAATATAAGAATGCAGTTCAGGGCAAAAATGTTTTTGGATTTCAACTGCAAGGGTGGGGCTATTTTGGGAATGTGAGAGTATTTGAATTGCAATTGGAGTATTGAATATAAGTCATTATAGCTAATTTAGTTTTGTTGTAATTATTAGATGTCCTTTTAACATTTAAAACTAGGGGCAAGTTTGGATATGTGACAGTGTTCGATATCCGATTGAACATTGGATACAACTAAATTCTGCTTGTGTTTTAGTGAAATTACATAAAAAACCCTTCTAATCATTTAATTGTATTAACATCCAAGTCTCTTAACTTCCTAAAGCCTTTCTCAGCAGTTTATTTGGTTTCTTATGATATATAGATATTAAGACACAATTAATGCCAATTAGTAGAGAAGTTTTGGTTTCTTAGCCGTTACCCCCATTCTCCTCAAATTCATTTCATTTACTTACAGCTTTTTTCCACCACAATCATCTACCCTATTGAATCTGGATGTTGCTACGTTAGCTAATCCTCTTCCCCATTTTGCAACATCTTTCTCAATAGGTATATTTTCTTTAGCCAATCTACTTTTTGGTTGTAAGAAATCTCAATAGGTATACTTTCTTTAACCAATCTACTTTTTGGTTGTAAGAAAATCTGTAATCTTGCAAGTTGTATGTGCGATAATTTTTTATTGTTTTAATTCAATTATCCATGTTAGATAGGCATGATAGAGAGGAGATCACATTTGTTAATTATTATTTTGTGGTTTGAAGTAAGTTTACCATTATAAATTTTCTCATATGCAGATTGCATCTACTTTTGTTGTTTTAACTATTAGTTATGATAATTTTCAAATTGTTTGCCATTTTATTGATGATTCTATTTAGGCAATTTTTTCACTTCATTTGATTGCCAATAGGTTTAGCTATCTACTTAAAACTATTTGGCTGCAAATCTAAAGTATGTACTTCATTACTTTAATTGTTTTCTTGAATTGAGTGGTCTAAGATGTTTTAGTACTTTATTTGACATGGTTATTCCTCTAAATTAGCATGTTAGTTGTTGTATATCTTTGCAATTAGGTCAAAAATTGATGTTTTGTGATTGTAATCCTTATCGAAAGGGAGATGCTTTGCTATAATGTTCTAAATCATATAATAATTCATAATTGATTGATTGGTCAATGTGAAGGTATCGTAATAATATGTCCTTGGAATCAATATAAATTCAAGAATTTGGCTTGCAAGAACCGAAATTTCACTAGCAATGATTTTCTTCAAGTATGCTAATTGTTCAAATCTCACTTTTGTGATAAGATAATATGGTGAATTGCCTTTATATCAAGATCAAATTCAAACTAAACAATAGATTTTAATATCCATAATATTCATAAGCAGATATAAGTAAGTCTTTTATTTTATTAGGTTTGATGCAAAGTAGTTGATGGCATCTTATAATTCTATTTCATTGTGTATTATATTTTTTAACTTAGTATGTAACTTATGATTTTTCTGTTTAACATCACATAACAAAATTGTCATACTTCAATTCTTATATTACAAAATACTAAATAATAATTATTAATCATCTTTAATTACAGACACTAAACTCTCGCACGCGGGCTTTTCTCCCTAGTATTATTGATAAAATGACAAGATACAAACATTATTTGAACATTTAGTCGTGCCATATTCAAGATTAACACTAGTTAATAAGAAACATGGTAGTGATCAATCTTATCCAATCCAGACACCCTTCACTTAACAAGTCCCAAGTTGAGGACGCCCCAAGAAGTGTTGGGCCATGATTTTTCCTTACCCTTCATCACCAAAAACTCTAGCCCATGCAACCCATCCTTCCCAAGTCATCCTCTTATCCCAAGGACTTCCCCACTCCAAAATCAGTCTCAGCCCCTTCTCAGCCTCTTTTTCACCCTCCTCAAACTTCCCTTTGCTCAAGTAAATCTGACCCAAAACCACACGAGGCTCTCCAACAAAAGGGTTCTTCTCAATTGCCCTTATCAACAACTCCACAGCTCTCTCTAACCCAACCTTTTCTGCTTCACAAACACCCTCCCAATACAGCTCCCTCCCAATTTTCTGCTCTTCTGCATCCAAGACTCTTGTGCAGTTCTCAAATACAGGTGGAATCACTAGCTCAAGCTCTTCATCTCTATCATCTGCTAACACAATAACCCCTCCATTATTTCTTCTCCTTTGCTCAAGGAGAATCTCCTCTTCTCTCACAATTAAGGTGTATAGTGCACCCATCCTCGATATTGAGTTCAGCCATAATCCTGGCTTGCCGTCACCTGGCCATAGACCACAGAAATTATTGCCTGAGAATTCTAAACGGCCATTGGAATTCTCAAACAAAACATCCTGAAAACCGAACAGCTGGTCGGAAAAATCTGCCATTGTCATCAGGAGAAACACAGCCACCAATCTTCGCGAAACCGGAACTTCTTCCCCTGTTTTGATATGCTTCACTACTACCCCATCAGCTGGCAGAACAGAGTTGAGTTTTCGTCTCCAACTTTCCTCCTCGTTGAACAAATCTTTTTCCTTCGCATTCCTCAGAGAAATCTCCGAAAACTTGAGATGTTCGACCAATTCTTGATCATCATAATGAAATAGAAGATCATCATGGATCCAAAGTCTGACGAGGGACGATGCAGAACATGTGGATTAGCCTCTCAGCAGCTTCTCCGACGTGGGAACGGACTACATCCCGACCGGTGGAGGGATCAAAGATGGCAAGATTGACATAGGAATTGGAATAAGCAGAGTGAAAGAGCCCACACAGGCAAACAGCATCAGGGGCTTTCCACAGCTTGAGAATGCGATATATATCAACCAAATGTTCAAGAAAACTTCCATGCTTGTGCCAGCACTCGCCTGCCCCAACTGAGCGCAGGACTGAGACTAGAGAAGGAAGGTTTTTGTCGACGTTTTCGAGCTCTCCACGAAGGAAAGGGCGGGCGAGTTGCAGAAGGTCATGGAGATATTTATCTTCTGATTCTAACGGGGATGGAGTAGAAGGCATGGTGGCTGGAATTTTTGGGAGTCGGATAAAGATTGGAGTGATGAACTCAGATACGAATTGGTAAAGAACAAGTGGTGATGCTGATACAAAGGTGGGACTACATGAAAATCCTCGAAACTTTAAGAGATGGATCTGTTGAAAAAGATAAGGTTTGTGTTGCTACACGAATCCAAAAGGACAAGCATGATGACCTGAAGGCAGGTGTCACCCATTATAAAACATAGCCATCTGCTCCACTATCTTGAATTGTCTGGATTAAAGATAAGTGATAAGTACAAAAATCACAAACAAATAATTATTTTTAAGAATCTAGATTCCGGACTAAATAATTGGAATGGAGAAACTATACAAGAACTATTATATAATAGTTTAATTTAAAAAAAATATTATATAAGAGTCAATTGGATCTTACTGTAACTACTCCGATGCTACCACGTGGCACGCTAGGAGGAGAGTTTCAATGTTTTGTTCTGCCTTCAAATGGCAGTGCAAGTTGAATTTGTCTCCATTATATTTAATTGAATTTTGGACCAATGTGAATGGTTTTTGGGTCTTGTAAGTGTAATGACAAAATGACTTCGTCTATGGACAGCAAAGTTACTCGCGTAGGCTGGGTATCATATGAGCGTAGCATCGTGAGATTTTGTGCTTTAGTTTTTTCTTTTAGATTATCCTGCTGTTTGGGATTTAGAGAAAAAGAAAAAACATCGAAAAATCATATCTTTATGATCACAGAAGAGATTTTATATTAAAGATAATTTATTTCCTACTATCATATATATGCAAAAACACTAGCAAGAAATGTAAAAAATTTTAATCACTAGCTTATAAAAACTTTAGCACCAAACAAATTTATAAATTTCTATATTACTCACAATTTATTAATTCTGCAATTACCCATCTATATATAGGTACAAAAGAGAGAAACCATAAAAAATCACTTTGATGATTTTATCTTTTTTCTTCATGTAACTACATTAACCTATTAAAGATATAACCTTCTGATTATTTCATTTCTTCACAATATAATCCAACAGTGCAAAGCTCATTAAAAAAAAGGAATATACTATTCCAAATGAACAAAAAAAAATTCATTGTATAATTGAATAGTTTTATACTATAAAAAATACATAGCTTAATAATCAATAAGTACTTCTTCAAAAATTGATAAAACACTTAAATTTTTAAAACAACCATGCACATTTTTCCTTTTGACCGACAAAAAATAGAATATTTATGAAAAGATATACACATTGTTCTTTTTACTTTTAAACGTTGACTATATTGTCAACTCCAAAATTATAAAACTATTTATATGCTAAATGTAAAAGTAAAAGGGCATAAACAATTTATCATATTTTTTCAAAAATATGATTATAATTAAATACTTTCGGGTGGACACTCGCTCTGCTGAGCAGAGCCAATCTCAATTAGTACCACACTAAGTGGAGCGCTGTACTAAGTAAATTTCTTTTCTTAAAAGAAATTAAAAAAAAAAAGTTGCCCTTGGGGACGAATAAGGTTACCATTTAACTGTACACTGCGCTGAAGATGATGCCCGTTGCCCAAATTGGGAGTAGCCTAATCATTGACTTGAGCAAACCTGTGTTTTAAAACTCGGACCGGACCGGCCGGTTCGACCGGTCGAACCGGGAACCGGCCAAGTGTCCGGTCCGAGTCATGTCTAAAAACCGGGCAAACAAAAATCCGGTCAAATCCGGTCAAAAACCGGGTTTGACCGGATTTGACCGGGAAAAAACCGGATTTCCCGGTTCAAACAGCATTTAAAAAGATAAAACTCAAACTTTTTTAATATTGTGTTTTGACCCCTAAATTGTTAAAAATTATTAATATACCTCAAATATTTTATACTTTATCAATATTTTCTTAAAGTTTGGTATTATTTTTCAATTAAGTCCATAATTTTAATTCTAAACTTGTTAATGCTCATTAAATAATATAAATTGTTACTTAATTGTTCTAATTTCTTTGTATTTTCTTGTTAAATATATTTAAAACATCAAATATAAATGAATATACCTTTATTAATATTAACATGTTATTAGGTATTTTACATAAAATATTTAAAATTTTAAATAATTTTTATTTATGACATCATCCGGTTCAACCCCTATCGAACCCGGTTGAACCCATTGACCCCTGACCCCTGAGCTTGACCGAGTCGCTAACCGGTCCGGTTCTGAAAACATAGGAGCAAACTACTCAAGCTTTGCTCCACCAAAGAGCGACTAAGTCCGTTTTTGGACGGCAAGTCGGTTCAAACCTCACCTATAATGAAAAAAATTTAAAAGAGATGTCGAAATATTTCTTTAATTTAATTATATCTGTATACTTACTAATTCCTTGTATAAATTCTTTAAACTCACCTCCCTCTTAGGCAACTTTATTAGAATTTCCTTTTCTATTTTATAAAATAGGATAGGTTAGATTATAGAATTGTTATCGAGGAGAAAAAAAATAATCATTGAGTTGAGTTCTTTGACTTGTGTCACCGAGCATGGTTCCATGCGTCAACCGCCCCCTTGACAATGCCATCTGACTGCATCTCCACAGCCGCCTTGTCAGAGAAACTAAGGCCTTGTTTCGATTGCTGTTTTTCGTCGAAAAATTACGTCGTTTTCCGTGATTACATTTCCCTATTACCTTTTTCCCTCACATATATCAAATCGCTACAGTATTTTTTTCATGAAAAATGACGGAAAATGCAATCCAAACGGGGCCTAAGTACATCAAAAGTAGCTAGTTTTTACGACTACTCCTCGTTAAACCCAGATGTATGTTATACTATATGTTTCCTTAAAATTAAGGAACGGATTTAGATCTAAATGTTTCTATTTTTCGTCAAGAGAAAGGGGAAAAACAAAAGTAACTTTAGTTGCTCGGTATGATCAAGTTTCCGACTTCCTTTGACCACGAATTCTGCATCTGCAGTTTCGTATAACAGTGATTCTGCATCTTGGGGCACTTGGACTCGAAATTTTCTCAAGGATGCCACTATAACCTAGCAAATGTGGGTTAGGGGACTCCCTCCGGGTCTCTGGTTCTGGTACAGTCGCATGCCTGAGAAGAAACTCACAATTGCCAATGCCATTGCCACAGCTGGGATTCCGAAACCCCAACCCCAGCCCACGTTGGTTTGGATCCATACTAGCACCGTAGCTGCCACAAGAGCACCTATGTTGACGGAGAAATAGAACCAATTGAAGAAAACCTCTTGTTCTAATTCTCTGCCACGTCTGATTCAACAAAGTGGTCTGCCCCAAAGGTTGACACGCGTGGCTTAATTCCCCCCAGTCCCAAGAGCTATCTATTAGGTAAGAGTCCAAGAAAGAAAACCCCTGTTTGAAGCCCTGTTGGATGTCATGTTTTTCTCATCATCACATGCCGGTTCAAGTCCGTGAACTGATGCCGATAATGTCAGAAGAGTCATTCCTTGCAAAATTAGAAGTTGTGAAATCAAGTTCTTGGTTTGTCATCAATCTGTGAAATTGAAGTACTTTGCGATGCATTAGTCACCGTCTACATCTCTAAAACAGCATTAAGATTCTCCATCATGCAGCAGAGAATGATGAAATTCTATCTTTACTAGCTTACACTTTGTTTTTCTGTTTCCCAGAAAATACGACCAAGGAGCAGCTGCTTCTTAGATGTCTCCGTCTCCCGCTCACACCACCTCTCCGACTACTGTGACTCATATGGTCATGGTGTCTTCAAAGTTTTAGTTTGCAGCAGTCCATGGATCTTTAAAATCTCCTAGATTATACATCACAGTTCGTGATCAGGATCACTTTCAGCATGATGCATATCTATCCAGCAATGAATCCCTCTTGCCTGATGACATTTCTACTGGTGGAAATGTTAATCACGAATTACGGAGAACATCAATGATACAGAAGTAAAGCATCATGGATACTGTGTATGTTCATCTCAAGGAGATTGGTGGAGCATTTTCAATCAGACACTTTCAGTACTTGGTTCAGCAAATGGACGATCCTATCAGCAGAAAAGTTTGGGAAACAAGACAATAAAAATTACAATACCATTACTTCGCTATTTGATGATTTTATAAACAAAGCTAAACAAGGCACGGGAAAGCTTATCAGTGCATCCTTCTGAACATGGAAAGCAAAAGAAACTCGAAGGTGAGTTGTCCTCCAGCCCAAGGGGAGCCAATCCAGTTCGTTGCTGTCCAGAACATCCTATTTCCTGAGTTACTCATCAGAGAATACATTGGCAGTATGGTTTTTCAGCTACTTGGAAAATTCAACTCTAGTTTCTTTCCCTTTGGTTATTCTAAATTTAAATCCAATGTTTGCTCAAGGTCATTTGGAAAAATTTTGAGTTTTGTCATTTTACTGACTCTTTAATTATGCAAAACAGCTGTGAGAACTGTCAAACCATGGCATCTATTTGGGTGAATCACCAATTTAGGTGATTAGTTTTGCTAGCTACTGCTTCTCTTCCTTTACAATAGTCCATTTCATCAGCTGTTCCATTTTGATGGTTCAAACTTAGCATTATACCGGATGACTTAAGAAGACTGTTGCTCCTTTAATGGAAACTGTAAAAAGGTAAATCCGTCCAAAACAAGTCTGACGGCTCGATTGCAGCTAAAATGGACTGTGCCGAAGCAAGAATACCCTTGTTAGTGGAGTCAGGGTGGTTGGTGGTGTACCGGAAAAGGTAGATTGGGTAGACGCTTCAATGACAAGTTTGTAATTACCAAAACCATCAACATGTACGACCAAAGAATTGGGGAGACGTAATATCCCAATCTGTAAAGTAGCAAAGGTCCCAGAAATCTTTTGATGGTGGTGCAGGACAAACTAGAACTTGGTGTAAAAACTTTACCAATAATTAACTGACTTTTCGTAGATAATCGTAGTAATCCATGCAAATAAAATAGGAGCAATATCCTCGTATACGTCTCGTTCTAATTTTATACAAACAAGCTGAATCGATGATGCATGTTAATGCATTCAAAGGAGTATTTCACATGTCAAACTGAGTCAAAAATGCAAAATTAATGATTGTGTAGAGTGATGAACCCCCACATACCACCATCCATCTGTTCCAACTTAAATGGAAGGTCTCTTTGGTTACACTTTACTCGAACTAATCTCTACATATCACCATCCAACTGTTCCAATACGGCTGAAAATTTGGGGTATAGGTGTCTAATTTGTCAACAATCTAAAATCAGGATGCCATGACTTCTTAAGACTCTGATGCAGGTACAAGGGTACAACAGATATTTTAGTAAATATGAGAATAAATATTATTGTTATGTTGAAATCTTAATACTGTTTTGCCTCCACTAGAAATTATTTTTGGCCCTGTTTCTTGTGCAAAATGTATTTATGGGCTGTATATAAATAAGCAAACCTTGCGGCATCCTTATCTATTTGGTAAATTGCACCACCGGTCATCAAAACTTTTCAAAATCTCATTTAGTCCACTGTTCTGTATCTTATGTCAAATGATCCACTATAACTCTTAAAAGTGTTCAATTGAGCCAATTGATGGAACAAATGGAATATGAGAAACTAGTGGCATGAATAAATGGAATAAAGAAAACAAAAAAAGTTTTATTAGAACTCTTAATACACATCCAATGCAATTTGGATCTGATTTGTATCATATTCATCTTCATATTATTATTTGAAACTTAAGGGGCATACTGATTTGAACTTCAAACAATGGGAAATGAAAAGTCAAAATTGTTGATTGATGGCAAATTAATTTTGACTGTTAGAATGCTTGAATTTCGATCAATTGTCTTAAATTACCATTGACTAAGAAACTACGGAGACTAAAATAATTTTGGTACTTTAGCTAAATATTTGAGGTCAAAACTGTATTTCTCCCATTATAGAAGAATGGTATGCTACTTCTTTTTTGGATATTTACAATGTCATACGCATTCATTTTTTTTCTCCTTTTTAACCTCCTGTGCAATGCCCGATTATCTTAGCTAGTTAACGTTAAAACTTGATGGATGAAATAATGTCTATTTTAAATTAGTCTTGACATGTATATTGATGAATACTTTTATGCGTTTTGTTAGTTAGAGATTTCCATGAATTCTATTATTCTAGTATAGCAAAAGCTAATTGCTCATTTTGTAGTCTTTTTAATAGCTATGGTCACAGTTTTGGAGCTACCTATTTCGGTTTAAAAACTAACAACTCTAGTTTTTTTAAAAGGTGGAATCTAAACTGGTCTTCATAGGAATAGTTACAGTTATATTTCTTCAAGCTCCTAATCTGATCTGGTTTTAATTCCGGTTTTACTTCAACTACGATTCCAGTTTCTTTCGGTTATGGTTCCAATTATTTTAGTTACTAGCAAAATCTATGATTATAATATCATAAAATACAATATTTCTTATACATTAAAGTTTACTTATGGAATTTTAACAAATTTAATATTTACATATTTTCTATTTTCTATTTTATTTTTTCATCTTCTTTAATTAATTGTCCTTTAAACCATTATTTTAAAATAAAAAAGGTTCAAAAACGTCATATCTATAGATTCATATAAATTTTAGAGAATTTTAACAAATGAGGATGCATTCGGTCTCTTTCAATTTAAAATAATGATTTTAAGGATAATTAATTAAAGAAGATGTAAAATTAACATTAAAAAATAAAGATTTGACCAAATATAAAAGGATTTGACAAAAAAGCATCAATATTTTCAATGGTATGTACAATATCGATATTTCTAGTAACCTCTTTTGTTTTTTTTTCTTTTTTTGATACAATATCGAATTTCTTCACCTGTTTTGATATGCTTCACTACTACCCCATCAATAGGTAGAGTAGACTTCAGTTTTCATCTCCAAATTTCCTTCACATTCCTCAGAGAAATCTCCAAAAATTTGAGGTGTTTAGCCAATTCTTGATCATCATAACTGTTGGAAAAGGTGTATTGATGCAAGCACACAATATCAGAGTTAATTTAGAACAAATTATTTTTTCCCTAAGTATCAGTTGAAATAGGAATAAACCAAATCACCAAGTAACGATATCAATAGAAATAATAAATGCAGAAAAATAAAAAGGTACAGAACACCAAGATTTTTGACGTGAAAAATCTAAATTGAAAAAAAACACGGGATCTTATCCAGTCAAAAATTTCCATTATCACAATAATAAGAATACACAGGTCTAATCAGAGTATCTGGATGACAACAACATTACTAACATCAACCAAGCGAAATTACTAGAAAATCATCCTCGAAAAGCTGCAACTATCAAAGTGGATTTGGAAGGTTGTCACTAAACGAAGAGAAAATCCAAAATTTGAATCAGTAGATGGATAGAGTTCGATGAGAGGATCGATGATTAAAATTTCGTTTCAATCGGGTTTTAAATCACCCTCCAATCAAGACTTTGAAGTTTTTCTCTCTCTAACTTCTTTTCTCCCCATTCACTTTTTCTCTCTCTTCGTACCTCACAAAGAAGGATGGCAGCTGAAGCTTTTTATTCTTATTTCTCAGTCGATGATTCGTCAAGTCACAAAACTTGGTTTTCCTACTTGATGTGGTCAAAATTGACCCAATTCATTAACATGTGGCCTTATGTTGTAATTGATCCACCAAATAGGTTGAACCCACAAACCCAACAAATCTCCCCCTCCAACTCATTTGGAGGGCTCTGCCAAACCTGTTTCTTGTCTGCAAAACAAAAGTTTTTCCTTAGGCAATGCCTTGATCAACATATCAGCACCATTGTCATTAGTGTGAACTTTCTCAAGTGTCAATAACTTGGAATCCAACACACTCCGAATTCAATGATAACTCACATCAATGTACTTGAATCAAGAGTGAAATGAAGAATTCTTATAGAGATGAAAGGCACTCTGACTATCTTAGTGAAAATTGTATTTCTCTTACTTCATACCTAATTCCTGAAGGAATTTTTGCAACCAAAGAGTCTCTTTGCATATTCAGTGGTTGCGATATACTCTACCTTTGAACTGAAAAGGGCGATACACTTCTGTAACTTATTTTGCCATGAAACGGTTCCTCCTACAAAAATCATCAAGTTCCCAAATGTGGATTTTCTGTTATCGAGATCCCTTGCCATATCTGCATCGATGTACCCATCTATTATAGTCTTGATATTGCCGAAACACAAACACAATTTAAAAGTTCCCTTGACATACCTGAGGATCCACTTGACATCATTCCAATATTCCTTACCTGGATTGGAAAGATATCGACTGACTACCATGGTTGTCAAAATCGCGATCCGGATAGTACGATCCTACGATCCGGATAACCAAAATCGATCCGGATCGCATCAGAATCACAAATTACATTAATCGTTCGTAGGATCGAGTAGGATCGGTAGGATCGTATAGAATCGTACGATCCTACATCGATTCTGCAAAATTTTGTTATTATGTGAAATATGAGACTCCATTTTGCAAGTAAATGAAAACATTTGTGGTAGGCTTGTAATTTATCAAAGAATTGCAGCCTTTAATTGCAATGTTTTAACAATTTTTGCTCAAAAAGTCAAAGAAAGCACCGATTCTTCTCCTTTCCTCAGTCGGTCAGTTCTTTGGCTTTGGGCTTTGAGTCTTTGTCTCTTTGACTAATTGACTCCTTTCCTTTGTGACATTTCTTTTAATCTTTTCTTCATTCTTCAGCCTGCACTTTCCTTTTCTTCTCCACTGCTGCCCAAAGCCCTAGATTTATCCATCAAACCACTATTGCTGCAACTCCTACACCTACCAACAAGATGAAACCGCTGCAGGCCTGCGGCTTCTACGGTCTACCAAGTACCAACAAGCTACAACTTCAAGCTTCAAAGCTTCAAGCTCCAGCACCCGTTGCTTCAAGGCATCAAGCCACGAAATCCTCTGTTGCCACAGGATTTTGGGCGTTTCAAGCTTCAAGCTCCAGCACCTGTTCTTCTCCAATTTCCATGCTGCCACCACACTAAAGCTCCGCACCAGCACTTCAATTAAAGTCACATGTGAGTATGTTATTTTTTTGCTTGAAAATTGATATTTGATGGAGGTGGTGACTGGTGACTGATAAAGTTGTGATTTTTATTTGGATTTCTTGTATTTGAACATATATTGCCTTTGATTGAATTGAGTTGAAGGGAATTACAGAAAATTCTTGGGCTTCTGCAGGTGCAAACGAGAACTTGAGAATCTGAGATACCCTTCTCTTTATTTGCATAGAAAATTGAGAAACAACGGGAAGAATTTGATTATCAAGTTGGTTCTGTGATTCAATGCTTTTGCTTAAAATTACGTTTAACTGCTAGAGCCACTATGTTTAAAGTTTTGGATTTTTGGTTCTGTTTTGACAATTTCCACAATGCAATAAAGAAATCAAATTGTTATCACATAGAAGAGGACAATAGTAGTTGCGGGTATGTCAAATTGTAGCATATGCTTATGCTAATCTTTAAGGCTGTTCAGATTTTAGTGTCTCAGATACCAGATTTCCATAACATGGCATGGTTGTCTATTGTTGCTGCTATTATGTCCTTCACCTATGCTTTCATTGGATTTGCACTTGGCCTTGCAAAAACCATTGTTAATATTTTTTTTCCTTCACCTGACTGATCTGGCTTTATTTTTTTCGAACCAAACTATCTGCTAGTTGACTGGTCTGGCTTATTTTCTGACTTATATTTGGCAGTGCTTAAATGTCTTCATCTGCTTCAAAGAAACAAAGTAGAAAAAATGCACCGGGTGCTCGATTGGATCCCGGGTGGGATCATGAAATTGAAATTGATGCCAATAAAAAACAAGTTCAGTGTAAATATTGTGGGATTACTCGAGCAGGTGGTGTGTATAGGCTTAAGCATCATTTAGCTTGCACACATACAAATGTTGAACCATGTCCTAACGTTCTTGAAGATGTTAGAACACAAATGTTTGATTTACTAAGTGCAAGTTCTGAGGAATCAAGGAAAAAAAAACAAAGGGTTAGTACCATGTATGATTTAGAAGAAGAAGAAGGAGAAGTTAAGCAGTAGGCTAAAAAATGCTCTATGGACAACTTTGTTGTGAGAAAATCTGGGGGTGTCGAATATGAGACAAACAACCATAAATGAGAAATGGAAAAAAACAAGATAGAGATGAAGTTTGTCAAATAATGGCTAGGTGGTTCTATACAAGTGCCATTCCATTTAATGCTGTAAATAACCCATTGTTTCCTTTAATGATTAAGAAATTGGGAGAATATGGAAAAGGACTTAAACCATCCTTCATACCATGAAATGAGAGTGACTTTTTTGAAAAAAAGAGATGCAAGAGACATTGAATTTGCTCAATATGTACAAAAAAGAGTGGAAAAGAACTGGTTGTACTATTATGTCCGATGGATGGTCTGACCAAAGAAAGAGAACAATGAACAATTTTCTTGTGAATAGTCCTAGCTGGTACTGTGTTCTTATCTTCTGTGGATACCACTGATATTTAAAAAACAACTAAAAAATTATTTGAATTGTTAGATGGTATTGTGGAAAAAATTGGAGAGGAAAATTGTTGTGCAAGTCATCACCGATAACGCTTCTAATTATAAGGCAGCTGGAAAAATATTGATGGAAAAGAGAAAAGACTTTTTTGGACCCCTTGTGCTGCTCATTGTATTGACCTAATGCTGGAAGATTTTCAAAAGTTTGATTCTCTCCACAAAGTTACCATACAAAAAGTGAAATCAGTGGTTACATATATTTATTCATGGGTACAGTTATTAATTGGATGAAACAGTTCACTAATGGCAAGGAGTTGATTAGACCTGGAGTTACTCGTTTTGCTACTTCATACTTGACCATGAGACGTCTCAATGAGTTGAAAGGGAATTTGTTTACCTTTTTCTCTTCGGATAAGTGGAAAACAAGCATGTATGCTAGGAGAAAAAAGGGGAAAAAAATTGAGAGCATCATTTTTGATAATCAACAATTTTGGCCAAATGTGGAGCTATGTTTAAAGATAGTTTCGCCTCTTATCAAAGTATTGAGGATGGTTGATTCTGATGAAAAACCAGCCATGGGCTTTCTCTATAAAGCTATTGATCAGGCAAAAGAAGAAATCAGACAAAATGTGAACAATGTTCGAAAGAGGTAAATTTTAAATAAATTGCCATATTGATTATGAATTCATTTATAATTTCTGCGTTGGATAGTAGAATGGGTTTTTTTTAGTTATTGTTTTTTACCAAACTCATGTTTATATGCTAGATATGAATCAGCATTTGCTATCATTGATAAAAGGTGGGAAGATCAATTGAGTCATCCTTTACATGCCGCGGGTTATTATTTGAATCTTCAATTTCAATATAGTCCAGATTTTCAATCGGATGCAAATATAAAACGTGGCCTTTATGATTGCATTGCTAAGATGGTTCCCGAATCCGGTGAAAGGGTGAAGATTGATTTGCAATTAGATGATTTTCGACATGCAAGTGGATTATTTGGTCATGAAAATGCTGTACTAACAAGAAACAAGAAATCTCCTGGTTAGTTACTATTTAAACTTTATGTTTTTATTTTTCAAACCTTTATTAATTTGTTATTTATTTTAATTTCCTACATCTGATTGGTGGGAATCTTATGGCGATGAGTGTCCAGAGTTGAAAAATTTTGCCATTCGAATTCTCAGTTTAACTTGTAGCTCTTCTGGATGTGAGCGAAATTGGAGCGCATTTGAATTGGTAACAATGTTTTCATATAATATAATATCTCATTCAGTATAATATTTGTTTAGCATTTCAATTTAAGTTGTAGTATAACTGTATAAGTTCTTTCAATTTCAATAGGTACATTCAAAGAGAAGAAACTGTTTGGCTCAAAAAAGAATGAATGACCTTGTGTTTGTGATTTATAACTTGAAGTTGAGAGAGAGACAAAGGCAAAGGCAGTGTGTTATTGAAGAAATTCCTTTTGAGAATTTGCCTTCAGATGATGAATGGGTGACAGAGAGAGAAAATCCAACTCTTCCAAGAGAAAATAGCTGGTTACGAGTTCTAGATGACAATCCCAAATGTGACACTTTAGATGAAGAGGGAAATGAAGATGATGAAATTGAAATACTTACAAGAAATGTGCAGAGAGTTTGTAAGTTTCTTTCTTTCTTCCTTCCAATTTAAGTATAAATTTTATCTTTTTTTTTTAGTTTTTATAGTTTTATTTTGCAAGATCTCTTGTTTTGGTAACTTTCATTGTTATTGTTTGTTTATTTAGATGATCATCAAGATCGTGAAACCCATGCCCGTCGAAGACAAGTTAATAAAATGAAAGAGTTCATGTTATTGATGAGGATGATGGGCCTTTAACTGAATTCAACCGTCAAGATGATGATTACCTTGATATGGTTCCCGAAAATGATGTTCAAATGGGAACTAATGATTTGGATGATACTAATTTGGATGGTGATGAAGATAATGCCGAAGATGAATTCCAAGAGAATTGGGATGGTGAAAATGATTGGGAAAATAATGATTTTGATAATGTGAATTATGGGGATAATGAATTTGATGAAAACGATGAAAATGATTGGTTATAAATTAATGTATTTCTGAATTATTATAATACTTGAAAATGATGAATTGTTCACTATTTTATTTTTATTTTTGCATGTTTGTTTAAACTTGACAGATGACATTTTAGTAGTTAATTTTGATCTTGAAAATCTTTTTGGATGTTTGGCTTTTTAGTATTTGTGGAGGTTGATAATTATTTTATATTTGAAATTATGATTGTGTAAACTATAAAGCATTTGATTTTAAGACTTGAAATCATGACAGATAACAGGTTTATATTTTCTTCTTTATTACTTGTCAGATAGTAAGTAAAAAATGCTATATATTTATGGGTAACTTATTTATTTGATATCTTTTATGATATACAAAAGGGTATATGAATTTCAGATTCATTAATTTAGTAAATTTATGAACTTTTGGTGGGATTTTACGATCTTACGATCCGATCCTACGATCCGATTCTGTGAAACTAAAATCAACTCTACATAGGATTCCGATTTTACAAACCTTGCTGACTACCCCAACTGCATGAAATATATCTGACCTGGTGCAAATCATAACATACATCAAACTACCAACAACCGATGCATAAGGAATCTTTTTCATGTTTTCTTTATCTTTTTCACTTGTAGGACACTATTTAATGCTTAACTTGAAGTAATTCGCAAATGGAATAAAGACTTCCTTAATTTTGCTCATATTAAACTTGTCAAACACCTTCTCAATGTATTTTTCCTTAGATAACCAAAATTTTTCATTTTACTTGTCCCGAGAGATTTTCATCCCTAAAATCTATTTAGTCAGATCCAATCTTTTATTATAAAGGATTTACTTAGCTCCCTTTTCAACTTGTCAATTTTCATAACATCACAGCCAACAATCAATATATCATCAACAAACAGCAAAAGAATAATAAAATCACCATCAGAAAAATTCTTCACATATGCATAATGATCAGATGTAGTCCTATGGTACTTGTAGTATGTCATGAAAGAGTCAAATTTCTTGTACCATTGCCTTTGCGCCTGTTTCAATCCAAACAACCTCTTTTTGAGATAGCATACAAGGTTCTCTTTGCCACTTTCTTTGAACCTCTGCAGTTATTTTATATAAATTTTTTCTTCTAAATCACAATGTAGGAAAGTTGTCTTTACATCAAGTTAATTAAGCTCCAAATTCAAGCTGGCCGCAATACCAAGAACAACCTAGATTGACGACATTTTTATGACAATAGAGAAAATTTTCTCAAAATCTACATATTTTTTCTGACTGAATCCCTTCACAACCAATGTTGCCCAGTACTTTGGCTGTGAGTTGTACTCTTGAGTTTTCAACCAATAAACTCATTTATTTTTCAGTACTATCTTGCCTTTAGGTAGTTTCACAAGGTCATAGGTGTAATTCTCATATAAGGACATCATCTCCTCTTGTATAACTTGCAACCAATTTTCTTTTCTCTCACGCTCTAGAGTCTCACTGTAGGACTCCGGTTTCCCTCCATCTGTCAGTAACACATACCTATTAAGAGTATATCTACTAAAAGGTATCCTCTCGCTGATAGATCTCTTAGGCTTATCTTGTAGTGGTGGAGTTAGCGGTGTCTCTTACTCAAATTCATCAGTAACAATATCATTACCATCAATATCCTCTCTCTACTCTGTCTCATCTCTCCTATGATCAAAATCAACTGGTACTAAAATTGAATTGGATCTAAACTAGTAGGGATGTCATTTGAGAATTTTGGCTTGTCATCTTTATCAATGTTCTCAATGGTTTGATCTTCAAGAAAGATAATATCTTTGCTTCCGATCACTTTCTTTTCAATAGGATCATACAGTCTATAGCCAAAATCTTCATATCCAAAATCCAAGAAATTACACTATTTTGATTCACATCAAGTTTTGACCTCTCATCTTTAGAAATATGAATAAATGCCCGACAACCAAAAACTCTCAAGTGTGTAAACAATACATCTTTTCCCGTTCCATACTCTCTCTGGAATATCACCATCCAAATGAACTGATGGAGAAAGATTAATCAAATCAATTGCAATCTTCATTGCCTCACTCCAAAAGGATTTTGGCAACTTAGCATCGAAGAGCATACATTTGACCTGCTCAGTGATAGATCTGTTCATCCTTTCCGTTACTCTATTCTCATGAGGAATTTTTGGTACTGTCTTTTCTAGTCTGATCCCATGAGACTTGTATTAGATTTCAAATGATCCCTTACACTTATCACCATTGTCAGCATGAACACAATTTAACAACTTACTGGCCCCCCTCTCAATTTTGCTGTGAAAATTTTTTGAACACATTTAAAACTAGATCTTTAGATTTCAAAGCAAAATACCAAACTTTTCTAACAAAGTCATCGATAAAAGTTATAAAATAAATAGCACCACCAACAGACCTATCTCTCATATGGCAAACATCAGTGTGCACCAACTCCAATGGATTCAATTTTCTAGATAGAGAAAGATTTTGAAATGCAACTCTGTATTGTTTTCCATAAATGTAGTCAACATAACGTTTAAGTGCATTACCTCTAAATTTAGATAGGAACTGCTTGCGAACAAGTGTTTGAATCCCCTTTTCACTCATGTGCCCAAATCACCTATGCCAAAGGTCAATGGAGGAATCTTGAACTGCATTCGCTTCTCCCTTCTCCAACTTGGCTTGCATCAAGTAGAGGATATTCTGCTTCTTTTCTCTGACAACAATGAGATTTCCTTTACTGAATTTATATTTGTCTCCACCTTGCGAGTTATGGTAGCCCTCATCATCAAGCTTTCCTATAGAACAAGTTTAATGCAAATATCAGGAATATATCAAGCATTTTTCAAGAACAATTGGGACCCGGTATCTGTGTCCAAATATATATCTCCCATACTAACAACTTTGCAGGAAATCTCATTTTTCATCCTAACATAACCAAAATTTCCTTCGGTGTAAGTTGAAATGAAATATCTATGAGGAGTAACATGGTAGGATGGATCCGAATCAACTACCCAATCACTGTCATGACATATAATATTCACATGACCATCATCACAGAATGCAAACATGTTATCATGAGCTGTCGCAACTACTGTAGTCTCTTCATCATCTTTTTTTTTTCCGCCTTGCCTTTGCCCTTTTTCTCAATTTGTTCTTGCTTTAAGATTCTGCACTCTTTCATATAATGCCCCTTCTTTTTTGCAATAAAAGCATGCATCATTTTTTTGGCAACTTAGACCTGGTTCTGGATTTGTCATTTCTATTGTGGGGTCCTCTGCTTTTACTTCTCCCCCTTCCTTCTTTTTTTTCTGTCACCAGGGTTTGGGATTTATTTACAATTCCTTATTCCTTTCTCTTGAGTTCTTCATTCATCACAGCCTCTTTTGTTATATTCATGGTCAACACACCATTCGGAGATGAATTACTGACAGAAACCACCATTGTCTCCCAACTATCCGACAGTGAACTGAACATTAACATGTAAACTTATGTCATGATTGGTCCACCAAATGGGCTGGACCCACAAGCCCAACAATAATGAAACAAAAGATCATCATGGACCAAAGGTTGACAAGGGACGATGCAGAACATGCGGATTAGCCTCTCATGGATTTGGACCATTAGTGTTGGAAGAGGTTCATGTTGTGTACTTCTCATGGATGGATTTTTTGTGTACTTCCCTTTTTGTTTTGTTTTGGTTTTAGAACTAATTTTAACTAGAGTCAGATAGTTTTCTGAGTGTCTAGAAATAGTGATACTAAATGTATAGAGAGTTATACCTCTCATGTAAAGTTTACTATGTTTGATCAAGGAAAAATTTACTTTTGCCCAACAAAAAAAAGGAATATAGACTTGTACAATTTTGCCAGCAAAAGTAAATCTTGTGAGCATAACTGTTATGATATGTCAAGATTTGCTGCAAATTTTAAATATCAAACTTATAGGCTGCCAAATAGAACAATACAATCTGAACATAGCTGCTGATGTTTTAGAAACCAGAGTTTTCATCAATAACACCACCTTCAACTGAGAATACGTTGTGCGTAAAAGCAACAAAAACAGCTCATTCTGAAAATCTAATCAGCACGTTCCAAAAGGCCTAACAACGATCGCAATACACGTACATGATGATTGAAACAAACTTGCGTCACCTCTAATGGCTAAATCAGTAGTACATTTTGTTTCAAGATCATGAAGGACAAGCTTTGCTCCGTCAATCTGCAGAAACAACTGCCTCTCGTTATTTGATAGAGCTAGAGGCGTTAAGCTCCGAAATTTCAAACCTGAAGGCATTGTAACAGAAGTTAACTTGGCCCAAGATTTGTCCACCCCATATTCTTCCATTACCCATAAATCAGCAGCATATCTTCCACCTCTTTTATAGTGGGGCACCAAACAAAGGCATCCATTCAAAGCCCTCAGGTTCTGGTGAATAAAATTTTCAGGATACCTTGGGCAAGGCATTTTCCGGAATTCTTCATTACTAAGATCAAAGGAAATGATGTAGCTAACACCATTGGATCTCCTTTCCTTCATAAACCAATGTAATGCACCATTAACAAGGATACAATCTGCAGCACAATAGCAGTCATAGTCGGACACCTTATGCGGAAAATGCTCCATCCTTCTCCATGTGTTCATCTTCAAGCTATAAACAAAGACTTCATCACACCAACTCGATTGGTCTGTATGAAATAGACTCGTGGAGCTGATCCTGTTCAGCACTTTGTAGTCATCATTCACGCCGTCATACCCAAATCCAAGAAGAAAAAGAGCTCGACCATACATGGAATATTCAACTGGGAAAGAAGGTAATACTTTTGAATCCTTGGATTCCACAAAACAATTTCGCGTTTGCAAGGATACATCAAACAAAGGATGCTATTGCAAGATCCTATCAAACGAACTTCATTGCCAGAGTAATCCGAAGGGCTGTTGACCTGTTTGGCGCTTGCACTGGTACTAGACCTATGAGCTTCAAGATCCAAATCGAAAATGTAAAAGTTGTTTTGGTTCAGGGCAATAATTTTGATCCCATTGGAGGAATTTGCTTCTTGGTGGGCTTTGCAGAGATGCATTTTGATGAAGTCTGAGCTGTCAATTAAAGCGCGCCACGATTTTGAAACGCACCTGGATCGTAGCAGAGAATTAATTGGTAACCTCAAAAGCACATTGGCAAGCAGATGGTATGGAATGTAATCCGACATTGTTGTGATTTTTGGAAACAGGACCTTAGTGATTATGTCCTGCAGAAGCCAGTTGGCTTCAAATAATGTTTGATGAAAATTATGGAGAATGAACTTTTTTGGCTCAAACGAATTGATATTGTAAATTTCCAACTTGGTAAGTAAGTCTAGGTAGCATATACTACTATATATGGCGGTAAGTCTATAAATTAAAGCATATACTACTATACATGGTAGTTTTCAATTAGTGAGGCCAAGACGTGATCAAATCAACTTCAGAACATGAACTTGAACTTTAAAAAAAGGAAAAACACAGACCCAACTTTGGAGAATTCCGTGTGCTAAGATTCGTATATATAGAATATCTTTTGTTTGCTTTGCTTTTAAATTATTTGGTAGGCCAAGGAGTAGTTAGGCTTAACCGAATTTTGCTTAGTAGTGCACGTTCGACCTAAACATGGCAGAACAGTGATACAATTTTATCGTTTCCATGAATTTGTAGTACATATTTGCACATATTTTCAAAATACAAAATCCGTTCAATTATACTTTGACATGACATTTTTTTTCCCACACGGAATCAGTTCATTTACGCTCTAAATCCAAGAAAATGGTCCAATTCTACGAAACATAAACCAAGAACCATGACCAACAAGTCACCCAATAAGCAGTTCATGTCCATCGCTATCAGCTTGCAGCTTGAGAAGGGGTAATTTGAGAAAACTCTACCGAGTTTTTGATAGTATCACTTAGTATTCCTCAAGTTTAAAAAAATATTACTCGCCTCTTCTATTTTCAAATTTTTGTAACATTTTAAAACTCAATTCAAAATATATAATTAAATTTCTCATTTTTGGAGATAGAAAACAATTTCTTTCCAACAATGCCATTTTGTTGCACTAGAATTTTCTATAATTGTAAATATGATAATCAAATGTTGAAAATAAGGACAAAAAGCATGAAGATATGGAAGTTTAGAAGGACAAAATATAGCTGCCGCAACCATAAGCAATATACTTTTGTTGAAGCACAAACAATTAATAAAGTTTATTTAAAGTACAAACGAAAAGGCAATATGTAGTCTATGTGCACTGCTATCTGCCTAAGTGTGGTAGTTAATTTACAAAAGGGAAAATTGTCAACTTAGTCCCCACATTTAAAAAAAAAACTTTTTTATTCGCATATATTTAAAATCAGCCAAAATAGTTCCTCAAATATAAAAGTTTTACCTATTTGGCCCTAGAGCTCATTTTTGCTCAATTGTCTACCTCATGTGCCCCTAAAATGGAAATAAAATTCGTTTCCCTTCCAAAAAACAAAAAAAAAACATGACCACCCTCTTCCCTAACACTAATTCCAGGTAAAATAACCTCTATTCCCAATAACAAAACTTTAGCAAGTGCACCCTCACAAAACGTGATGAAGAAAAAGGCATAAGAATCAAATTGGAAAAAGTTAAAAATGATCGGGAAGCACCAGTGAATCACCATATATGATAAAATTTTATCTCTCAATAGCACAAATATCGTGATTTGTTGCATAGATTATGTAATATTATAAGGCTATTTGTGTTATTTGTGAACTTGCTGACAAGTTTTGTTGTTGGGAATTGGGGTTTGGTGGTTGGAAAATTAGAAATAGGGTTTGGTGGGTGAAAATAGGTCATGCATTTTTTTTATAGAGGGAAACGAATTTTGTTTCCATATTGCCCTTCAAATTATGGGTATGTAAGGTAGGCATGCATTTTTTGACCAAAAAAAACTAAGCAAAACTAAGCTTTGGGACCAAATGCACAAAATTTTTATATTTGAGGAACTATTTTGACTAATTTTAAATATGAGGGACTACAAAAGTTTTTTCTGAAAATGTTAGGGAGCAAATTGGCAATTTTTCCTTTAAAAAATGACAACAGGCTTACCGTAGAACAATAAATTGAAGAAAGGACATGAAACTTGACAGGAAAAAATCGAGTCAAACTAGAGGGGGATCATGGCAATTACGAAAACACATCCACTGTGCAAGGTGGTTCTTTAAACAACAGCCCTCCAAGATACAGCCCAACAAATTCTCCCAGAAGTCGTGCAAAACTCAAAGTGCCAGAGCAGTACTTTGTAATTGAATTCGAAGCCTGGACTTTTGTTGGCATTGATTTCACTTTTAATGGCCTTAATGATGGTTTTATTTTGTAAACTAGATTGATTATTGTGAGCATTTGTTTTTCTTTAATTCAATTTGCACCAATGACGTTGATCGGTAAATTCAATCACTACTGCAAATTAACGATCTATGAAATTGGAATTGATGATGGTTGGACCTTCAATAAAGAGATTTTCTCCTACTTTTTAGTCTAGAGCAAGTGAATGTGTAGATTTGGAGCCATTGCGATGAGGGGTGGGTCCATCGTTTAAGTAATAGTTGATTCTTTTAACTTTCATAAGCGTAAATTTGGTATTTAATACTAAACTGCTCTGATAGGAAGATTATAGCTCTAGCATTATCAACAACTGCTTTTTATAAAAACATATGATTGGCTTAATTAAAAATATGGTGGATTTAGCTTGAAGAAAAAAAAGTAATTAAACCGGTTAAAGATTTTGGAAACAAATCAGAACACATTACACCACACCAAGCCGGGCCGTTTCCGCTGTGACGGGATTGCAAACAGCTCAGACCACTAATTTGAGTTGCCAACTTGAAAAAATCTTCCTATATATGGGTTGGCAAAAAGCTTGACACTTCCAATGTTGAATACAAGAATCTAGGATTGGGGGAAACTTTTAGAGGGACAACAATCAGTAAAATAACCCTTAAGTTTGAGGCACTATTCCAACAATCCTGCACATGATTCAAATTTAGAATATAGTATTGAGTCCAAAAATCTAATACATAATGATCGATATTTTTTTGACTCTAGTTATCAGTTAGTACACAGCTTAGAAAAGTATGGAAAACATATGACCGTTGGTCTCGATGCTTTCTTCCTTGATGTGGCTTCTTTACTAGACACATATTAGACCTCAATCCACATTATCTTCAATGGTTGATCATCAAGTTTCCTACCTGTAATTTTGTCTTCAATCTCAAAATTTCTAGCTTAAGGAAAAGAAGAAGTAAATGCAGGGCTCAGAAAAAAAAAAGAAGTAACTATGGAAGATTAGAGAGAACCTCATGTATATAATTTCCCCTAAACTGAAATTTCCGAAGTTGCCATGTCAAGCCTTGATAGCTAAGTCAAATAGGGAAATTTCCAATTGCTGAGGCCAAGACTTGGTCAAAGTCAACTCCAGAACATGAACACGAACTTGAAGGAAAAGAAAGAGATGAAACTTTCTAGTACTAAATCAACTGCTTACACTTTGTCTTTTTTGGCGCTTTTTTGGTGCAGGCTTAGTGCATAATCATCATTAAACATAGAAAAAAAATCTATGGTCTGTTTAGGACCATTCCTTCAATGTATATGCCATAATGATAATGGTCTTTTATATTTTAAATATTTAAAATTTTTACACTTTAACGATCTAAACTTTATTTTTAAGTGTCAAAAGTTCTATTTCTCTATTCAATGGTAAATTTAATCTGAGAAGTAAATGTTAAGATGTTGAGGAGTGACCGTGGCAAGAAGTACAACTCAAATGTATTTCAAGAATTTTGAAAATAAAAGGTTTAAAAAGGCAGCTGATCATTGGCTATACACCACAACAAAATGAAATTTCAGAAAGCAAGAATCAAACCATGATGGAGATATCAAAATCAATGCTATATGACAAAAGATTACCAAAAGGAACTTGGGGCTGAAGCTGTTTATACATCCACATATTTTCTCAATCGAAGTCTTTTAAATGGTTTTGCGGAATTAAATCCCAACCAAAGTATGGAATGGAGTGAAGCCCCCAGTGAAACACTTGAAAGTTTTTGGGAGCATTTGTTACACTCAAACTTCAAAAGAAAAGAGGTACAAACTTGATGAAATAAGTGAAAAATATATGTTTGTTGACCACAGTTCCAAGTCCAAAGATTATAAATTGTCTAATTTGAAAATTAAAAAAATCATCTTTCATGGAGATTGTTTGTTTGGTGAAAATGCTACGTGGAAGTAGAATGAGAAAAAGATTATAAAGCAGATTATCTGGTAGCATGAAGAAGAAAAAAATTGAAAAATGAAAAAGTAAGTGATGATGACTCAGGTCCAACAAGCATACCATCTCCAAGTTCAAACTCGAGTTCTCCAATCTCTAACTCCAAGAAAATAAGGAGTTTGATTGATGCTTATGCAAGATGTAACTTTTTATTCTCGAACTAGAAAATTTTGAAGAAGTATACTGAGTAAAAGACTGGGGAAAGGCAATGGAAGAGCAGATTCATATAATTGAGAAAAGCAAGACTTGAAAGCTGGTACTTGAGAAGCCTCAAAACAAGGAGATTATTGGTGTCAAGCGTATTTATAAATTCAAGCAAAATTTGAATGGCTCAATCCAAAGGAAGAAGACATTACTTGTTGCTAAGGGTTATTTATTGAAGCTTGGGATTAAGTACAATGAAACTTTTGCATCAGTTGTAAGATTTGACATAATTAGATCTCTCATTAACCATGGCAGCTCAAAAAGGATGAAATCTCTACCAACTTGATTTTAAATTTGCATTTTTAAATAGAGAAATGAATAAAGAGGTGTATAACCACAAGACTTTGCCAAAGAAGGAGAAGAAGACAAAGTGTACAAGATAAAATCATTATAAGGCTTGAAGGAAGTTCTGAGGGCTTGGTATAGTCAGATTAATTCTTACCTCATGGAGCAAGGATTTAAGAAAAGCGAAAGTGAACCAAACTTATACATGAAAACTCAAGGTAATTCAAACACTTTTCATTATTCCATTATATGATGATGATTTTCTTTACATCGGTAACAATGAAAGGAGATATGAAACGAATGATATGGGACTGCTACATCATTTTCTTGGCATGAAAATTTATCAACATGATGAAGGAGTCTTTAGTTGTCAAAAGAAATATGTTGAAAATATTTTTGTGAAATTTGGCATGGTTAATTGCAACCCATGGCTACACCACTTGTTGTGAGTGAAAAACTTGTTAAAGAAGATGGAGAAAATAAAGCTGATGAAGATGGAGCAAAGAAACTAATTTTATCTTGTATAGAAATGTGGTGGGAAATTTGCTTTATCTCATAACCACAAGGATGCACATCAATGTTTGCTTCAAATTTTTTTTGATAACAAAACATATTTTATTAACGGATTGCTGGAAATCGTCCAGCACAATTGATATACATCGTTGCCCTAATGGCAGATAAAACATGCACTAACATTGTAGATTTGCAATTTGATAGATACAAAAAATCTGAGAAATTAAGAACAGATTTAAAGAGTATCATCAATTTTAAAACCATCTCCTCATAGAATAAATCGCTGCAACCTACTCTGTGCATGTTGCAATCATTAGATTTGCCAATCAACAGTTGTAAGCTCCAATAAAGATGATGAGATCTGCCGACATAGATCCAAATCTGAAATAAATTCAGATTTGACAACCAGATCTGAAGTAATTTTAAATTTAAATAACAAAACAAGGAAAAATAACACAAAATCTCACTAGGAACTCCTAGGAGAACAAAAATTCTCACTAGAAACCAAAGGAGAAACAGAGATCTCTCACTAAGAAAATTTAGGGAGATTTTATTAGGAAAATAACAAAAACGAAACCTATGGGAGGCCATGGTCTCCCTCCCGAAGAGGAAGGGATTTAGAGAAAAGGAGTAGTGAAGAGAAGTTGGAGAAGAGGAGCAGTAGAAAAAAGTTGGAGAGGGATAATGCTTGCTTCAAATTTATCATCAACATTTATGCACGATCCCAGTCAATTACTTTTTGGAGCAGCCAAGAGTATTAAAATACATGAAAAGGACACTCAATTATGGAATCAAATTCAATAGAAGAATTAGTACAAATTTTCACAATTATTATGATGGTGATTGGGGTGAATATCTTAATGATATGAAGAGCATCTCAAACTATTGCTTTTCACTTGGGTCTAGAGTATTTTCTTGAGGCATTAAAGAAGCAACAAACTAAATATGTATAAGTAGTTTGACAACATAACAAGTCATCTGACTTAGAGGATTCTTGAAGACATTAGTGAGAAGCAAAAGGAAGCTACATGATGTTTTGTGGCAATAGTTAAGTCACTGACATGCCAGAAATCCAATTTATCATAGTAGAATTCGCCACATTGCTATCAAGCACTATTTATTCAAGATGCAATTGAAGAAGATGAACAAACTTCAAATTATTATAAAGGATATTTGTCCAAGTTCTTTGCACATAAATTCTAGATAAATAAAGTTTTAAGGAAAGTAATTAAAATCATGATTTGAAGCCGTCTCTTGTATCTTATACTTTCTACATTTAGCCATTTTTTGTTGTAATATTTCCAACAATCTTTAGACTTTATTTTGGTCTCTCCGACGACTAGTTCGTTGAAAGAATTGGCCTCCAATATTGTGAGACTAAAAAGGTTTGATGGAGGAAACTTCATCCAATGGCTGAAATGTGCTTATTTCCTCCTCACTGCCCTTCAACTGGTTTATGTTATAACCGCTCCTAAGCCCCTGATTGTCAACCCTAAAGAAGAAACTGTGAGAACTCGAGAAAATTATGGGTATGCCTTGAATTTAGTTTATTTTATTTTATTAGAAATATTACATATAACAAATAATTGGTTAAATTAAATGTCTAATTGAATTTTTATAAAATTAAGAATTTAGAAATATCCTAGAATGGTGGGAAAATTTCTTATAGGGATATACAAATTAGAACAAATAAAGTTAGGGGTCAATGCATGAAATAATAAAACTATAGCTCTTAGTAAGCAAATGAGTTAAAACTAAAAGACCAAATCAACCTTGAGTTTCGGTTGAACTACCATGCAGCCAACGAAAAAATAAGCCATCAGAATTTTGAGCAAAGAACTGAGGAAAGGACAAACATTTGGAGAATCTAGAACCGAGTGGAAGTAAGGCAAGCAAATGCTAAACAAGCTTGGGCGGTGCTTGAGAGAAACCAAAGGAAAATTCACAGCCAATGGTCTGCTAAATACAAGCGGTGACCGAAAGGGAAAGCAGAAAACTATTTGCTAAAATTTGGGCGGTGGTTGAGAACAAAATAAAACTTTAGTTCCGCTCTTTACCAAGCCAACACTGAGAGAAAACAGAGAGAGTGAGAAAAGAAAGCAAGATTGAGAAAGTGAGAGCGAGAGCCTGGTGAGCTTCGTCATCAACTAACCAAGGATTCGAGCGAACAAAGCTGGAAAGGAAACTAATTTCGTCTGCAATTCCTAACACTTAAGGCAAGAGGTAAGTTTCGTGAATAACACTTATATACTGAGTATAACTGAGTATGTGTTTAAGCTGCAAGTTGAGTTTTAGCAGAGGAAAGTGAGCTTCAACTGAGGGAAATTTCTGGTTTGAAGCTCAAATGATCCTTGACTGAACCTGTGAGAATTGAGTGATGATCGACTGAAATTGCAGGCTGTTATCAATGGAAAAATGGAAGAATATTATAGGAAATGCATGGAAATGTTTATTTCTGATATTATGTAAAGTTTAGCCATAGAAACTTGTGAAAGTTGGAACCTTGAGTTGAAAATAAAGAAAGAAAACCTGCTGGAATTCTTTTAGCTCATCCGAGTGGGGAAATAGAAAAGTTTCAGCTGACTTTTATGAATAATGACTCTAAAATTCTGTGTTAATCTATAAAATGTTGGATAACATCTTGGTTTCTTCACGCATGAGAAATTTGAGCATAAGATGGAGGGATTTAGTAGAAGAAATTCATCTTCATGTATTGCATGCTGCTATGCATCAGATTTACAGCCGAGAGAAGATATAAATCTTAGTTCAGCTTTTCTCTTGAATTTTGGTTATAAATTTCCATGTTTTGTTAAGGTTAATCTGTAGTTGAATAGTCATCCCCTGCATGTTTAGTTGGAGCATGAAACTAAAGAGAAAACTATGAGAAAACATCAAATGCTAAACTGCTCCATCGCTGGAAAATTTTGTTAGAGCCCAGGAAATGAGAGTTGATTATGCAACTTGTTGTTTGAAATTTTGGAGGCACTTACTAGTAAATGCATGAGATATGTCTCATCTATTGACCTAAAAGATATTTGCCTTTGAAACTAATAAAAACCTTGGAAATCCTAGTTGAAATTGTTGAAGAAAGTTGATGGAACCTGATAGAATGGCCGAGAGAAAGAGAGATGAACTTTTGATCAGTCTTTCCATTGAATTTTAGTTGTGAACTTTTATATGTTCTGTATAAGGCTACTTTGTAGCTTGATAATCCTGTTTTGCATGTTGAGTTGGAGTTAACACAGAAGAAATTAAGAAAGTGGTTGTATGTTAAGTTGCCATTTTAATGACTGATGCAATTAGCTAATTACAGATTAGTATATATGGTTTCTTGGCTGGACAATTTGCTGGAACTAGGTGTTATCTGCCTTGGTTTATGCTGGACCGAATGTATACTAAGTAGTTAGTGTTTTAAACAAGAAAAGGGTGGAGTTTTGTTGAACATTTTGAAATGTTTGTGCTGGTATTCTTGCCTTGCTGACCGAGTGTGTGGGGAAATGAAACTCCCATGAGATTTTCGAAAAATTCAGGTTAATTGGTTGTGAATTTATATGGAGCATTTTATAACATCTTGACCGTCTTTCACGTTCATTTTAGTGAACTTGAGACCTGAAAAGCTGATGAAATTGAGAGAAGTTAAACAACAAAGTTGAATGGAAGTTGATTTGGCCGAGAGAGAAGAAATGAAAAGTTTAACCAGGTTTACTCTTTAAGTTGGATAGAAAATGGTTTAATCTTAAACTAAACATCTCACAAGACTTTAAACTTAGTACACATGAATATTTCCCTGGTTTGAGTTGATTAAATTGATAAGTCTTGAAGTGAAATGTGAGAGACATTGCTGGAATTTTGTATCTTGTTTAATAAGTCAAGAAACCTGGTTTCTAGTGATTTATACCTTAAATTGGTGAGATTTTAACGCTTAAAAATTCTCTCCTTGCACTTTAAAACTTTAGAACTTATGTTTGGGGCTGCACATAAAATTCCTAATCTTAAAAGTGTGAATCAAATGGGAGTTTTAAGAGTACTAGACTGCTTGGATTAGTTGAACTATGTTTAGAGAATCCTAACACTCTAAATAAACTTATTAGAATTCACATTAAGAATACCTGAATGATTGTAGTTGGATTTTACCTCAGGAATTGAGAGTGATCAAGGGTTTAACCCAGAAAGTGAAGCTTAATCGACCTTTAACAGTGAGTGTTTCCGCATTTGAGTGCTTAAATTACCTATGTGTTAGTTAAGTGATGTTTAAGTGATTATGCTAGTGCTTTATTGTAAATTGTTTTCAATTGTCCATCGCCTTCTAAGTCGGGAGTGTACTTTATGGCACTCGACTTAGTTTGAGTTTGAAGGTTGATAATTGATCAAGTGTTATTGTAAGTGTGCATGACTGTAAGCCGTGTGCGTACTTTATCACACCGGCTGAACTGGGCCCCAAAACCCTTTGTTCAACGGACTATTCGAGCCAACAAAAGGGCTTGGTCGGATAGGACGGTAGCTTTAGGTAAGTGTATTGGTATGCTCGAATATTACCACGGAGTAGCAGATTACTGATATTGTTATGGCCATCAAAGTGAGGGAAGTGTTTATTGTTTTGGAGGTTATAAGAAGGAGTTCAGTGGAGTGTGTAGTGCATTGAAGTGGCTTTAATGACCGTATCCTTTTAAAAGTAATTGTTCAGTGAAGTGTTCTCTAATTCATTCAGTGAAGTGTTTCCTTAATTGTTGAATTTTGCTACTTGTTTAAGTGTTTAATTGATTGTTGCTTGTGTGGAACCTTATTGAGCTTTAGCTCAACCTTTTAGCTTTATTTTTCTTACAGGAGTTGGAGATTGAAGAGTGATCGGGTTGAATTAGAAAGTTTATTTCGGAAAATCCGTTAATGTGTATATATTGTAGTCAAGGTTTCTTTGGTACCTTGAACTGGTCGAACTTTTTATCATGAGTTTGGTGTGGTATTAAGAATGGATGTTTAGAACATGTATTTTATTTCATTTATTGGACAAATTTATGTTTCAAGCTGATTGGAGTTGTGCTTAGGAGTGAACGTTCAGTTGTTTAATGGAATTGTTATTTCTGAAGTTAATGTAAGTTAATGAGGCCTGACGAGAGCGCGGTCCGCTAACTTCTAGGGTACCTTCTAGGAGAAGGTGGAAAAATGATAATGAGATATTTCATGGGCATATCCTCAATGCTATGAGCAATGGCCCATTTGATGTCTACCACACCATTACAACTGCAAGGGAACTATAGGACTGATTGGAGGCAAAGTACATGCGTGAATATGAAACGAGTAAGAAGTTTCTTAACTCCTCTTTCAATAATTATAAAATGGTAGATAATAGATCTGTTGTGGAGCAATTTACTGAAATAGAAAGTTTCTTAATCACTTGACACAACACAAATTATACACGGATGAAGCCAATATTATTTGTTCCATAATAGACAAGTTACCACTTTCTTGAAAAATTTTCAAGAGAGACATTAAACATTAAAAAAAAGGATATCTTTCCTAAGACTTTTGCTAAATCCTTTCGAATAGAAGAGGAAATTTGCATACAGAAAAAGAAGAAAAATAAAATCCTTGAAAAGAACAAAGATTTTACTACAAAAGTGTATGTAGCCAAGAAGGAACAATCAAGCAAATTCCAGAGAAGCAAGAGAGGCTAACAAATGAAAAATCAGTCCAAACAAGAAAAGGAAGAAGGACAAATGCCTCTCCTATAAAAAGGTAGGACATTACAAATCCAAATGTAAAATTCTTAAGAATAAGAAAGAGAAGCAAGAGTCTTTCAACAATGAATTGGGGAAAGGACATGAAACTTGACACGAAAATTGGATACCCTAGCACCCTACTATTTTTAAGAGTGATTTCTCAATGCTGACGTGTCTATTATGCAAGATGGTTCTTTAAACAATCAAACTTTGAAAAACAACGACTAACATGAATTATATGTACTTGCAAATCAAGCTTTTGATTTTGTTATGGATTATCAGTACCACAGAGCAAAAGAGAGAAGTTAAGAAAATGGGAGATTAAAATGATGTGTATTAGGTGAAAATCCTCCACTTATTTTTATAGCACAAATAGTTGACTTAATTAAAAAAATACCGTGCTTTTAGCTCGTAAAAAAGTGATTAAACTGGTTAAAAATTTTGGAATAATGGGGTGGGGGGAAAATTTTTCCCCCTTTAAAAAACAAGGCGGGGGCAGGGGCAGGAGAGTATACCCCTGCCCTGCCACCTGTTTAAAAAATTATATATATACATATATATATAATATTTAAATTAATTAGTTACAAACCTATAATAATGATATTACTAGTTATAAGTATTATATAATATATATTAGTATATGTAATATAATTGATATTATCAATTATACTAATAATTATACGTGCTACTAATAGTTATACTAAATTTACTAATATATTGATACTAAATTTTTAATTATACTTAACACAATAACACTTTTTTTCTCAAGAAAAAACATACTATAATGAATTAGTGATTGTATCTGTTTCAAAAGTAAAAATTTAACTACTTTATTTGTATTTGTCTCATCATGTTGGATTGTATTCAAATAACTTTTGTTTGATTATTTTTTTGATTTTAATTGTGAAATTACAATAGATAATGACTCGATAATGTTTTAGTAATTAAATACTTGATTATTTACCAAAAGTTGACTCCAATGAAATTATAGTGCAAATTTTTATTAGCCTTGGGGATACCCTCGCGAGGGAAGTGGGGCTGAACAGAAACGGGGAAGAGGGGGGAGCAGGGGCGGGGAGGAGGGTATTAGTGGGCCCCCGCCCCATTGCCATTCCTACCAAAAACTCTAGCACAAAACAGCCTCTAGGAAAAGGAAAATTTGAATAGTCACACTCCCCCTCCCCCAGCCCGCCGTTGCCATTCTTACCAAAAACTTTTGCACAAAGTAGCCTATAGAAAAAGGAAAAAAAAATTTTTTTGGCAAATCTCGACGCTTGGAAGGGGTAGCCAGCCCCTTATTTTATTGAGACCAAGAATAATACACAAAGGTTGAGATAGAGACGGGCCAAAAGCTAATGACTTAAATACACACGGTAAATTACTCCTTGGCAACTTGCATACATATACTAAGCAGAACTCCGAACAATCCAACTACAAAGACGTCGTTATCCTCTCGGGAAGCTAGCCATCTAACGTGCAAAAGAACTCTGAGGGTAACCGTAAGTATGCCAACATATCCGCTGAAGAATTAGCCTCCCTAAATATATGCGATACCAAAGTAGAAAAGAAATTCAACAGAGCTCGAATCCGTCTCAGAGTGTTACATTATGGCCACTTGGCTACCATTCCCGATATAACCAGGTGAACCTGCACCACCAATTTCTCCCTTAAACAAAATAGTCACACTCACATGGCACGTGGTCCAAAAAACAAAAAATGGTCACACGCACGTTCCATATCACACGGCACCCAATGTTTTCAAACCCGGACCGTTAATTGAACCGGTGAAGTGAAAGGGTCGAGGTTCAACCGGTCGGACCGGTTCAACCCCGGTTCAATAAATAAATAAATAAATAAATAAATAATATATATATATATATATATACACACACACACCTATGCACATAATAAGATATAAATGCTAAACCACAATTAACATAAGAGCAATATCCAACAATTAACACACACAATTAACATAGTTATCCAACTTACATGTCCAATTGTTTAAATATTAGAATTAACAAAAAACAATACAAGTCTAGAAAACAATCAAAAGATCCAAACAAGTCTAGTTCCTGAGGCTTCTATAATCTTCTTTGTCATTTTGGGACAACAAAGCTTCAAAAAAAGCCATCTTGACAAGTCGTCATCATCATCCAAGACCATTATATGAATCACTGACAAGTAATAAAAGTATAAAATCATATTAGTTTCATCCCACCAACTGATACCAATCTTAAAAATAAAAATAAAAGAATACAAGTAATTCTATACCAATTACCATTTGAACATTTAATGCCAATCATCATCTTCATCATTAAAAAAGTTTCGACGCTGAAATGTTTCTAAATCAACATCTTCTGGTTCATCTTCATTATCTAAAAAATCAGCATATTTAATTATATACATATTCAACAATTGAATATCATATCATATTAGCTTTATTTTTGCATCAAACTAATGATTTATATCAGACTAACCTTCAAGTTGTTCAGAATTTGAACATTGACCATGAATTGGAAGTTCTTCAAGCTCTTCCTCTAACTCCTCATAATCAAGCTCCCCTTCTTGTTCTTCTTCAACCACCCAAAATTCTGTTTTATCAATTGACTCATAATCAACGGGATCATACGATCTCTTTTGCTGATTATGCCTACAACATATATATATACACAAACACACAACATATACACTTAGTTAGTTCTAAAATATTTTCTTAAAAAGAATGAAATGTCATTTATAAAAATAAACCATTTACATATACCTATACTGCAAACGCAAATTGTAATGCACATATACAAGATCATTGAGCCTTTGATGCTCCAACCTATTCCTTTTCTTAGTATGAATACGTTCAAAAACACTCCAATTACGCTCACATCCTGAAGAAGAAGCTGTTTGACTCAAAACTCGAATTGCAAGTTTCTGTAAGTTGGGAGCATCACAACCAAAGAGTTTCCACCAATTCTCTGTCATATTCAAAATTTAAATATAAACAAAATATTTATAAATTAGATATATATATTAGAAAGATTTAAATGCTAGAACCAAATAAATATTACCTGGTCTATCTTTCTTGCTAGTAAGAATAGCAAGTTTTCTGCCAAAACTTCCCTCCCGCTCTCGATACATTCCAATTTCTTTTGTTAAATTTTCCACACTACACCAATCCACCTTTGATTCTATGTAATCCAACAAACCATTTGTAATTTCTGGATGTGTAGAGAATGTGGCAGTGTCATATTGAAAAGCGGGATTTAAAAAATATGCCGTAGCATGCAAATTTTTCCTCAACATCCTATCCCATCGGTCATTGATGATATCAATGTAAGGCTTATATAGTCTTTCAATATTCTTAAACAACTTCTTGATTCCAGTAATTGCTCTAAACATACCTTCATACACATACCCCAAAGAAGGCCTTTCATCAGTGTCACAAACTCTCAACAACCGAATAATAGGACCTATTATTCTCACCGTAATCAAACAATTATTCCAAAATCTATCATCCAAAACAATTTGTTTGACCTCTTTTCCTTTGTTCATTTTCAAGAACTTTTTGTAATCTTGACTAGTGACTAAAGCTTGTAAGCTGTCTTTGTGATCATGTAAGCTCTGTAGTGCAATAAAAGTGGTGGCAAATCGAGTCTCCCCCGGACGAATAATCTCCTTCCACCCATTAGTTTTTCTCAACCAATTCAGAACATATTTATGATTATACACAAAAACAGTTACTGTAGAAGCAAGAGAAACTAGAGATTTAACAGTACCCATTTCACCAATATCCTTCAAAATCAAATTGATACAATGGGCAGCACATGGAGACCAGCAAATAGTTGGATATCTTTCATTTAATAAAGTTCCAGCAGCCTTATAATTGCTAGCATTATCAGTGACTAAATGCACCACATTTTTGGAACCAACCATTTCAACAATTTCAACAAACAGATTGCACAAATTTTCTGCATTTGTCACAATGTCCGATGCATCTATAGACTTAATAAAAGATATACCCTTAGGACAATAAACCAGAAAATTGATCAATGGTCTTTGTCTACTATCTTTCCATCCATCACCCATTATAGTGCATCCAGTTTCAGCCCAAGTATTTCGAAATGAATCAACAACTAACTGCACATCTTTCTTAGCATCTCGCAACAAAGTGACTCGCAAAGAATGATAAGATGGAGCTCTATAACCATGACCCATTGATGCTATTTGATCGATAGCTTTTTGAAAAAATGGAGAATTAACAGCATTAATGGGAATACATGCATCATAGAACCAAAGAGCAATGGCCATATCAGTATTTTGCCATTTATCCTTACTTTGCAAACAAGCTTTGATAGTAGGTTGAGAACTATCACGTCCACCCTTAAAGAAAGCACGAATACCTGTAGGAGCAGTGGTTTTTCTCTTTCCTTTACCTAATGATGTATCAGCCTCATTCATTGAAATTTCCCTTACTCGAGGAGGTGGAACCTCTTGCACTTCATCGCCAACAAATTCGTGCACTGGTTGACCAAAAGGATTTTCGACCCCAAAATCTCCTCTTTTTTCTTTAGATTTTTTATCATTCTCTTGCAAAGATGTTAATATTGCAAGCCTCACTGCTGGATCAACATGTGGACACGAAGTAACACTGCCCGTTACTCCTGCTAAGTGTTGCTTCATTCGGTGGATGCCACCCCCATGAAATACTTTCAAACAAAAAATGCAGGTCATGGTTTTTCTTCCTTGTGCATTTCTGCCCTCAGAAACATATCCCCATGCTATATCCGTCTTCTGCCTATGACCTTGGGGCTGACTTGCAGATTCCTCACTATTGAATGCTCCCCCTGGTGAACATTGTGAGTTACTACCGCTACCAGCCTCCATCCTAAAATGAGATATTTAAAAATAATTAGTCTTAAACAAATAATTAATACATAGCTAATTATGAATATTCAACGAATAAATTAAAACATAGCCAAGGAGGATAGGAAATTTGTATCAAATTTCTCAAATCACAAGGAGACATCCAATAGCACCTTAGCAAAAGATAATCCTAGTCTTGTAATAATTGCCAAAACTACAATATACACCAAGTGATGCACGGCTATGAACATTAGTGAGGAATCTGTGATGCCAAAAGATAATCCATGAACTTTTTCCACTTATGACCATGAAACTTTCTGTCTAAATTGGTACAAATCCTTACTAGACTATTATGCATCACCAATCATTACCTCAAAGACAGCAGTGAATCATGTTTCAGAGCCTATCTTAAATTTTTATGTTTCCTACATTTTCGTTCACCATAAGGCCAAGGTAGGAAACGGACATCAATAGAATAGACTGCTTGAAATTCAAAATTGGGTTTAGTACCAACATCTGGTACCTGACCACCAATTAATTGACATTTTTGGTTGTCGGCCAAAAACTGAGTAGGAGTCTACCTACTCAGTTAAGTTCCAGTTTCACCAGCGGCGCAACTCAACAACGGGGCAACCAAATTATCTAACGAGTAAAAAAACAAAACAAAACAAAAATTGAAGGACAAACAGGCTGATAGCTTATCTAATTTGAGGGCAAACCAAAAAAAAACATTGATTTAGGCTGATCAGCTTATAATATAATCATTTAGACAGCTACTGCAATGACAATTTAATAAGGATCATATGCCCAAAAATTGCAGCAGTATATATACAGAGGGCCGAGGGGACGGAAGGGATCACCCAGTAATCAACGAAAGGAAAAAAAAAGGGAAAAAATATAAACGAACCTGGTATAAGCTTGAGGCCTTTTAGGAGTGCAATGGTAAATCGTAAATGGGAAAACCTTTCAGGTTTCACCTCGGCAGGTTCACTTTCAGTGCTGGTAATGCTGTACAAGACTCGATCATAAATTGTCCCTAAAGCTGTTGATGAATTGATGGGTAGCAGCTGAGAATCGAAACCAGTGAATTGAGTTGCTCCATAGATCACTGTCCGTGATTGATTCCAGAGTGTAAATTTTGGCTTAGAATCGGTGCGGTGAGTAGAAAAACTTCATGAAGACCGCAGGCAATTTCGAGAAGGGATGAGGGATGAATTGGAGTTCGGAGTTTGGAGAAGGGATGAGGGTTAGGCCATTAAGGGGAGACGGAGATAGAGACGGCAGGCAATTTCAGCAATTGTAGAGGAAGCTCGAAGACCGAAGCGGCGGCGAAGCTAAGAGCCGAAAACTGAAGTGAAGAGTGAACTACTGAACTCTGTCTGAAGTCTGAACTGAAGAGTGAAGAATGAAGATTAGGTTTAGATAATTTCGGTCAAAATTGAAAATTCAGTCAATTTTGACAAAAAATGGAAAACCGCGGTTCACGGGTCGAACCGGTTCTAACGGTTCTAACGGGTTTTAACGGTTTTGACCGGTTCTTGGTACAGGTCAACACAAGCTATGAACCGGACCGGACACATGCACGGGTCGCGGTCGAACCGGTCGAACCGGCCGGTCCGGTCCGGGTTTGAAAACATTGACGGCACCAAGCTAGGCCTTGCTAAGAACTTCTGTGTCCAAGTCCAACAACTAGCACCATATAGGCCACTAATTTGATTTGCCAGCTTGAAAAAAATCTTCCCACATATGAGAACCAAAAAAACCTTTAAACTTCCAATGTCGAGGACAAGAATCTAGGGATGTGAGAAATTTTTGGAGGGAAAAGAAGCCATGTTTTTAAACTCGGACCGATCGGTCGAACAGAGAATCGGTCTAACATCCGGTTTGAGTTGTCTTTAAAATTTGGTTGGCCAAAACTTGATCAAAACTAGGGTTCAACTGGAAATCAGTACGTTCCATTTTTCCTTTTTTGCTAACCTTGTTTTTTCCCCTGCCTGTGAGTTTCACTCCTCTGCAACATAAACTTGTTCCCACTTCCTTCTTGTTCTTCTCACAAATCATCAGCCGGCATCAACTCAATCAAAACCACCTCTTACAATTAATTTTTAAACAAGACCTCATAGACCTCATGTCAATAAATGAAAAAAAAAAGACAAAGAAAATTGCAGAAAGGAGAAACATGAAAAAAGAGAAATTAAAAAAAAGAAAAGGTGAAAAGTTTGATATTTTCTGAGTTTGAAAAAAAAAACTAACAAAATTAAAATTGCAAAGGTGAGCAAAACAATCAGGAAAACAAAAAGAAGAAAGAACAGTAAGATGGCAATTAGTAAGGAAGGGAAAATAAGATGAAGCGGCGGCTGCGAGGAGACTTGAGGAAAAGACAAAGAAATAGGAAGAAAACTACTGTGGAGTTCAAAGCTTTTCCAATTTTATGTTTCGACCTCTAGTGTTTTATAAAACTATTAATACACCTAAAAATACTTTATAATCTATAAGTATAGTGCTAAATTCTGATATTATTTTTCAAATGAACCCCTGAATTTAATTTGAAACTTGTAGGATATGCCTTAAGTTATACAAATGGAAACTTTTCTCTTTTTTTTTTTTCATAGATGGAAACTTAATCATTCTATTTTATTCATATTTTCTTGTTAAATAATTTTGAAACATCAAACATATATGAATGTGGCTTTCTTGATATTAACATGATATTAGTATTTTACATATTATTCTTATTTTTAATTATATTATATTAATAACATCGTGCTGACATCATCCGATTTTGTATACCGATTCGATCCGATTGAATCTTTTGACCCCTGACCCTGATTTCATCCGAGTCATTGTCCTGTCCAAATTTCAAAACATAGAAAAGAAGTGGAATGACTCTAAAGTTTGAGACATATTTTCAACAAGGGTTATTATCACTTTATCCCTTTTAACGTTTGGTGTCACTATCAATTTCTCTTCTAACGTTATCTTTTAGTCACTTTACCCTCCAAGACTAATGGTCAAATTTAATGGAGTTTGTTAATTAAAGTGAAAAGACATGTTTAACCCTTAAAATTATTATCACTTTACCCTCATAAACTATAATCTCATTATCAATTTACCCCTTAGAGTTATTTATTAAGCAATTTATCCTACTATTAAACCAACTTAGCAAGTTAAAAAATTTTAGAAGAAAGTACCCTCCTCTTTGCATAATAAAAATAATAAAAAATTTAGAGTGACTTTTCTCCTTTTTAGTATCAAGAAAAAAAGTCAAAACATTAATTTCTTTCTTCTTGGCAACCTTATTAATATTGAAAAAAATAGAAAAATGGAGAGGGGGAGGGGGAGAGGGAGAGGGAGAGAGATAGCTCAATTCTTTTTTTAAAAAATACAAATAAGAAAGAATTAAATACTTTTATTATTTTAAAATTATTTCACCTTTCTATTTACTACCAAATTCCAATCCTAATCTTGATAACCTTAAAGTAATACGATAATGTTAGACTTTTCTTTATTTTCTTTTTTTGAAAAATCTAATTTTCTGTCTCCTTCTTTTTTATCTTTTTTCTTTTCCTAGTATTAATAAGTGTGAAAAAAAGAAATTTGAGAAAACTCTTTGATTTTTATATTTTTCGATCTCTTAAAGTAAAAAAAAAAGGAAGAATAACCATTCCAACTTTTTTATTTTAATTATATATAAAAAAGGGTAAATATATTTAAAATTTTTTGCCCATACTAGTTAGATTAACGATAAGGTAAAATGCCTAGAAAATGAAATTAGGAACTAAAGTGATTGCATCACTATAATCTAAATGAATAAAGTGATAACAATAATATAGTAATGCTATAAAATAAAAGGGTATTTTTGTCCAAATTTTTTTGACATGTTCAATTGAATTATTTATGGGGGTAAAGTGATTAAAAAATAACGTTAGGGGTTAAACTGATAGTAATGATATAAATTAAGGGGATAAAGTGATAATAACCCTTTTCAACAATCCCCCACATGTTTCAACGGTTGCATATGGTATTGAGTCTAGAAATTCAATACGTCATAATCAATGTCTTTCGACTTAAATCGATTAGTGCACAATATAGAAGAATAGAATATGGAAAACAAATCATCATTGCTCTTGAGTCTCTCTTCCTTGATGGAGACTTCTTTACTAGAAACATATTAGATCTCAATCCGCGTAATCTTCAATGCATATGAATATCAAGTTTCTAATTGTAATTTCGTCTTGGCTCTCAAAATTTCTAGCTCAAGGAAAGAAGAACGGGGTGAGCTTAGAGAGAGGAGAGAAGTAATAATGGAAGATTAGAAAGAGAACCCACAAGCAGATCATTTCCCTTAAAATTAAATTTCCAAAATTGCCATATCAATCCTTTAATTTCTTAACTTTCCATGTTTAACTCCAAAATTCCCTTTTGTTCCTCTAAGACCGCAATAGTAAAAAATGCTTAAAACATGGGAATTAGGAATAGCAATGGGGCAGGGATGGGGCGGGGACCCCTCCCCCCGGTCCTGTTGCCCACTAGCCCCTTCCAGCCTTGCCCCGCTCCCCAGTCCCCCCGCCTCACCCCTTTTGCCCCGCGGTGGGCTAATAAATGTATAGGAATTTAATATAAATGTATTAGTAAATTTAGCATAATTAATCAATAATTTTGATTAGTATACATGTGTAATTATTAGTATAATTGATAATATTAATTATATTGATATACTAATATACATTATATAATACTTATAACTAATAATATCATTATTATAAGTTTATAATTAATTAAATTATATATATAATTTTTTTAACGGATAGTGAAGCGAAGAATGGAGCGAGGGCATACTCTCCCGTCCCTTTTTTTAACGGGAAAAAAAATACTTCTTGCCCCATAGCTCCCCGTGATACCCGTCCCAATTCACATCCCTACTCATCTCTAAGTTTGATGACAGAAATTGATTGATATAACCTTTTCATGTTACAACCAAATCATGCCAACCAAGATGAGGAAAAGTTCTGGCAAATTAGACACAAGTGGGCAGTGCTGCTTTAGTACGGAGCACCAAACCAGGCTTTCCTCGTGCTAAACTAGAAAGTATGAAACATGCCAAAAAAAAAAGAAGGAATGCCTTATGGAATCATCAATATCAGGATTAGGAGAAGGAAGTTTCTAGTATCCTTGTGACACGGACCGCACACAGCCGTGCGCACGCGCCCGTGCCCCATCCGCCCGCACGCCTGCGCGCGACCGTGCCCAATCACGTGCGGTCATGCCCCAGTCGGCCCTAGTTCCACACACGAAGGTGCTAGAACTGTGTGGAACTTTCTATGGTCCTTAATGGATAAGCATGCTCCTTGAGGATAAGGGTGCATGCACCTTAAAGATAAGAATGCACCTTGAAGATAAGGATGTATCTTGTAGATAAGTTTTGACCATGTGGATAAGTCTTGACCTTGTAGATAAGGTTGTGTAGAGAATTCTAGACTCTTGTAATATTTTTGGCTTGCCTATAAATAGGCCAAACCCTTGTACTTGTAGGAACCTTTGGCAACTTGTATAGAAGTTTTGTGTGTAATATAAGCTTTCCTTTGCTACACCAACATATCTTTGCATTCTACGTTTGCGCTTCCGCATATTAACCGTGCATCGTGTGTTAAGGTTGAACTAGCTAGACGTTCATAGCTTAAGTCTTAAACATACGCTAGTGCCGCACGGGGTGTTGGCTTGTAGGAAAAACAAGCAGCCCGTGACACTTGGATCCAAGAATTACATCGAAAAATGTAATTACCATTTGATATCACTGACAAAAGTGTTAAATACTTAGTCACGATTGTCAAATACTTTTAGATGTCAAATACAATTAATAAAAATTTGACTTGATTGTCTTAAATTATTTTATAGGACATAATATATTCTATTATTTTTTATTTGTTCTTGTTGGGTTGTTAAACCAGCAAAAATAAAAATTCCTACTCTAAAAATATGAATTCAAGCGTAGTGATAAGTAGGATCGTATTCACAGGTATTGGATGATTTATTTCTTTGTCAAAACAATAAATAAAAGGGGGATTGTGGAAAATAACCTAAATAACTTACTTAAATAAAAATAATAATTCAAAAATTAAATAAAATTAAATTAACAATAGACAACTTTCTAGTTAAAGGTCTAATCTCCACTTTAGTCTATTTAATTGATCATCTATGCAAAGGTAAAATTCATTTATTTATAATAAATTGATTATGGTTGTCAACAAACGCTGACAACCTGTCTCTCCTTACTGTTTCGACAATTACAACAAATTCTGTGATTATTTTTCTTGCCAATTAAACAACCCCAAACAAACTTTTTGGATTTAACCTATTGACAACATTAATTATTAGAGAAGCTACCAATTCTAACCAACAAACATACAAGTTCAGTTCATTTAGCTTAGATAATATATTCTCGTGACATAAATTTGAAAGTTTCTACCACAATCAAATTATATTACTCGCTATAACATTAAAAACATCAAACAATTATGGATTTGATATTTTAGATGGTAGTAGATTATTTTGTCAAACTAAACAATGGCCCTTTATTTAATTCAAGCAAAACAATCATCTCGATAACGAATAGAGAATATATATCAATACGTATAAATAAATGAAACAATTAAACCAAATTAGATGTCACAATATTGTTGAACGAAGTATCGATTATCCTCCAACTAGAGAGAAAGTTCAGCCACTCCTCATGGTAGATTCGCAGTCACAAAAAATACTAGGATTTACTAGAGAAAAAGAGAAACAAAGGAAATTGTCGAACGAAAAGAAAACCACCCAAAGGCCGTTAGCTTCTGTCCTTTTTGCTCTTGCGTGAATAGTCTCCTAAAAGGAAAAGACTTCCTTTTTTGGTCATATTCCTACTTAAACTAATAAAAATTCAATAGGCTGATTACTTTCCAAATAGAATGGACCACTTTGCAATCAATCAGAACTTCCAATTCATGGCTTACATAGCAACAAAGTCACGGCCGGTGCAATCCCGTGGAGATTCTGTATTTCACTTGGTCATATCATGTGCCCGTGCGTTGTAGAGTGTAGTCTTCTGAAAATTTCTCTGCATTTTTTATTCTTTTTTCACCATAAATTCCTAAAAAAACATCAAAAATTAAATATGAGTAGAATTTAGCGATTAATATAATATTTTTTCAAAACAAAGGAAAACATATTCACGAATTTAGTGCATTATTAACCATCTAACAAATTCCCTCATACCTAAACAATGCTTACCTCAAGCATTCACTATCCAAAAATGACAATCAAGATGGCAAATATTTCATAGCACAACATACTAGCACACATATCATATCTTCTCAACAATCTCATCAAATTAGGATGCATAAAACTAAACATCCCTTATACGGATATTAGTATATGCACTCTGCACTCAAAGTATTTAAGGGGATATTTAACACTCAAATCAACACCATAGAATGACACTACCATAAGCTTGCTAGTATATCACATCTCCGCCAATAACTATGAATCCAATGTAAAAATCGAAGATTCTTGATAAGGGTTGTAATGGGGCTTGGGTAAAAAGGTTGGATAAAATGGAAAAATTTAGGCGTAAATATATCAAAAGAACGCAAAAAAAAAAAAAAACTCATTGCATGAATTAGAATGCCCTCCTTATTCATACGTATAACTCCAGGGTAATTGCACAACTTCCTCAAGTTCAGCAAGTCTAAACAATAAAGGCCATAGCCTATTTTCGCAACAAAACACATATTTACAAGAGCATTGCACACCATTTTTTTCTCTTTTTTTTCCGCTTTCTTTTCCCTTTTTCTTTTGATTTTTTTTCAACAATATATAGCTAACATTGAAACATAAAACCACTTGCCAACTTCAATCATCACCTTGCAATAGTACTTTGAATTTCTCATGCAGTGAAATTAGAACATTCCTTCGATTCAAGGTTCAAATTGAAGAGTCTACACAAAAAGATTTCGAGTAACAATTGTGGCTATTAAACAAAAAAAAAAGGTCAAGGCTCAAACATGGTTAAATAAGGGAAAACATAATCAAGGTAGGCCTTTAGAAAGTCAAAAGGGTTAAACCTAATTTCCCTTGTCATTTTAATGTATCAAATTCAAATGTGGTCTCAACATGCATAACGAAACAAGTTCTAGAATATTCAAACCATATGTGATATCACTCAACAAAAGAAAATAGAGCAAACTATAATTAACATGCTCATTAGGCTCAAAAGCTCACAAATGAATTAAAAATATGTCAAATTATGCACATCCATCATTCTAATTAATTGCAAGAAACTAACATGCTCATGCCAGTAACATTACATTATTCATATTTGCATCTTAACTGCATTTTTAAAACACAAGAAACACCAAAACTAGATTAAAAATTAAAAATTTTGACAAAAAATTTTCACTAATTTTCACTTGAAATACCCCCTCCTCCATACCTAAATCAGACATTGTCCTCAATGGATAAAACTTTAAGTGCAAAAAGAAGAAGAAGAGGACTCACCTGATTATTGAGCTAAGTGCTCGAGGTGTGCGCCGGGGGGGGGGGGGGGAGGAGGGGGAATAAGTTGCTTAAAAATCAATGCAAGCGAAGCACGTAGCAAGGTTCAACTTGAGATTGCAGTATTGGAGGTTTTGTTATAAGGCGTGGTCACATTGTATATGAAATTGTCTTCTGTCCATCAAACTTTAAAAACACCAATTTGCATTTGACATAAAGCGTGGGCACGTTTTATTTGAAATCTAAAACTAGACATAAGATGTGGGCACGTCTTATAACAGAAAGCCTTCTACCCAAGGAAATTTGTAGCCAATCAAAGTAAAACCTTCATAGAGCGTGCCCATGGCCTACAACAAAAAGTCTTTTGTCAAAAAGAAATGAAATAAACTTAACTTTCACATAAAAACATGAAATAAAAACATAAAAATGACTAAAATTTGAAACTCTTGGGTTGCCTCCCAAATAGTACATTTCTTTAATGTCTTTGGCTAGATGATACCATGTTTGCTCAGGAAGGATGAAATCTTTTAACTCGTTTTATTACTTCCTCCTCGTACTAGTAATCTTTAAGTAAACCAGCTATTTTGTTTCCCAGTTGAAGATGTTTGGTCACTGCAACTCCTAACTTATCCTAGCCATTAAGTTCAAAAACTTCTATATCCTCACACTTAGGAGGTAAATCCTGTTGCAATAAGGTTGAGGCACTTTTTTCCAAACAAATTTTCTTATTGCCATTCAGCTTCTCAACTTTGTTAAACATTTTCAGAATTTCTTGCTCCTCCTCCCTTGCCTTGGATCTTGCAAACTGGCTAGGGAATGAAGGATGTATCACCACAATTGGGGATTGTTCAGTAGACTCTTTCATTGGAAAGGTTTGAGGTTGGGGGTCTCATTCCTTCTTTCTCAAACTTCCTCTTCAACTGCATGATTAAACCCTGCCTTTTGAAACTCTTGCAGTCCTTTATCACCTCTCAGGGTAATTGCACTCATTTTTTATTTAGGGTTGACAATGGTCTGCGAGTGCAATTCGTCAAAAATTTGAGACTCTAATTGGCTCACTGTAGATGCCAGTTGACTCAATTGATCCCCCAGGTTTCAAATACTTATTCTTGTTTTCTGTTGAAATTGTTGTATGTTAGTAGCTAGTGATTTAACAATTTCTTCAAGAGATATACCTAGCATAAAAGTTGGTTGTTGCTGTTGATATTGCTGTTGAAAACTTAGTGGTCTTGCTGCATAACTGAAGGTAAGGTTATCCCTCCATCCTTGAGTATACATGTTTGAATACGAATGTTACGCCCTGAGCTCGCACGCGCTAGTCACGTGACATCCGTCGTATCCTCAAGTCCAACTCAAGAATACAAGGCAACATCAAACTAAACTAAATTTAAAAAGTACTAAATGGTATAATTAAATAAAGTGCGGCACAAATCTCAAATGAAAGGTAGTCTACAAATATCCAATAAGTTTCGTACATTTATTCTCTGGTTGAAACAACAGAAAGAAAATAAATAAAACTAACAGCTAGAAGTAGCTAGGCTGCTAATTTCCATTCACCTAGAACTAATAAAAATCATCCTCAGGGTCTTCTATGTAAATCAACTCATACTCCTCAGAATTTGCAAAAATGATAAAAATTGGGTTAAGCGACAAATCGCTCAATAGATAGTATCTACCCCTCTGTTGGACCATGCAACCATAACTTTACATATACATATATACATATAAATCAAATTATTTGCGCATTATCCACATCCATAATCATTGAAAGTAATGTTATTTGTAAAACAATCGGTAATAAAGAGTGATATAGAAATTGATAAATATCTTATGCATAACTGTACATAGAAGTCATAAAGTCATAAGTCATTTCATATCAGCTCATAACAAGTACATGCAATAATTGGCTTCTGAGTACTCAGCCTAGAGATTAAACCCTTTCTAGGCAGGCGACCAACAGGTTTCATAAGTACTGATTGGTCTCATTACATACATGGGTCAATCGGCCGGATTCTATACCGCACTACCATGGGAACGCAACACGAGATTTTTTCACACCTCAACAATAGTCCCGCAGGAAGAGGAACTAGATTATTTGTTTGAGAGATGAGGATGGGGTCTAGCAATCTGACCCTGAAGTATTGAAATCCATGATCATAGAATTTTATAAGGAGTCACATGGCAGAGAGGACAGGGAGATAGAAGGAGTTGAGGTGGAGAATAAATTCTCGAGATTAGAAGAGAGGAAATTAAGGAATTTGGCAAGAGTACCTACAGCATTTGAAGTTAAGGAAGCAATATTTAATATCCAGGAAAATAAGGCATCAGGACCTGATGGAATTTCTGCATCATTCTTCAGAAAGGGATGACAGATAACAGGAATGCAGTGGTAGATTTTGTTCAAGGAACATTTAGGGCGAAGCAAGTTCCCTCTTGGGTTAATAATACTGTTGTTTTTGCTGATCCCTAAGGTAGAATATCCAGAGAGAGTGTCACAATTTCGCCCGATTTCGTTATGCAATGTTATTTACAAGGTAATTATGAAGGTTATTGTTTAGAGAATTAGGCCTCTGTTGGGTGATCTGGTTGGCCATGCGTAGAGCAATTTCATACCTGGGAGACAAACATCTGATAATATTATCATTTTCCAGGAAGTTATTCATTCTGCCAGAAGACTCAAGGGTAGGAAAGGGATTATGGTGGTGAAAGTTGATCTAGAGAAGGCATATGATAGGGTAAACTGGGACTTCCTCAAGGAAACGTTGAAGTGGGCTAACTTTCCGAAGGATTTAATATCTCTTATTATGAGTTGCGTAAATGTGAATCTTACAGAGATCCTATGGAATGGGGAAAAAACAAAGGGTTTCACACTAACAAGAGGATTGAGGTAGGGAGATCCATTGTCACCATATTTATTTGTACTTTGTATGGAACGGCTCAGTCATATGATAAACATTGTAGTGGAGAGAAAAAATTGGAAGCCACTCCGTGCATCGAGATTAGGGACCTATCTACTTTTCGCGGATGATTTGATCTTATTTGCAAAGGATGGCTTAAACCAAGCAGTTGTCATTAGTAGTACACTGGAAAAATTTTGTAGAACATCAGGTCAGAAGGTGAATGTTGAAAAGCCAAAGATTTTTTGCTCCATGAACATCCCTAATAGAGCAGCAAGGAGAATTAGCAAACGGACAGGTGTTCCTCTGACCCAGGATTTGGGGAAATATCTAGGTGTGCCAGCTATACATAAGAGGATCTCAAAAACCATATGTGCTGAATTGCTAGATAAAATAAACGAGAAGTTGTTGAGTTGGAAACGGAAGTGTTTATCCTTTGCGGCTAGGTTCACATTGGTGAAAGTAGTATTGGTTGCAATACCAAACTACATGATGCAGACAATGTTGATTCCGGCTACAGTCCTTAATGAGATTGAGAAATGTATTAGAAGTTTCTTGTGGGGTGAAACAGATGGTGGGAAGAAGTTGCATTTTGTAAATTGGGGAGTCTTAACTAAGCCTAAGAGGGATGGGGGATTGGGAATCTGCAAGCTTAAAATAATTAATCAAGCATTGTTGGCAAAGCTTAATTGAAAGCTCAGGAAAACAGAAAGGGGAAATTGTGGTCAGAAGTTCTGCAGCACAAGTATGGAGTAGTGCAACAGGGAACGGAACTAAAATCGAAGATAGGAGAATCTCACGTATGGAAGGGTTTAAGGACAGCAAATAAGATCATAAATAGTGGGGCAAGATGGGTGATTGGGAATAGGAAGAAGGTCATATTTTGGCTGGACACCTAGCTAGGGAGCACCTCTCTCATTGAGCATGTCATTTGAGAGATAGATTCCATGGAGAGTAGAAAATTGGTGAAGGATTATTGGAGAAATACAAATGAGTGGAATTGGGACACTTTGTCTAATCTGTTGCCACAGGATGCCTTGCTAAGGATGAGAGCAATGAGAGTGGTAGCTGGTTTGGGGAATCCTAATAAGCTTTGGGGGAAAGTTGAAGAAAATGGAAGATTTCGAACCAAATCGGCATATGACATAGGAGTATCTATGGAGAACTCGAATATCAATGATGATACGGGATGGCAGAAAATCTGGGGAATGCATGGTCCAAGAAGATGGCAATTCCTGTTATGGCTTACCAAACATGATAGACTCTTAACGAATAATGAGAAGATTAGAAGGCCTATACAAATAGATGAAACATACCCAGTATCCAAAAAGGAACCAGAAACTACGATTCATGCACTTTGAGACTGTCAATGGATAAAGGAAATCTAGAAAACAGGTGGTTCGGGAATCAAGGTGGTAGAGATTCAAAAGTTTACCTTTGAAGGGGTGACTAGACTGGAATTTAAATATGGAAGAGGTGGGGAGGAACATAGAATCTTCTTGGCAGATTATGTTCTTGCAATTGGTATACCATGCATGGCAAGCAAGATGTAAACTAAATGCAACAGGGGATGAAACTAGAATTAGAATTCCTATGGCTAGATTGCATGAGAGTGCTAAGGAAGCGCACAGAGTTTTGTGAGAGGGGAGGGAGATGAGTAATAAGGTGATTAAGTTTATCAGTTGGAACAATCCCCTACATGATTCGGTTAAGGTGAATCTTGATGGTGCAGCTTCAGGAAACCTAGGGCCTTCTGGAGCAGGAGGTCTGATCAGGATGCAACTGGAGTATGGAAGGTAGGTTTTTGTATAAACTTAGGAATATCTACAAATGTCTCTGTAGGATTATGGGGTATATTGTGTGGAATGGAGCTAGCATGGCACGAAGGATTTAAGAAGGTAATTGTTGAATCTGATTCATTAGTTAGCCTCTCACTGGTGAAAGATGTGACATGCGCGGGATATACATATACTAATTAGCTCATCCACAATCAAATTTTACATTTATAATTCCTAAATACCCCACACATGATTTTTCAAAAGTATACGAGTTGCGATTGAGTATAGGGTATTAAGGGTCCGAACCCACAGGGAAGATTTTCAATTACCGGTGATTTTCGAACTCCTTCATTATTTAGACTATAAACATGAAGTAAAAGTAATAAAATTAACACTAGAAAGCTCCTAGAGTATGGAATTCCTTACTACTCTTGCAAATGGCATTACTGGTTAAGTGAATGCTATTATCTTGGTTAGTTATGGCGTAATTTCCTAATGTATGTGAAATCTACTTTCGTAGTGAATCAACTATACTTATAATTAAGTCATATCTACTCTCGTGGTTATGAAATTAACTACAAATTCATTTCTTCTATGAAATTACATGAAACAAGTCACTAAAGCCACAAAGGTGCTCCTCTACTCTCGTGAGTGAACTCCCGAGATTTATCACTTCCTTGAATTAGTATTAAATTTCAATTCTCATTGCAAACTTAACACCTTAAGATTATCATAATTAATGGCCGGTTAATCATGATTAGATAAACAAAACTATTAAATAACTTGCCCAAAATAATATCATCAAATAACCAAGTAAATATCATTAACAAGATATAGAAAGTTCGTCCATAACTCTAGGCATAAACTTTAACTAAACATGAAAACAAACACCAAACTTGTATTATAGCTAAACATGAAATCAAATACAAAAAAGAAAGTGATAGCAGAGAAGTTACTCTTGTCACATGAGATCCAACTCTCCATCTTTACTCCTCAAATCTTCATCCAAAATCTAGCTACAAGTACAAGATGGAAAAGCTACCCTAACTATACTATACTATTCTAACTAATGAACTAAGAAAATTCTAGTGAAAACTACATTTTTGGTGGAGTTTCTCTAACCTTCCAAAGTTTTTTAAATGTTCTCCAAAAGACCTCTATTTATAGAGGAATTCAAGGTCAAGAAGAGTTGTTTAAAGTTGATGTGAAATACTCCTCGAGATTCCCAAATGATACTTCTACAAGTTTCATGCATCTCCTTTACAGCTGTAGCCAAAATTCTGAGTTGTAAATGAGTTGGAAAGGTTGTGTGAACAAAGAACAAGTTGCTGAGCAAGTTGCAGCGAAATTGAGGAATACGCGACTTCAAGCCACGTATTCAAGGGTCGCGTATTCACTTATGTGAATTTGGTACCATTTCAACTGCAATTTTCTTGATGATTGAAGCCGAACTAACTCTTGTGAAAAATATGAAAATTGTAACCCTTTGAGTTAGCTTTCCAATGCCTCAAAAATCATACAATTTGGAGCTCTGTGGACCAAGAAATGATCAAAATACCCTCGACTGGTCAGAGATCTGTTTCAACTTTCGACAACAGAGTTGATTTCTGTATTTCGACTTTTTGAGTAGGAAAACGACTAATTGGGACTTTGATGTTTTCATACCAAATGTAGATCTATCTCTTAGCATCAAAATGGTATAATAATCATCTCAATCCGATACTTGTAACTCAAGATAAAACCAAAGTACCACAAGGTGTCAAAGCTGTCTTCACTTGCTTTTCCTCCTTTGCACTTCATATCTTCTTTAAACCACTTCAAATCATCAATAATCATCCAATTATCTTCTCAATTCATGCGATTTGATGATTGAATCCTTAAACCTACAAAAACATGAAGTTTTCTCCATTAAAATCTATAGAAATGCAATTTTTACAGCTCAAACCAAAAAATGCATATTTTTACTAGAATCCTAGTTAATTAACTATAAAAGTAAATAAACACACCAAAACTAACTAATAAAACACACTTAAAACACGTAAAATATATACTTATCAAATACCCCCACACTTAAACCATTGCTTGACCTCAAGCAATAAGAATTTCAATCCCACAATGATCCAACATTTTGAAAATAGACATATGTGCACTATTCCACTTCATTTTCTCAAAATAAGGTAAATAATTATTATGCAATCATTCTACTAAACTCAAATACTCATAATATCAAGTAAAGAAGAGCCAATTATACCGCCATTATAACAAATTCAAGTCAATTTCTCATCCTTACCCAATTTCACAAGCAAGTAATTCATATGATCAATAAAAATGCTATCTAATCCTATGATCATCTTTTTATTCAATTTAAAGAGGGATTTATTCATATAATATAGCTAAATATTACTCAAATTGTGAAAGTGCCTTTTGACGCGAAGATCGACATTTTTAGATGAAGATCGCTGGTTACTCAACCTTTCACATACTCAAGTTGTTTTGCATACTCTTAATTTAAGTACCGTTTTACGTGAAAGTCAATATTTGTCGATGAAGACTCCCGGTTACTAAGTACAGGAATCATTGAAGTAGAACAATTTTTATTCTCTTTTTCCTTTTTTTTCTTTTCTATTTCTTTTTTTCATTTTTTTTAAAAGTAAAGACAATAATTAGTCCCTCAAAAGAATAATCATGAGAAGAGTATTGCACCTATTGACCATATTAACCACTTAACTTATAATAATCAAGTCAAAAGAATAAATTTCATCAAACATGCAAAATTTAGGTATAATTATCTCTACTTTACAAGATATGCTTTTCTATAAATGTACAAGTTATAATCACATAATAGTCATTTCCAAATTAAATGAGAAAAGAAGTGCTTAAGTCATATATATTTATCTCAAAAGCAAAAGGAATTTGAGTTACTAATGGTATGGAACTTATTGCCCTTGGATAAAAACGAAAGAATTTGAAACTTTTGGGGCAATTTTGTAAATTTGGACAAGATTTTGAAAAAAAATTGGCAGAATTTCCCCTTAAAACTGGACTGAACTCCCTGCCAACAAACACCGGTTTGAACAATTTTAAGCACAATAACATTTCCAAGCACAAGTCCAATATTTGCAACCAACAAGTCAATCACATACAATTCCAATAAGTTCAAGGTTTCCCTCCCCCACACTTAACATGCACATTGTCCTCAATGTAAAAAGGAAAACCAAGATAAAGAAAGTAATACTTCCCTATTGTTGCTATCGAAGTGCATAACATTGAAGCTTCACAATCCATTGTCTGTGTTTCTTCAAAGGTTCATGAGTTCCATTTGTAACCATTAGCAATACAACCTAAAATGCAAAATAGCAAATAAACTAGGTAAGGGTCAAGGATGCAAAAGTGATAAAAGCATGAAGAATATTTTGCAAATAACTCTTTGCCAAAGTCTCTCACATCATCACACCACATTTCCCAAACTCTTTAAACATTTAGCACAATTATCATCCTCGTTACCTAGAATAAGAAGTATAAACATGTTTCCTTCTCTAGATAATTATAACATCACTACATAATAACAAAATTAGGAGCAAAACTCAATCTAAGAACATACATTATACACATGTTCAATTTTACCCGTAAATTATCACCAAAATTGCTAATTTCTTCACATGTTCAAATTCATCATCCAATCAAGCTCTATATGAAGATTAAGCAACCAAATTGTCCAAAATGTCACCATATAATGAATTTATACATGTAAGCATCATAAACAAGTCACATTTTAACAATTTGAACTATTCAATTATGCTTAACAACAGTCTAAGACCAAGTACCACGTTGATCATAAAATAAAAATGTGCATAAGTGAAACATTGCATAGATCATCACATTCCCACATTTGATCATCTAAACATGTTTAGAGATGTTAAATAAGTATAATGGAACTTCTATGCATCAACAAATACATCACCATTTCACCATTCAAAGTGTATCAATAAACTCTAAAAATATGCAAATGGTGAATTCTAAAATACCAAATTAAGTTCAAAAAATTTACCTCAAATTGGTAGAGTGATGTTTGGTGATGCAAATGATGCAAAAAGCCCTATGAAAATCACCCCAATTAACTTCGAATTGAAGAAGTTAAGAATTAAGAATCCTAACCCTCAACCAATTTTTTGAGATGTTTTTCTTGAATTTTAATTGGTTAAAAAGGCTCTATAAAGGTCAAATGATGCTAGTTGGATGATTTCATGTAAGTAAAAGGTGTATGAGTGAAGATTGGTGAAATATGTGTGTGTGTGTGAGAAAGCATGAGGTGAAGAAGGACAACAAGAAATGAATCAAGGAACTCGTTTTCTTCTTTTGAAACAAGAAGCAATACTCGAATTCATCAAAACGTGAACTAAAGTCGCGTTTTGCATACTCGCGTTTTCTTTGTTGAGGAAGCAGAATGCAATACGCGAGCATGGAATACGCAACTTAAAGTCGCGTATTTCTGATACTCGCGTATTCTGCTTTGTAGCTATAGAATGGAATACGGGAGTTAAGAAAATGCGACCTCAGGGTCGCGTATTGTGCTACTCTGCAGTTTTTCTGCAGAATTTTGCAACTTTTCAAAAATTATGCTTTTACCCCAATTGTTCAAAATGCATTCTAAATCATTCTTTTGTCAAAATCATCGACGCACGCACATGTAAAATGATCAAAACATATATTTTATCCCTTTCTAATGAATCAAAAATAATTTTTACTCAAATTGAGGGGTGGTTCCTTGACCGAATTCCGCATTTTTCATCTCATTTGGTCAATTTTGCCTCTATTTTCCAAACCTACAAAAGATAAACAACAAAATAACTCAAACGCATAATTTAAATATAAAATTACACCAAAATAACATAAAATTAAACAAACATTGGGTTACCTCCCAACAAGCGCTTCTTTATAGTCATTAACTTGACTATTTTGCCTCATTTTTTAAGGAGGTTTGGTTAATAAATAATCCACCATTATAGGCTGTGGTGGATCATTAAAAGGTAGCTTAATAGCAAAAGCCACATAATCGAATGATAAGAGAGATGGAAGAAGCTTATCTTTCTCAAGTGATTCATAGATTTTACGTTGAATGTCTATCACTTGAGAACTCACCAAAAGAATGTCCGCATGGCTTTTTTGGGGAATAGTACCTTTAAAATTTATACTCTCAACACATTCCTCAAGACGGGTGAAAAATGAGTCGTTGATACTCATCTCAGTCGTTGATACTCATCTCTTGAGGTTCAAAGGTAGTTCCAAAAATATTATCTTGTGAAATGGATATGTCATCATTGAAACTCAAATTGGATTCATGATTTTGATCAAAATATAATCCATTTTCACATACAACATTCCCACCATTCATGCTAGGATCATTTTGTATATGATTAGAAGAAATAACTTCACATAATGCATGTAATTGGTCTTGTATTCTACTAAAGTAAGAAGCTAATTCATCTAATCTTTCGTCAACCCTATCAAAACGGTCGGAGTTGCATTTGCTAGTTTTTTTATAGCTAATTTCGAAGACGGTTTAGAATCATTAGCTAATGGTTCACTTTCTAATTCCAAAGGTGAATGTGCATTAACTAACCTTTCTATTGTCAATTGCCAAGATAGTTTTGATTCATATTGGACACATTCGGGTTGGTAATCATAAGAATATGAAGAATCACTATATGCACATTGATTATCCAAATCATAAGCATAAGAATTATCCCAATTAGGACCATTTTGACCAAAACAAGAATTGCAATACTCAAATTCATCATAATAATCCACATTTTGTGCTTGCCTACATGTATGAGTAGCATGATAACCTCCACACAAGTCACAAATTAATATGATAAGAATTAAAAGCATTAACATTCCTCTTTTGCTCAAACATATTTGAAATGGCATCCAATTGAATTTTCAACATTATAACATCAAGTTTAGCTTTTAAACATCTTAAACCAACTTCAAAACATACCTTCAGTAATTTCTTGGTTACCTATATTCAAGGAGTTTTACACGTGGTAACCATCTATTGCCGATCTTTCACATCTCAAGCATTGTCTCCTCATGTTTTCTACTCTCTTTGAATCGCTAAACATGCTTTTAAAGTAATTTAAAAACAAGTTTAGTCAAAGAGAATAGATGACTCGACACATATAAAAACATACAAATAAAGACTCAACAAGACACTAAATACAACTAACAAGACAGTAGACACAACAAAAACAAGAAAAATAAATAAAAATGTCCAAACTAATAAAACTGTTCTTAGCACTGATATTGACCAATCTTCCCCGGCAATAGCGCCAAAAACTTGACGTGCGCGAGGTATACATATATTATTTAGTTCATCCACAATCAAGTTTTACATTTATAATTCCTAAATACCCTACACACGATTTTTCGCAAGTATACGAGTCGCAATTGAGTATAGTGTATTAAGGGTCGAACCCACAGGGAAGATTTTCAATTACCGGTGATTTTCGAACTCCTTTATTATTTAGACTATAAACATGAAGTAAAAGTAATAAAATTAACACTAGAAAGCTCTTAGAGGTATGGAATTCCTTACTATTCTTGCAAATGACATTACTGGTTAAGTGAATGCTATTATCTTGGCTAGTTATGACGTAATTTCCTAATGTATGTGAAATCTACTCTCGTAGTGAATCAACTATACTTATAATTAAGTCATACCTACTCTCGTGGTTATGAAATTAACTACAAGCTCATTTCTTCTATGAAATTACATGAAATAAATCACTAAAACTAGCACGAAGTTGCTTCTCTACTCTCGTGAGTGAACTCTCTAGGTTTATCACTTTCTTGAACTAGTGTTAAATTCCAATTCTCATTGTAAACTTAACATCTTAAGATTATCATAATTAATGGCCGGTTAATCATGATTAGATAAACAAAAGTGATAAATAACTTGTTCAAAATAATATCATCAAATAACCAAGTAAATATCACTAACAAGATATAAAAAGTTCATCCATAACTCTAGGCATAAACTTTAACTAAACATGAAAACAAACGCCAAACTTGCATTATAACTAAACATGAAATCAAATACAAAAGAGAAAATGATAGGAGAGAAGTCACCCTTGTCATATGAGCTCCAACTCTCCATCTTTGCTGCTCAAATTTTCATCCAAAATCTAGCTACAAGTACTAGATGGAAAAGTTACACTAACTATACTATACTACTGTAACTAATGAATTAAGGAAATTCTAGTAAAAACTACATTTTTTGTAAAGTTTCTCTAGCCTTCCAAAGTTTTTTAAATGTTCTCCAAAGGCCTCTATTTATAGAGGAATTCAAGGTCAAGAAGAGTTTTTAAAGTTGATGTGAAATGTTCCTTGAGATTCCCAAATGATGCTTCTACAAGTTCCATGCATCTCCTTTACCGTTGCAGCCGAAATTCTGAGTTGTAGATGAGATGGAAAGGTTGTATGAACAAAGAACAAGTTGCTGAGCAAGTTGCAGCCGAAATTGAGGAATACACGACCTTGGAATATGTGACTTCAAGCCACGTATTCAAGAGTCGCGTATTCACTTTTGTGAATTTGACACCACTTCAACTACAAGTTTCTTGATGATGGAGGCCAAACCAGCTCTTGTGCAAAACATAAAAGTTGTAGCTCTTTGAGTTAGTTTTCCAATGCCTCAAGAAACATCTAATTTGGAGCTCTGAGGAAAGAGAAATGACCAAAATAGCCTCAACTGGTCAGAGCTCTATTTCAGCTTTCAACAACAGAGTTGAACTTCTGTATTTCGACTTTTTGACTAGGAAAAAGACTAACCGGGACTTTGATATCTTCATACCAAATGTAGATCTATCTCTTAGCTTCAAAATGGTATAAGCATCACCTCAATCCAATGCTTGTAACTCAAGATATACCCAAAATACCACAAGGTGTCAAAGCTGTCTTTACTTGCATTTCCTCCTTTGCACTTCATATCTTCTTTAAACCACTTCATATCATCAATAATCATCCAATTATCTTCTCAATTCATGCCATTTGATGATTGAATCCTTAAACCTATAAAAACATGAAGTTTTCAGCATAAAAATCCATAGAAATGCAATTTTTTCGCTCAAACCACAAAATACATATTTTTACTAGAATCCTAGTTAATTAGTTATAAAAGTAAATAAAACACACCAAAACTAATTAATAAAAAACACTTAAAACATGTAAAATATATACTGATCAGGATGCACTGGAAGATAATCCATATTACAATCTCATCACGGAAATCAGGAGTTGGATGGTGAAGGATTGGGACTGTAAGCTCCAGCACACGTGGAGGGAAGGTAATGCAAGTATGGATGGCTTGGCCAAACTTAGTCTGAATCTGGACCTAGGATACCAAGTATTTAATGAGCCACCTAGCAGTATTTGAAGTAGTTTGACAGATGATGTAACAGGGGTAGCGATGCCCCGACTGGTTAGTATGTAAGAGGCCTGTGGCCTTCCATAGGACCGAAAAAAAAGTACCCAAAAACAAAGAATTGGGATGGCTCTCTCTTTTTTTCTTTTGTGGGCTTTGAGGGGAGGGGGTTGGGCAAGGCAGTGGTGCGGTTGCAATTTTGAATATATTAAAGGGTCTGTTTGGTTGTTGTGTTTATTTACCTAGTTTTTAATAAACAAGTGTTTTACAATTTCATCTATAATAATCCTCTAAAAACACCTCCACAATTTTTAATCTACACACCTTAACATATCCAAAAATACACAAAATTTTTCCTTTCTTTCCCTTCTTCGTCTTTTTCCCCCTCCTTATTTTCTCTCATAGGGGATTGGGAAGGGGGTAGAGATGAAGGGAGAGGGAGAAGAAGTAGGGGAGAGAGGAGAGAGGAGAGGTGTGAGGAGGAGAAAGGAGGGAAAAAGAGAGAGAGCGAGCGAGAGAGAGAGAGGAAGGGTGAGGTGGTAACATAGCAACCAGCGATGGGGTGGGAGGAAGAAGGAAAGAGCAACGATGGTGTGGGAAGGGAGGAGAAGAAAGGAAAATAATGAAAGAAAAAGAAAAAAAAAGAAGAAAAGGGAAAAGAAAAACGAATTTTTTTCTCCAAACCCTAAAATACACAAAGTTTTCTTCTATTTTTACAATAAATTACAGTAAAATTTTATACAAATACCTCAAATACTCACCATCCAAACGGACACTAAGATTTAGAAAGAAATCTGAATAAATAAAAAAATATGCCCAGGATGGGAGGGGGTTTGTGGAGGCAATAAGTAATAACTAACGATAATGTAACATACAAATGTAAACCATGGACACCAAAATATTGTCTTCTATCAGATTGAAGTTCCAATAAATTAGTTTTTTTTTTAAGGAGAGATTCATAGTCTTATTGATAAGTATATATTTTGCATGTTTTTAATGTATTTTATTACTTAGTTTTTGGTTGTGTTTTAGTCATTTTTAAACGTAAATAACAAGGTTTCTAGCATAATTTGCATTTTTGTAGTTTATGTAACAAAAGTTGCATTTCTGTGGATAAAGTGGTAAAAACTTCATATTCTTGTATGTTTTAATGATTCGATCATCAATTGAATGAAATGAGAAGTTATTCAAATGATGCTTGATAATTTGAAGTGATTTCAAGTGACATGATGTGTAGTATGATAAAAAAATGTAAAATACAATCAAGTAGCAATGAAGAAAAGATTGGTTGTCCTAACATGTTCTGGTATTTTGACTATAATTTAATTTGAACTATAAGTATTAGATTGAAATGATTTTTGAACCATTTTAAAGACACGACAAAGAGCTACAACTATTCTGAGACATCAAAGCCCAATTCAAAGTTTTGAGGATCAAAAACCCGAAATACCGTCATGCATTTTTGCTATCAAGATGTAAAATAGGGTTTTGACTAGTCAGGAAAATTTCTATCAATTTTCTTCTTGCAAATGCCCAAATGATATGATTCATGATGTATTGGAAAGTTAATTCAAAGAATTATAATTTTCACGTTGTGCAAATAATTTGATGCAAAAATAAAGCAATTTCCAAATCATGTCGGAAGTGTCAAACCTGCAATAGAGCATTGAAATCTGGGTCAGGTCGAGGTGGGTCTAAAACATGACCCGACCCATGTTTTCACCCACGTTTTCACCTGTGTTTTCTCTTTAAAGCTGTGCACCTTACACAAGAAGTTGGAGCTTGTTAACACATGTTTTGTGACAATTACAATTCAATATTGATTGTTTTCCATACATGCCTCCGCTGTCTGCCATTGTGATTCTACAAAACAAAAGATTCATATTATTATATACCATTCACGTCCTGCTAGAATTTGTATTCAACATTGACATCCCTTTTAATATATTTCATTTCCGTACAGTAAGGCTTAGTACTCCAACTCACGTGATATCAAATTCATATAAATAGCTGACGAGCACAAGAATATAAACATGCCACTTTTAAACTTTACTTCTTTCACAAAATTGATAATTAAATTAACTCTATGATGAATGTAATACATGTCATTTCTTACTCTTTCTCTAACAAGTGTTTATTTTACCTAATAGTTTTTGCATATTTTAATTCATTTGTGCTTAATTTTAATCTCCTAAGACAATATGAATGTCATTTTGGCAATATTGATACTCTTGAATAACTTTGAGAAGGCTTGTGAATTCATCTCATTTTACTTGTTAAAGTTTATCATTTTTTGTAGGAATGAAGGAGTAAGGACAATCCGAGGTCGTTTACAAAATGTCATTATTAGATTGAATGAGAGTATATAGGGTCAAATAGTAAATTTTCGAGTTAGTTACCAAACCAGATATCTACTAGAAGGTTTTACAAGAGCAAAGGTGTTGAAACAATATACAACGTCGGATTAAGGAAGTAAAACCGGATAATCATGTCAGATACTCATCAGAGAGTTTTCTGAAAAAGAGGGTTTAGCAGTATACGGGGTCGGATAGTAAAATTCGCTTCGGATACCGCATCGAATACTTAAGCAGGAAAAATTTGCAAGTTGTTGCAACTTGCAACCAGCTTTTCATCCTTCTTTTTTTACGGTGATTATGACATTTTGGTAGCTATTTTTTGGGGCTAAAACACCAGCTTTTGTTAGCTTTTGTCAACTTTATATCATTCCATTTCACCTTTTTGGCTCTTCAAGACAAAAGAGACTTCGTGTGGAAGATTTATGAGATTTGAAGATTTATAAATAGAGGAGCTTTCAGTCTTAGGAAAAGCTTTTAGTTCTAGTTAGTTTTAAAGAGGGAGAGAGCTTTGGAGCAAAAAGAAGAAACAAAAAGGATTGTGTCTTGCCCTTGGAGGCAAGACACTAACCACACAACACTCAAAGCTTTCTTCTTCATTTCTATTAGTTTATAGGACTAGTTTAGATCTTGTGTTATATATCCATTCTTGTAAAACCTGAACAAGGAAAAAGATTGGGATGAAGAAGGGGCACTGTGAGAGGCTTTAGTGACAAAGGTTATCCTCTTCCCCAAATTCTTTATCTTGTATTTACTTCGATGTTTAGTGAATTTATTAGTTTGGATATTATGTTGCTGTTGTGGTTTTAAAGTTTATGCCTTGGATATTTTAGTAAATTATCTATGATTGCTATGTGTTGATTTCTTAATTATTTTGGGCTATTATTTTGATTAAGTTATTTAGTACTTTTGCTCTCGGAAATCATGATTAATTGGCCATTAATTGTGATAATCTCAAGGTGTTAGATTTGTAATGAAAATTGAAATTTGACACTAGTTCATGGAAGTGTTAAACTTAGGGAGTACACTCATGAAAGTAGAGGTGCACTTTTGTGACTTGTTTTTTAGTAATTTCATATAAGTAAATGAGTCTGTAGTTAATTTCATAACCACGAAAGTAGATATGGTTTAACTATAGGTATAGTTGGTACACTGACAAAAGCGGGTATCACGTATATAAGAAAATTATGTCATAGTTTAGTCGAGGTTTTAGTATTCAATTAGTCAAGAAGTTGCACTAGCATAACTAGATAGGGATTCCATTATCGGAGTAGCTTTCATTTGTATTTTTGTGCCCATTAGTAGCTTTGATTTGTTTATTTTAATTTGTTGATAGTCTAAATAATAAAGAAACTTTAGTAGTGCTAGTAGTTGTCAATTTTTCCTGTGGGTTCGACCCTAATTACTCTATATTCACTCACGACCCGTATATTTACGAAAAATTATATGTGAAATAGTTTAAAAAATTATAAATTTAAAACTTGATTATTGATTGAGATTTATTGTTGTATGCATACCCCCGCACACATCATTCCCCTTTGAAAATTTGATAATTAAATTAAATCTTTGAACTTATTCGTCCCAAAGAAAAAACAATGGAGTAGTAAGAAAAAGACATTGAGCTGGGCCCGGCTACGGAATCAATAATAGGATTTAAAGTCTAAAAGAAGGCTTATGTGTTGATTATCCACCATTTTCTCCCACTGCCTTACTCACAAAGTCACAATAAAACTCGTAAGTGGAGGAGTGGAGGAAAACTGTTTACCATTTCATCCGGACACAAAGCTGAAAATATAATCTTTGCATATCTGTTTATTATTTCGTTTCATGGCCCTAATATATTCACAATCATCCCCACCAAAAAAACCACTATCATTTTTTTCATCTTGTACTCTTGAAGTAAATAAAAGAAATAGAATAGCATACCACTATGGCATAGACATTTCCAACACTTTATTTCATCACAGTTTGGTTGGTTAATTTCTTCCAATTCTTGCTCCCTTATAATTTCTTTCGATTCTTTCTTCCACATTTACCATATATGAAAGTTATGTCCTTACAAGGTTTTTATTTTCTGTCACTTTCCTATATAAACATTTAAAATATTATTATGACGCAAAATCCATGTCCACAACGGAACAAATAGTCAAATAGTGACCCAAAATTTCGTGAAAATGATTGAGCAACTAATTAGTTGCATAGAAAGTGACTATTTTGCAGTTCATCAAAATGAATCAAACAAGGAGATGCATATCCCGACACATAATCCAAGAACCAAAGACAACATTTTCCTCTGACATTGATAATTTATCTAATTATTTAAAAAAACATAAACATGGGGAGGTCTTATCCAAATTTAAAAAACATAAACATGGTCTTTATCCAAATTTAATAAACATTACTTACCTTCTTCTCAACTTGGGGAGGTCTTAATTGTTGATTTTCTGCTACTTTTCTTCCATACCCAATGTGGTGGATCCTTTCCTCGTGTTCCTTAAGGTTTACAATTAATTTTTATTTACAATTTATGCGTTCCCAACAACCTCTTCAATTCATTAAATTTTTTACTGCTTATTCCTAAGGGAGGACCGCAAATTCTCAGGACGTTCACAGTAAAATAAAAGGAATATGCCCATTAGAATCTTTCCAGCAGGTTCAAAATTGTATATACTTGACAAACATCAGTTTTTCCGTATTTTTTTTGAGATTCTCTTATTACAGTCTAAATAACCGGAGTGTAGACTTGTACAATTTTGTCAGCAAAAGTACTCGTGAATCTTGTGAGCACAACTGTTATAAAACATCAAGATTTGTTGAAAATTTTTGAACATCAAACTTATAGGTTGCTAAATGGAAGTATGTGTTAGAAACAGGTGTTTTCATTAGCAACAAAACCTTCAACTAAGAATACATTGTGCTTAAAATCAATGAAAACAGCTCATTCTGAAAATCTAATCAGTTCCTGAAGGCCTAACTAGGCTTGCAATACGTGTTCATGATGATTGAAACAAACTAGCTTATTTCCTTTTGTTTTCAGTTCGGTTCACCAACTCAAGATAGACTCGCACAGATTTGACAAACCAACAAGACAAGATGCATGAAGGAAAAACACAAAACAAGACACGATTTGGGACTCAACAAGGACAACAAGATGCGGACAGCAAGGTTAAAACACACAAAAAATCTGGAAATTTTTTTTGGATGAACAATGATCGGAACAGTAACGATGGACAGTAATAGCTACAGTAACAATAGGCAGTTATGCTATAGGAACAATAAACAATACATTTTTTTTTGTCACTCTAAAAGAAAACGAAAACCCTAGGATATAACTTGAACAAGAAACAAAAATTGACACAAGAACAAGGATATAATTTGATATCTTCAACCAGCTCTGGTACCCATTGATGTGAATGTCGCTAACTTTGTGATGAAACTTGTAAGAAAGAGCTCAAGGATCTAGAATATGGTATCAAAGTTTGAAACAGCGGATTCTAAACGATCAAAGATAACTCAAGACCGTGTTAGAAGAGTAGATTGACTCCACAATCTAGTGCAATTCTAGATTGATAAATCAATTGAACACTCAAGAATCCTCTCAAGTATTCAAGTTTGGAACTCTTGAACAAGAGATTCACTAAACACGAAGTGTTTGCTGAAATTTTTCTTAATTCATCATTCACTACCTAAAACGTTGTACCTAAGGCTTATTTATAGCTTTTACAAGATTCAAAAATTCTAATCAAACTAAGAAACAATTAGCTAGTTTCTAAACCCTAAATTGGCTACTAAGATACCTAACTCTAGTTCAGCTATAACTATGGTCAACATGACCTAGCTGTTTACTGCATAAAACTAACGATTCAATATTAACTCCAACTAATACACGGCTGGAATTAATTATAATAGACAAATGACAACATAAACTAAATAAACACACCAAACTTAAGGACCACCAAGGAAGGGATCAATGCTGGTGAATCTTCAACAAATCAACCTCTTGCATGATTTGACCATGACCTATGGATCTTATGTTGGCATCAAATAGGAATATAGACTTGTACAATTTTGTCAGAAAAAGTAAATCTCATGAATCTTGTGAGCACAACTGTTATGAAGCATCAAGATTTGTTGAAAGATTTTGAACATCAAACTTATAGGTTACTAAATGGAACAATACCATCTAAACACAGCTTTTGTTGTTTTAGAAACCAGAGTTTTCATCAATAAGACCACCTTCAACTGAGAATACATTGTGCGTGAAAGCAACAAAAACAGCTCATTCTAAAAATCTAATCAGTACGTTCCAAAAGGCCTAACAGGCTCGCAATACAGGTACATGATGACTGAAACAAACTTGCATCACCTCTAATGGCTAAATCAGTAGTACATTTTGTTTCAAGATCATGAAGAACAAGCTTTTCTCCGTCAATCTGCAAAAGCAACTGCCTCTTGTTCTTTGACAGAGCTAGAGGTGTTAAGCTCCGAAATTTCAAGCCTAAAGGCATTGTAACAGAAGTTAACTTGGCCCAAGATTTGTCCACTCCATATTCTTCCATTACCCATAAATCAGCAGCATATCTTTCATCGACTTTGTAATAGGGCACAAGACAAAGGCATCCATTCAAGACCCTCAGGTTCTGGTGAACATAATTTTCAGGATACCTTGGGCAAGGCATTTTTCGGAATTCTTCACTGCTAAGATTAAAGGAAACGATGTAGCTGACACCATTCGATCTCCTTTCCTTCATGAACCAATGTAATGCACCATTAGCAAGGATACAATCTGCAGTTCAATAGCAGTCGTTGTCAGACACCTTAAACAGAAAATGCTCCGTCCTTCTCCATGTGTTCATCTTCAAGCTATAAACAAAGACTTCATCACACCATCTCGATTTATCTCTATTAAATAGACTTGTAGAGCTAATCCTGTTCAGCACTTTGTAGTCATCATTCACGCGGTCATACCCGAAGCCGAGAAGAAAAGGAGCTCGACCATACATGGAATATTCAACTGGGAAAGAGGGTAATTTCCAAGACTTTTGAATCCATGGATTCCACAAAACAATCTCACGTCTGTAAGGATACTTCAAACAAAGGAGGCTGTTGCAAGATCCTATCAAACGAACTTCATTGCCAGAGTAATCCGAAGGGCAGTTGACCTGTTTGGCTCTCGCACTAGTACTAGAGGTCTGATATTCAAGATCCAAATCTAAAGTGTAAAAGGAGTTTTGGTTCAGGGCAATAATTTTGATCCCATTGGAGGAATTTGCTTCTTGCTGGGCTCTGTGGAGATGCATTTTGATGAATTCTGAGCTATCAATTAAAGCACGCCATGATTTTGAAACGCACCTGGATCGTAGCAGAGAATCAAACGGTATTCCCAAAAGCACATGGGCAAGCAAATGGTACGGAATGTAATCTGACATTGTTGTGATTATTGGAAAAAGGACCTCAGCAATTGTGTGAAGCGAGTTCGCTCGAAGTAATGTTTGATGAAAATAATGGAGAATGAACTTTTTTGGCTCAAACGAAATGATATTGTAAATCGTGATAGCTAAGTCTACGTACTATTATACTACCATATACGGCAGTTTTCAATTACTAAGGCCCAGACGTGGTCAAAGTGAACTCCAGAACTTGAACTTGAATTTGAAGGAAAAGAAAGAGACAGCCCCAGCTTTGGAGGTTTTATCTACCAAGAAGGGTCCAATTCTACGAAACCTGAACAAAGAAGGATGACCAATAATTCACCCAAGTAGTTAATGTACATGGCTATTAGCCTGTGTAGGGATTGTTTCGGAAACTTCGCCTAAGATTTTTTACGATACCACTTAATATTCTTGAAGTTTATAAAATATCATTTGACTCCACGATTTTTAATTTTTTGTAACATTTTCATCCCAATTTAAAATATATAATTAAATTAATCATTTTAGAAAGGAGAAAACAATTTCTTTCTAACAATGCCCTCTTGTTGCTCTACTATTTTCTAAAATTGTAAGTATAATAATCAAATTCTTAAAATAAGAACAAAAAGCATTAAAATATGTAAGTTTAGAGGCACAAAATAAAGCAACTGCAACCATAAGCAATATACTTTTCTTAAAGAACAAACAAATTAAAAAATCCCACTAGCGTGCAAAGTAGGATTTTTTCTTTTTCCTACTTTTTTTAAAAAGTTTTCTTCGCTCTCTCAATTTCTTCTAGTATTTGTTTACCTTTTGTTTTTAATTAAAAATATCAGTTACATTGGTGAGTAAATATTGATTCCCTGTTAAAATACTAGTTACCACAATATGAACCTATGATATCTATTAACTCATTCCGATTAACCTTAATCAAACAATAAATATCACTTGCTTAAAAAAAAAACAATAAGTATCACTATGATTAATTTTGAAACTCATTCCTTATAGAAGCAACTTACCGAATGGCTTCTAAGTATATGAACAAATTGACTTTATACTAAACTTGATTGATGTTACAATTTGTGTGGATACATTTTTATGAAAATTTGTGAAACACACTATGCATATTTCTGATGCGATGCAATTCCCAAACTATGAGTAATTTTTTTTTAAACTTAATGTTTTGAGAGTATGCAAAATGAATCAATGATCAATTGTAAGCAAAGAAAAATAACAGTCAATGAATGATTGGTACTTAATATTATATTAGTGCATAAGACACATTGTAGGTGTCAAGTAATCAAAATTATTGTCTTTTGTAAAAATATTATTCATGAAATTAATTTTGTAAAGGATATTTATAATGTGATGATTAGTTATTTGGTGATTAATTTCAATTGGCTGATTACTAACATAACTTAAGTTCATATTTTAAAATAGGAAGGTTGTAATTAATTAATTGGCAAAACTACTCTTGAAATCATAATTTTTTATCTAAGGAAAAATTAAATACTCTTAATAATAAGAGTATAAATAAAATTTTAGAAAATATCAAAAGTGTGTTAAGACTACGTGGTAATGCTCCCAATCTTTAACCTTATATATTGTATAGATGGTATAGAAAAGATATAATCTTTTCTCTACTGAAAGGAGATATACTTAGTCTTATGAATGTATGTCACACATATAAAATTTCAAGTTAAATTCAAATTTGAATTACTTGTTATCCTTATACACTATTACTTAGATTTATTTATTAAGCGAGTTTTGAATTGTTAGATTCGAATGACTCATTTAAATTTAAATGCATATTGAAATTCAACTATTGATGGGTTAAGTGAAGAGTAAATCCTATGTATATTGACAATGTATATATTATCATAATCTCCATTTATGTCATGGTATAAATTTTCTTTGTTTCTTTCTTTTTCTTTTTATTTGGATAAAAATTTATATGCTAACGTAATATATTTTAATTTTATTAAAATGAAATATTATTACTTATATTTAAACAATATGCGGGGCCTTCAATCCTACATACACATATGCAAAAATTTAATTTTCATCCAATTTCTAATTACATTTTTTTTCGCAAGACTAACATTTACTACTTTCGTCAATTGCCATATAATGTAATCATATCTAAATTCCTAATTCTTCCATTTATCTTTATATTCCACTTAATTAACTTATCCTTCCATAATACTTGCGAGTCATTATTTCTTTTTTCGTTTCAAGGACAAAATTGCGGCCTATGTTTGAAAAGTCCACCATTTTCTTTCTTCCTACTCCCCTTTCCCTTTTATGTCACTTTGGCAGTGGGTGTGTTTGGATTGCAAGACTTTCAAATAAAAATCTCAAATTTTGTTTTGCTTGTATCATCATACACATAATTTTCAACCATCTTTTTATCTTACATACATCACATCATAAAAAATCTTATAGTAATTATTTTAAATAAATATTTCAAATAACCTTCTATCCAAACAAACCCAATCACTTTTGGAGAGTTTTCAGAATATGTTCAATTACCGGGCCATTTTATGATGACCAAATTTGCAGAAAGTGCTTCCCCTGTAATTTTAAAAGCTATTTCCCCAACAGGTGAATTGCGTTCTTATTTTCAGGTCCACAAGCAACTGGCCTTACCCGTTCGTCGCACATCTTTGCTACATCCACGTGCACGCACTTCTGTCTGCCACTTAATTTACAAAATGACAATACGAGTACCACAAAATAGTAAATTGAAGAAAGGACATGAAACCTGACAGGTTCAAATAAAGTCGGATACGGGGCAGGGGCAGGAGCCTCAATTCAGCCGTTTTCCTGGTCAAACAGACGAAACACAGAAGCTTTTCTGGATGGTCGGAAGCTGAAGCCCATAATTGACCAGTCTATGGTATTTCGACCATATCTCTGTCCACCGATCTCCAAATTAGGTGATTCTTGAAGAATTGGAAATATAACTCAAAGGGCTACAACTTTTGTGTTTTCACAAAAGTTAGTTCGGCCTTCATCTTAAGAGAAATCGCAGTTGAAGTAAGGCCAAGTTGAAAACGCGAGAAGACAACACGCGAGTTAAAGTCGCGTTTTTTGTAGGCGCGTTTTGTAGCCGAAAAGCTGCAATTTGCTCAGCCAATTCTCTTGTGTTCAGACTACTTTCCAGCTATAAGTTGCAAGGGAATTCGGTGCACATGCTTCAGAATACAAAAGGGCAACAAAGGTGGCTTATTTTCAAGTCAAAAGCCATTGTTTTTGACTATCTTAACACAAGGACATTTGAAGAATCATAGCAGAAAATCTTGACCAATGGAAAAGGAGTTTTTCATTAGTTTATATGCAAAGACATTTGGGAGGTCAAGCACATACGGGAGAAGCTTGGAGTCTGCAGAAATGTAGCCTTTCCATTTTCTTAGTGTAGGTTAGTTTAGCTAGTAGTTCATCCTTCTTGTTTATTAGCTAGGCAAAGATGAAGAAGGAGATGAAGAAGGCAAGGAAAGAGCTCATGTGACAAGGGTTATTTTTCCTTTCCAACTCTTTATCTTTTGTATTTGATTCCAAGTATAGTTAATATACAAGTTCTGGATTTTGTGTTTATATGTATCTTTAAAGTTTATGCCTTGGGTTTGGTTGAACTTCCTATAATTGTTAGTGTTTATTAATTTGGTTATTTGATGCCATTATTTGAGCAATGTTATTTAGCACTTTAAACTCTTCAAATCATGATTAATCTGGTACCATTAATTGTGATTATCTAAGGTGTTATTTCTGCAATGAAAATTGAGATTTAAACACTAGTTCAAGAAGTGCTAAACATAGGGAGTACACTCACGAAAGTAGAGGTGCACCTATGTGGTTTTGGTGATTAATTTCATGTAATTTCATTGAAGAAATGAACTTGTAGCTAATTCCATAACCATGAGAATAGGTAATGGATTAGTTATAATATAATTGATTCACTACGAAAGTCGGTTCATATGCATGATGGAAATTACACCATAATTAGCTTAGATGGTAGTATTCAATGATCCAAAAATAGCATTTGCATGAGTAGTTAGGAATACCATAACCTAAGGAGCTTACATTTGTTATTTTGCATAAGTTCAGTAGATTTCATTTCTTTATATTCATTGATAGTCTAAATAATAGAGAAGCTTTATTAATACCGGTAATTTGTTCACTCTTCCTCGTGGGATCGACTCGGATATATACCCTAAACTACTAGTTGACCTGTATACTTGCAGTGAAATGGGTGTATTTCGGATTTTTTTAACTTGTACGTATATCAAAATCCCGTCACCCTTAAAATCCATAAAAATGCAATTTTTACACTTTAAAGCACAAAATGCATATTTTCACTAAAATCCTAGTTAATTAGCTATAAAAGTAGTTAAAACACATCACAAACTAACTAATAAAACACACTTAAAGCACATGAAATATATACTTATCAATCTTGAAGAGGTTTGTTCTTCATTGGTTCAGCTTTCTCAACTCTTCTTTTTTGGCCTTGTCAATATAAATTGTTGCATGGAACCTTTGTTTTTGTTGGTTATTTCTTCACGATGAACTAGATATTTTGCATAGGGAATTGATGAAAATAATGGAACCTTGAAATGAGTTGTGTGTGAAGTATTTTTGTTAGATCTTGTATTTGTTAGTCCATTTGTTCTTGCTTTAACATTTGTAATTACTTGATCACCAATTACAAATCATTTAGTTGTTGTTAATCAATAAAATTGATTAATAATGATGGAAAAAGAATGAATGGAACTTAAGAAATAGACACATGAGAATAGTGATATACTTGGGTGAATTTTCTTGTTGCATTTCATGAACTATATGAATTAGCCTTTATATCTTCATTACAAGAATAAGGAAGAATGGTGTTAGTTACAATCAATTCTTCATGAGAGTGAGCCTTGATTAACGTTGGAAATGAATCCTTAACAAGACAAGAGTAATTAGTAAGAAAATGGTCATTTCACTTGTATTCTTGACCATTAGTGGAATCTATACCCTAAAACTTTGTATTTGATAATTTTTCCTTAAGGTTTTCATCTTCAAGTTTAGCTTACAATTCTAGTTTGTTTGACATAGTTGTTATTTATTGCCTAATGTGTTTGTTGTCTAAATAATACAATGAAGTAAGGACATAGTAATTGAATTTCAAGATCTCTGTGGGATTTACCCTTATACTCCTTATATTAGAGTTACAACCTGTATACTTGTAGATAATGGAAGTATTTGAAATTAAATTTGAGTACATATTTGAAACCCGTCATACTACAAGTTGAAATATACCAGTTGGTCCGTAATTAATCTTCAGACATGGTAGAACACTATTGTAGTTTTATACTTTCCATATATTAGCAGTATATATTTCCACACATTTTCACAATTTGACATCAAATGAATTACACTTTGGATTTTCTTTTCCTAAGACGTTCGGTTCATCTACCTTTTAAATCCAAGAAAACGTCCAATTCTGTAAAATATTAACAAAGAAACATGAACCAACAATTCACCCAGTTAGTAGTTCATGTAGACTTCCTTATTATACATATTTGAGTTCAATCGGCGTAATCTTCAATGGATGATCAAGTTTCCTACTTGTAATTTGGTCTTGGCTCTCCAAATCTGTAGCTTAGAGAGGCAGGAAAGAAGTAAAAATTGGAAGATTAGAAAAAGAAATCTAAAGTGTATCATTTCCCCTAAGTTGAAATTTTTAAAATTTCCACATCAATACTTAATTTCTTAGCATTTTCATGTTGAACCCCAAATTTTCCTTTTGTTCCTCCATGACCACAATAATAAAAGATGCTTAAGAGTTGGGAGTTACAATCATCTCAAAGCTTGAAATTACAAATTGATTAATAAAACTTGTTCATGTTACAACCAAATAATGTCAACCAAGAACAGGAAAAGTTCTATATAAATTGGACAATGCTATGTTAGTATGGAGCATAGATTAATTCTAGCTTTCCTCGTGCTAATTACAAACTTAAAATTATGAAACATTTTTGTTGGGGGGGGGGGGGGGAGGGGGAGAATGCCTTATGCAATCATCAATATCAAGAGAAGAGAGGGAAATTTCTACACTTCTTTAGATCTGTGGGTTACATTAAACAATAATGTTATTACTTAAAGTGGTTAGACAAAGAAGCTATAATTTAGGGCAGAAAGGTTTGCAAATCCTTCAGTTTCTTAGTAACCCATAAGGAACAGTTAAAGGACCCAAAAACAAAGAATTGGGATGGCTCTCTCTTTTTTTCTTTGTGGGCATTTTTTTGGGAGGGAGGAGGGGGGAGGGGGTTGGGCGGCGCTGTTGTGCGGTTGAAATTTTGAATATTTTAAAGGGTCTGTTTGGTTGCTGTGTTTATTTACCTAGTTTTTAATAAACAAGTTTTTTACAATTTTATCTATAATAATTCTCTAAAAGCACCTCCACAATTTTTAATATACACACCCTAACATATCTGAAACTACACAAATTTTTTTCCTTTCTTTCCCTTGTTCGTCTTTTTCCCCCTCCTTATTTTCTCTCTTAGGGGATTGGGAAGGGGGGCAAAGACGAAGGGAGAGGAAGGAGGAGTAGGGGAGAGAGAAGAGGTGTGAGGAGGAGAAGGGAGGGAGGGAGGGAAAAAGAGAGAGAGAGAGAGAGAGAGGGGAAGGGTGAGGTGGTGGCATAGTAGCCGATGGCGGGGAGGGAGGAAGAAGGAAGAGCTACGGTGGTGTAGGAAGGAAGGAGAAGAAAAGAGAAAAAAAAGAAAGAAAAAGAAAAAGAAAAAATATTTTTTTTCTCCAAACCCTAAAATACACAATTTTTTTCTAAAATTTTTACAATAAGTTACAGTAAAATTTGATACAAATACTCACCATCCGAATGGACACTAAGATCTAGAAAGAAATCTCAATAAATAAAAAATATGCCTAGGATGGGAGGGGGTTTGTGGAGGCAATAAATAATAACTAACGATAATGTAACATACAAATGTAAATCATGGACACCAAAATATTGTCTTCTATCATATTGAAGTTCCAATAAATTAGCATTTTTTTAAGGAGAGTTTCATAGTCTTATTGATAAGTATATATTTTGCATGCTTTAATGTATTTTATTACTTAGTTTTTGGTGTATTTTAGTCATTTTTAAAGGTAAATAACAAGGTTTCTACCGTATTTTGCATTTTGTAGTTTATGTAACAAAAGTTGCATTTCTATGGATAAAGTGGTAAAAACTTCATAATCTTGTAGGCTTTAATGATTCAATCATCAATTGGAATGAAATGAGAAGTTATTCAGATGATTCTTGATTATTTGAAGTGATTTCAAGTGACATGATGTGCAATATGATAAAAAAAATGAAAAATACAATCAAGTAACAATGAAGAAAAGATTGGTTGTCCTAACACGTTATGGTACTTTGGCTATAATTTGAACTATAAGTATTGGATTAAAATGATTCTTGAACCATTTTAAAGACAAGACAAAGAGCTACAACTATTATAAGACATCGAAGCCCAATTCAAAGTTTCGAGGATCAAAAAACCAAAATACAGTCATGCATTTTTGCTATCAAGATGTAAAGTAGGGTTTTGACTAGTTAGGAAAATTTCTATCAATTGTCATCTTGCAAATGTCCAAATGATATGATTCATAATGTATTGAAAAGTTAATTCAAAGGACTATAATTTTTATGTTGTGCAAAAGTTAATTTAACTTCCATCATTAAGAAATTCGCAAGTCAATTTGATGCAAAAATAAAACAATTTCCAAAATCATGTCAGAAGTGTCAAGCTGCAATAAAGCATTGAAACTGTGGGTCAGGTCGAGGTGGGTCTAAAACATGACCTGACCCATGTTTTCACCCACGTTTTCACTTGTGTTTTCTCTTTACAGCTCTGCAGCTTGCACAACAAGTTGTAGACAAGTTGTAGCTTGTTAACACATGTTGTGTGACCATTACAATTCAATATTGATTGTTTTCCATACATGCCTCCGCTGTCTTCCATTTTGATTCTACAAAACAAAAGATTCACATTATTATATACCATTCGAATCCTGCTAGAATTTGTATTCAACATTGACATCCCTTTTAACATATTTCATTTCCGTACAGTAAGGCGTAGTACTCCAACTTCACGTGATATCAAATTTCATATAAATAGGTGACGAGTACAATAATATAAACATGCCACTTTTAAACTTTACTTCTTTCACAAAGTTGATAATTAAATTAAATCTATGGTGAATGTAATACATGTCATTTCTTACTCTTTTCCTGACAAGTGTTCATTTTACCTAATAATTTTTACATATTTTAGTTCATTTGTACTTAATTTTGAGATCCTAAGACAATATGAATGACCCTTTTTGGCAATATTTGATGCTCTTGAATAACTTTGAGAAGGCTCGTCAATTGATCCCATTTTACTTGTTAAAGTTTATTATTTTTGGTAGGAATGAAGGAGTAAGGACAATCCGAGGCTGTTTACAAAACATCGTTACCAGATTGGATGAGAGTATACGGGGCAGCTGGACAGTGAATTTTGAGTCAGATACCAAACCGGATACCCGTTAAAAGGTTTTGCAAGAGAAAGAGTGTTAAACAGTGTACGACATCGGATTAAGAGAGTAAAACCAGATAACCGCGTTAGATGTTCATCAGAGAATTTTCCAAAGAAAAGTGTTTAGCAGTATACAGCGCCAAATAGTAAAATTCGTTTCGGATACCGCATCAGATACTTAAGCGGGAAAAAATTGCAAGTTCTGCAACTTGAAGCCAACTTTTCATCATTCTTTTCTACAGTGGTTGTGACATTTTGGTAGCTATTTTTTGGGGCTAAGACATCAGCTTTTATTAATTTTTGTCAACTTTATGTCATTCCATTTCGCCTTTTTGGCTCTTCAAGACAAAAGAGACTTTGTGTGAAAGATTCATGAGATTTGAAAATTATAAATAAAGGAGCATTTAGTCTTAGGACAAGCTTTTAGTTCTAGTTAGTTTTAAAGAGGGAGAGAGTTTTGGAACAAAAGGAAGAAACAAAAAAAGGTTGTGTCTTGCTCTTTGAGGCAAGACACAAACCCATAACACTTGTGGCTTTCTTCTTCATTTCTTTTAGTTTATAGGACTAGTTTAGGTCTTGTGTTATATATCCATTCTTGTAAAAGCTGAATAAGGAAAAAGATTGGGATGTAAAAGGGGCACTGTAGGAGGCTCCAATGACAAGGGTTATCCTCCTCTCCAAACTCTTTATCTTGTATTTACTTCAATGTTTAGTGAATTTTTTAGTTTAGATATTATGTTTTTGTTGTGGTTTTAAAATTTATGCCTTGGGTATTTGGATGAATTACTTATGATTGCTATTTGTTAATTTTTTAATTATTTTGGGCTATTATCTTGATTAATTTATTTAGCACTTTTGCTCTCAAAATCATGATTAACTCACCATTAATTGTTATAATCTCAAGATGTTAGATTTGCAATGAAAATTGGAATTTGGCACTAGTTCATGGAAGTGTTAAATCTAGGGAGTACACTCACGAAAGTAGATGTGCAATTTTGTGGCTTGTTTTTTAGTGATTTCATAGAAGTAAATGACTTTGTAGTTAATTGCATAACCATGAAAGTAGATATGATTTAGTTATAGGTATAGTTGGTAAACCGATAAAAAGCAGATAGCACGTATACAAGGAAATTATGCCATAGTTTAGTCGAGATTTTAGTATTTAATTAGTCGAGAAGTTGGACTAGCATGAGTAGATAGGGATTCCATGCATTAACGGAGGAGCTTTCATTTGTATTTTTCTACCCATTAGTAGTTTAGATTTTTTATTTTAATTTGTTGATAGTCTAAATAATAGAGAAACTTTAGCAGTATCGGTAGTTGTCCATCTTCTCTGTGGGTTCAATCCTAATTAGCCTATATTCACTCCCGACTCCTGTATTTGCGAAAAAATCGAATGTGAGGTAGTTTAGAAAATTATAAATTTAAAACTTGATCGTAGATTAAGATTTATTGTTGTATGCATATCCCGCGCACGTCATTCCCCTTTAAAAATTTGATAATTAAATTAAATCTTTGAACTTAGTCCTACCAAAGAAAAAACAATGAAATAGTAGGAAAAAAACATTCCGGCTACGGAATCAATAATAGGATTTAAAGTCCTAAAGAAGGCTTATGTGTTGATTATCCACCATTTTCTCCCACTGCCTTACTCACAAAGTCACAATAAAACTCATCAGTAGAGGAAAACTGTTTACTATTTCATCTGGACACAAAACTGAAAATCTAATCTTTGCATGTCTGTTTACTATTTCATTTCATACCCCTAATATATTCACAATCATCCCTACAAAAATACCACTATCTTTTTTTTCATGTCGTACTCTTGAAGTCATTAAAAGAAATAGAATAGCATACCACTAAGGCGTAGAGATTTCCAACACTTTATTTCATCACAGTTTGGTTGGTTAATTTCTTCCAATTCTTGCTCCCTTATAATTTCTTTCGATTCTTTCTTCCACATTTACATATATGAAAATTATGTCCTCACAAGGTTTTAATTTTCTGTCACTTTCCTATATTAACATTTAAAATATTATTATGATGCAAAATCCATGTCCATAACGGAACAAATAGTCAAATAGTGACCCAAAATTTCGTGAAAATAATTAAGCAAATAATTAGTTGCATAAAAGTGACTATTTTGCAGTTCGTCAAAATTAATCAAACAATGAGGTGCATATCCCACCGCATAATGCAAGACCCAAAGACAACATTTTCCTCTGACATTGATAATTTATCTAATTATTTAAAAAAACATAAACATGGGGAGGTCTTATCCAAATTTAAAAAACATAAACATGGTCTTTATCCAAATTTAATAAACATTACTTACCTTCTTCTCAACTTGGGGAGGTCTTAATTGTTGATTTTCTGCTACTTTTCTTCCATACCCATGTGGTGGATCCTTTCCTCGTGTTCCTTAAGGTTCACAATTAATTTTTTTTTTTACAACTTATGCGTTCCCAACAACCTCTTCAATTCATTAAATTTTTTACAGCTTATTTCCTAAGGGAGGACCGCAAATTCTCAGGGCGTTCACAATAAAATAAAAGAATATGCTCTTTAGATTCTTTCCAGCAGGTTCAAATTGTATATACTTACAAACTTCACTTTTTGGTATTTTTTTGAGATTCTCTTGTCACAGTCTAAATTACCGGAATGTAGACTTGTACAATTTTCTCAGCAAAAGTACTCGTGAATCTTGTGAGCACAACTGTTATAAAACATCAAGATTTGTTGAAAATTTTTGAACATCAAACTTATAGGTTGCTAAATGAAACAATACCATCTAAACACAGCTTTTGATGTGCTAGAAACAGGTGTTTTCATTAGCAACAAAACCTTCAACTAAGAATACATTGTGCATAAAAGCAATAAAAGCAGCTCATTCTGAAAATCTAATCAGTTCTTAAAGGCCTAACAAGGCTTGCAATACATGTACAAGATGATTGAAACAAACTCGCATCACCCCTAATGGCTAAATCACTAATGCATTTTGTTTCAAGATCATGAAGAATGATCTTTTCTCCGTCAATCTGCAAAAGCAATTGCCTCTTGTTCTTTGACAGAGCTAGAGGCGTTAAGCTCCGAAATTTCGAACCTAAAGGCATTGTAACAGAAGTTAACTTGGCCCAAGATTCGTCCACTCCATATTTTTCCATTACCCATAAATCAGCAGCATATCTTCCATTTACTTTATAATATGGCACTAGACAAAGACATCCATTCAAGACCCTCAGGTTCTGGTGAACAAAATTTTCTGGATACCTGGACAAGGCAATTTCCGGAATTCTTCACTGCTAAGATCAAAGGAAACGATGTAACTAACGCCATTCAATCTCCTTTCCTTCATGAACCAATGTAATGCACCATTGGCAAGTACACAATCTGCAGTGCAATAGCAGTCATAGTCGGACACCTTAAACAGAAAATGCTCCGTCCTTCTCCATGTGTTCATCTTTAAGCTATAAACAAAGGCTTCATCACACCAGCTCAATCGATCTGTATCAAATAGACTTGTAGAGCTAATCCTGTTCAGCACTTTGTAGTCATCATTCACGCGGTCATACCCGAAGCCGAGAAGAAAAGGAGCTCGACCATACATGGAATATTCAACTGGGAAAGAGGGTAATTTCCAAGATTTCTGAATCCATGGATTCCACAAAACAATTTCACGTCTGTAAGGATACCTCAAGCAGAGGAGGCTATTGCAAGATCCTATCAAACGAACTTCATTGCCAGAGTAATCCGAAGGGCAGTTGAGCTGTTTGGCGCTTCCACTAGTTCTAGAGCTATGAGCTTCAAGATCCAAATCTAAAGTGTAGAAGGTGTTTTGGTTCAGGGCAATAATTTGGATCCCATTGGAGGAATTTGCTTCTTGGTGGGCTCTGTGGAGATGCATTTTGATGAAGTCTGAGCTATCAATTAAAGCGCGCCATGATTTTGAAACGCACCTGGATCGTAGCAGAGAATCACATGGTAACATCAAAAGCACATTGGCAAGCAAATGGCAGGGAATGTAATCTGACATTCTTGCGATTTTTGGAAAGAGGACCTTAGCAACTATGTCCTGCAGAAGCCAGGTTGCTCCAAATTATGGAGAATGAACTTTTTTGGCTCAAACGAAATGATATTGTAAATTTAACCTTGATAGGTAAGCATATGGCAGCTTTCAATTATTGAGGCCAAGGGAGGATTCGATGTGCTTAGATTCCTATACATAGAATACTAGATTAAGGCAAAGCGTTATAATTGAATTTGTCCAGACTTTGGTCATCAAGTTAGGTCGGCATCAATATGAACAGTGAACGTTTAAGGAGAGACGGTAGGCGAGTGAGTGAAAAAAAAAAGTAATGAATGAAGACGAGAGATTATGTAAAATATAGTGAAAGAAATATCTATTTGCAAAGAGAAAAAGAAAACGGTTGCTATCTTTGGATAGGAAATTATTTGAAATATTATTATATATAATTACTCTAGTATTTTTTGTGATATGATATATTTGAAATAAAAATATAATTAAAAAAAATAAAAATATATGTTAAAAAAACATATTTCTAATGTAAGTAAATAATATTTTTTTTTTTGCCAAATTATTCCTGTCTAAACACGTCTAGTAGTGTTGGAGAGGCGTGTTTGGAAATCGAAAACATTCCAATGTTTCAAAAAAAGTGGGCCCATTGGTGGTTTGGATAGGTACGAAGCCCTATCCAATCCGATGACCTTCCTTCCATTAGCCCGGACGCCATCTTTTAAGCAATGTTTTGAAAACCGGACCGGACCGGCCGGTTCGACCGGTTGAACCGCGAACCAGTCATGGCACCGGTCCGGTTCTATGGCATAGTTTGATTTTGTCAGAAAACCGGTCAAAAATCGGTCGAACCGCGAAAACCGCCGAACCAGATTAAACCGGCGGTTTTCGGTTTTCAACTTTTCCCTCCTTTTTTTTTTTTAACTTTTTGCAAAATGCAGTTATCAAAATTCGAACCCAAGACCTTTGTAATAGAAGACCAATGTATTAACCATTGTACTATCACATCTTATTAGTTTTTTTAATAACTTATTTATATAAAACAAATACTCATATTTCTTTTTTTCCATTTTTTTACAAAATCTCATTCTCTCATGACTCTTTCTTTTCAATCAAAAACTCTCTCTCTCTCTCTCCTCTTTTCTTTTATCACTCTCTTTTTAATCAAACCTCTTTATTTTTAATTTATTGATGTTTTCTTCCATCTTTTAATTTTGTTTTTGTCCATTAAATTGAAAAAAGTTAAAAAAAAGAATTATTTTTCTTTAACCCAAATTATTTAATGCCACAACCACTCACATTTATCTCATTTTTTGTTTCTTATCAAGTTTACATTTCTATTTTCAATTCTCTTGACTTCCTTCAAACTCCAAATTTTCTTTTTTAAATTGCAATCTGTAAATTCCAAAACGTAAATTAAAATTTAAGTTCATAATATCTAAATTCTCATAGACGTGAATTTTGTATAATTTCAAAATATTGTGATATTTTTAAGTTGGATTTAGATATAATTGAAATTGAGATGAAATTTATTTGTTTTAACTTATAATTTAAAAATTTATTTTTAAAAATCCAAGTTATTAAAAAATAGTAAACTTTTCATCATATAAAGTATTAAATTAGTCCATTACATGTCTTATTTTGTACATATATATATTTATATAATTATTTTTTTAAAAATTCATTGAACCCCGGTTGAACCGGTCCGACCAGTTGAACCTCGACCCTTTCACTTCACCGGTTCAATTAACGGTCCCGGTTTTTAAAACATTGCTTTTAAGTGGTCGCCAGCGAAATGCGGCATTTGTGGATATTGTCGGCCCCACGAATATACACACCTCATCTAAGATCTTTTGCCAAATAATCTTTTTTCAAAAAATATTCTTACAATGATTTAACTCCAAATTTTAGAGAAAAATGTAGTTTTGATACCCAAATTTTGACAAATGAGTAGTTTTAATCTCCAAACTTTGGATAAAAATAATTTTGGTATCCAAACTTTCAATATTTGAGCATATTTAGTACCCTTAACAATTTTTTTTCAAAATATTATCGGAAAGAGTCACGTGATAGTTGCATGTCCGGCAACTATAGTAATAAAAAATGTCAAAAAAATGTAAAATATCCTTCTAATACTAAATACCAATAAAGATATTTTAAAAACTTTAATCACTTGCCTAACTCTACTCATCTTATTTCTTTTCTCCTTCTTTTGTTGTATTTCATCTTCAACTTAGTATCAGAAAGATATTTTACATTTTTTTGACATTTTTTATGCAATATTTGCCGAACATATGACTATCACGCAACTCTTTCAAGTGGCAATTTGGGAAAAAAAATACAAAGGGTATTAAATGTGCTCAAATATTGAAAGTTTTGGTACCAAATTTATTTTTGTCCAAAGTTTAGGGATTAAAACTGCTTATGTGTCAAAATTTGGATAGCAAAACTGCATTTTAACCCAAAATTTATTACTAATGTGATCTTTTGACCTATCCCCTAACAAGGAGCAACCTCCTCCATGTTTTTCAGTCAAATTCTTCAAATTCAATCAACTCTCGTCACCACCACTACTAAATAGGAGGTCCCATATTCACGATTATCCACCCAAAATAAAAGTTGAAGCCTCTCTTCCATCCAAAATAAAAAGCGTCAGGCTCTTTTTACTCAACCTTACCATTCCTCTCATATAGCCACATGCATAATGAGTTCCTGCCCAATGCAACATAACAAAATCAAAACTAAAGCTCTAAAAAGTTAATAGAATGAACAAGTGAAGTAGAGTTCTATGCAATCATGCTGATAATTCCAATTTCACTGGATTTGTAGTGACTTTTTCCTTTTTTTTCTTTTTAGTTTTAATAGGAAAGAGAGTATTAGAAAGGGAAAATCATTGTAATTGGAGCGGAGATGAATAATCAAAGTTTTAGATTTTGTTCTTGTGTTTGGTGATAATTCCAATTTAACTACATTTGTAGTGAGTTTTTCTTTTCCTTTTTTTTAATAAGAAGGAGGGCATCACAAAGAGAAAATTACCGCAATTAGACCAGATATGAATACTCAAATTTTAGATTTTGCTCTCATGTTTGAAAATATCATTAGGTTTATGTTAAGTATCCAAAACTTTTTAGGTGAGTAGAGTTATATTAGAGTGACAAATACAGATAAAATAGAGTAATATAATTAGGAAGGGAAAGATGGATTCAAAGTAGAGTTTTATAGTCGACAAGGGTAAGATGAATTCTTTTGAATTGTATTAATGACTAATCAAGGGGTTTACCCTTTTTCTCATTTATGCTTGAATCTGATCGGATGGATAATAGAAAAGGTTATTATGGAAATAAAGTATGAAATTGACTCATTTTAAGAATATTTTTGTGAAAATAACTCCCTCATCGAACGGTCGAACCCATTTAGACGGATAAAGGTATTAGACAGTTGGAAAGGCTTGTCGGACCCACTGGGGGCCACAAGTATAATGCTGCCAAAGTTTTTGATACTTGAAATTGAAACCGGGAATTAAAAACAAAAAAACTCCTGTAATATATCTAATACACAGAAAAGCGTCTCGTGATTTCAAATTATACAAAATAATATTTCATGTTTTGAACTAAATTATTAACTAATAAAATTCGTTAAATTTAACAAAAATGACGATTTTGGCTGTTAAATTTACCGGATTCTGTTAAGTTTAACTAATTCTATTAGTTTACAATTTAATTCAAAACATGGGATGTCATTTTATATGTTTTGAAATCACGGAGAACTTTTGTGTGTATTCGATATACCACGGAGGACTTTTTTATTTTTAACCCTTGAAGCTGGTCATAAAGGTTAACCCCACATAAACTAAACAATTAAGCTAGCGTGACGTAAGCAAGCGTGTCAGCCAGAAACGTGTAACATGGCCTAGGAAAATAATTACTCTAAATGGGAGTTTTTTTTTTCCATAATATCAGTGAGAGGCCTTAAGAACTCTCATTTACACTTATTCCCTCAGTATCATTTAATTCATGATTCATCCCCTCCTCGAAAGAAAGATTTTTTTTGTGTATTTGTTTTATGCCACCCCACTCATGTCGAGTGTCAATGTCTCAGCCGACGGCAAAGCAGTGGAAATGCATCCGAGATAACTTTAACGCCGACCGCCAGCCATCCCATTTTGGGTGTCTAAATGCGCGTTGTAAGCTTTATTTGCTCAATTTTTTTAAATTCTTTAGATTTTAAACCTTTTCTAATATAATTTTATACGACGAAATTATTGTAATTTGTAATTGAGTGTTGATATTAGTGGTATTCAAATGTATTAAATTAGTGAATTTCCAAATTTTCTTAATTAGATGCCGGGGTTCACATAATTAAATATCTAAAAGAGAAGTAATAAAGTAAAATATTTTATATTCTCTATTTATACGCGAAAACCAGATAATTGTGATAATAGTTTGATGCCCGGGTTCACATGGTGATATTATATTTATGTTATCTATTTTTATGCAAAAACTAGATAATTGTAATAATTTGATGAGTGATTATGTGTAATCAGTGCCCAGTGATTGTTAGGCTGCCAAAGGAACACTAATGCATATGAGAAACCCAAAAGATAATAAAAAAACATAAAACAAAGTGAAGGAACAACAAATAAACATAGTTGTAAACCCAATTTTGGTAATAAGTATTCGGGCCAAAATGCTCTGTTATACCAAGTTCTTTTTTTTTTTGTACTTATCAAAAAATTGTTATAAAAAGATCCAACAAAATACACAACGATGAACAACCCGCATCCCGCTTAATAATAGCCTCTAAGATCAATTTGCAGGCTTTGATGGTTGGTAATAGACATATTTCTTTCTCTTCCACTCCTTAGGTGATGTAGACGGCAGGCATAGTTGTTGGCCAACTTATTCTCTTCAACCCAATGACAGACAAGGTATACCAAATAACCAATTGAGACTGAAACAAGGTGATTTTTTTTTTTATATATAAAAAAAAAAGCCACCTACATTAGATTCTGCAGTATCATATCCAAATTATGTTAGGCATATTTAAACTAGAAAATGTGAATTATCAGTTTGAAATGAGAAGAATTATGGTACCAAAAATAACAATAAAAGGATGATCTATATCTTTTTCTTTTGGTAATGAATAGTTTAGGTGGGTTTCGCTCTAATTACTATTAAGGGTCATAACATGCTTCCGAAATCATAGGTCATTTAGATTCCTCACATCGACAGTAGGATTTAACACAAAACTTTTGAGGACTTTTTGTATGGAAGTGGTTTATTCTTATTAATTGAGCTAAATCGTGTTGGTGGCATCACTGAATATAGTGAAATTGAAAAAGTCAAAGTTTACACCACTTTATGGCTCTTAAATCTTCCATGGTACCGAACCATTATTGACAAACTACTTCAGAAAAAAAAATGAAAAAATTAAACCATTTCATGTAGACCCATTTTTCCATTTAAAATAGCTAAACCAAACCCAATTCCAAACTTCCATCTTCAATCTGATTCTCAGCTTTTTTATCTTTTACATGTTAAAGTTTACACTTCTTCCCTTATTTCTTTTCTCGCTTCCACTTATTTTTCCACAGCTATAAATCATATTTCCCAGATAAAAATCACTCAAGAAAGTAAGAAAAATCATAGCCAATCAAAGTACCCTGAACACTAACTTCAAGAAAAAAAACTAATAACTATAGCCTGAATCAAGAAAAAAAAAAGGCTCATAACTACAGTAAGAACATGAAAGAACTACCGAGAAATCAAGCATTTTTCGTTAAGGGATCATTCCGAAAAAGAAGGGAAAAAGGGAAAAATGGTTGAAAACAAAGGAGTAGCAAAATGGCTGAAAACAGATAAAAGTATAGCCTAACTAACAATGTACGATCATTAATAAAAAAAGAAAAAAAGTATTGTTGGACAATCGTATACACCTCATCTAATGACACGTCAGCCTTTTAATCCTTGCCGTGTGACACTTCCTTGTACGCGTCCCACATGAATTATTTATTAAATCTTCTTGACCGGTTGCATTCTCGCCACCCGGTTAGCCGGTTACATCCAATCAAGTTGTGCAGATGATTTGACAGATGTTCAGGTTCTGCACTATCCATATTCTTTTTTGTTTTTCCGGACACGATAGACCTACACTTATTCTATACTCGGGGAGGGAAGATCTGAAAAAATCTAAGGAGAACTTAAAGGGATTGAACCATCATCGACCTAAACAGAATTCGAAGAGAACTAAACCACCATCGGACCAAATGGGTGGCTACGCATATGCTAAAAACATTTCCAGGAAAGCCTGGATTTTAGAATATGAGCAAGGGGGTTTGACTCTTAACTTACACCCAAATAGAGATTTAAAACTTTTTTAGTAGCCAAGATTTGAAACTCTAAGAGTAGTTGGTTCTGCACTGTCCATATTCACCTAACATTTGGTGACTTGGTTGTTTTTCATTGGCTAAAATAACTTGTTTGTTTATACCCCATATGTATTCCAAATAATCTACTAATCCCTGATTATACCTCTTTTTCTTGGGCTATGGGCCAACACATACTTTTTATTTCATTTTGGCTATGTCTGGACTTGACAGCATGGCCCAATAGATGTAGAATTGAGAGAGCTATGCTATGGATATTTTTGTAGCATGAAAAAGTTATGATACAAACTAGTATAGTTAAAAATTCGATTTGGTTCGGCGGTCAAATCGGTCAATCCGGTTAATAGGCCATAGAATTAGGTTGAGTTGCTAATTAGAGTGGTCAAGCAAGAAATTTGTTGACTAGTTAATGATTTGGCGGTTCAACAAGTAAATAGGAAAAAAATATCCAATTGAACCACCAACTTAAATTCTTTATTATTTTTATAATCTAAAATATATTGTTATATTGTATAATATAACTATTGTGTAACCCGTGGTTGACTACTCAACTTGTGAGGTTTTGAAATTTTACTTGTCTTTATATCTCTTATTTGAACTTACTTGCCTTAAATTTTTGGTTGCTTTAATGGTTGAATCATGATTTCCCTCCTATTGTATTATTTAACTTGGTACATGTTTAATTTGGTACATGCTAAATTTCATAGTGCATTATATTAGTGTAATCAACTAGTGAGGTGTGTACAATAAATTTAGAGGATAAGAGGGAGTTTTGTGCAAAGGCAATTATAAGACAAGAAGTGTTAAGAGTTAATTGGAGGAGCCCTAGATTACCTTGGTGATTAGAGAGACCATTAGAGAGACAAAGAGATAGACATTGGCCTTCTTGTGCCACTTGTCAATCATCCATGAAACTTTAACCAAGATCAAATTCATTCTTGTCCTACTTAAGTTGTTTTTCATCATTTTTCTTTCATTTTTCCCCCCTTGGATGAAATATTGGAGAGAAAAGAGAGAAACAACAAAATAACTCAGCTTTGATATGAGGTTTTCTAGCTTTGAGTTGAATTTCCAGCTTTAATAGGAGATGTTCTAACTTTGATATGGGATTTTCAGATTTGGTATGTAAATTCCAGCTTTGAGGTGCAACTTTTCAGCTTTGATGAAGCTTTGTTTAGAGCCTTATATATATATATATGAAATTTTGCTAAATTTTCTTGTGTAGGACATGCACCGTTCACCTAAGATATGGTGGCTTGATTGAACGTGATTTTGCCATGAACATAGAGTTGGAAATTAGAGGGTTAACTTGAAGAAATTGGGGACATGTTGCTGGAATTTTTCCTCTTGTTGGTCAAGTGAGCAAGAGTGAGAGTTGAGGTGTAAATTTAGGGTGAGTTGGACTTACTTTGCTCAAGTTATTTGTGACCACCTTGATTTTCACATATAGGTTAGATTTTAGCCAAAGCCAAGCGATTTAAAAGGAGGAAGGTAATGGTTGCCTAAACATGTTTTCTAGTTGGAAGTAACTAACTTTAAGCTTGTGATTCTTGTTACTTTTGTCCAAGACACTTGTTAACAGCATGAGTTTTATATGTGGCTTCTTGGTAGGATTCTTGTCTCAAATTACATGTTACACATTCCCTTGTATAGTCGATGCGTTGTACTAGATTTTTGCCATGAATCTAAGTAAGAAAAGTGAGGATGTTAGAGGAAATTGGCAAGGTCATGTTGGACTTTTGCTGGAATTTATCTGATGATTAGGACCTACTTTTGCTCAAGATACTTGCCAAGACTTTAAACTTCACATGTACATTGGTTTGAGCTAAAACAAAGAGAGATAAGAAGAGAAAAATGAGTTTTCTCCAAAATGTTTCTTATTTGAATTTGCCACCATTGCACCCTGAAGATCTTGTCCCATTTTCGTTAAAATTGACTATAAGTGATGTCCTTGTGCTCTATATGTTGCTTGAGACATTGATCTATCATGAATGGGATTTTTTTTCCTTAGATTTGAACAAGAAAACTTTGCACTTTTGACAGCTATATGTGGGTTAAACCTGCAAATTGTTTTATTGGCTAAGTGAAGTTTCGAAACTCATAGTTTTGCATTTATATTGGTCTCAAGTGGTTAGATTCTTAATATATTATATGACCACACGATTTAAGCATGTCCAAGAGGACAAACCAGGGTTTGAAGTGAAACGATTGTGATTCATTGGTGAGTGTTCCTTGTGTTTTGTGAATTGAATGCCTTTATTGTGTTGTATTGGCTTGTTTGATTGTTAAATGTATTTCAATGATCACTTTACTATTGATAGGAGAGTGTATACTTTACCGCACTCGACCTAAGTGAATGTGAATTTTTCAATGGTCAAATGATTGAATATTATTTGTGCATAAAAGTAAGCCATATGCACTTTATCGCATTGGCTGAATTGGACCCTTGCCCCTCGTCGCTAGCCTATTCGAGCCAGAAGCGGATTCGATCGAGTAGGTTGGTAATCCTAGGCCACTTTTCGGTATACTCAAATATTACCACGAAGTCATGTGGAGTACTGGCCAGTGAATGAAATGCAATGAATGAAATGCAATGAATGAAATGAATGAATGAAATGACTGAAGTGAAATGATCAATGCAGGGGTTTTTGTTTTCAAATCTTGGAAGTTATAAGGAAGAGATAGGCGGAGACTGAATGAATGAATGGCTCCAAGTGAGCTCGTATTCTTTAAATGATTGAATGCTTACTTCTTGAATGATCAACTAATGCCTTGAGACTATTTATTGCTATACAAAGTATGTGAAATTGTTAAATGTAATATTTCTGTGATTTGAATGGTTAACTGTTGCATTGAGTATGTTTATTATTTTATCCAATGTGCTACTGCTTGTGCCAAATCGTGGTGTTTCATATTTTGCTTAGATGCCTGTTTGGGAACCTCACTAGGCGTAAGCTCGTCCCATTAGTTTGTTTTTGTTACAGAAGTTGAGGTCTAGAGCGGATAAGTTTGAACTAGAGTGTAATGATCCTCTTGCACATGTACTTCTGGTAGGTAGATTGTATTTTAGTATTTGGTAGTATATCTTACGTTTTACTTTTGGTTTGCAACTAAGCTTGAATTTTGGTTGAATTGTAGAACTCTGATGTTAAATTTGGAGGCTTGAAACGTTATTTTGAGAATTTATTGTAGTGAGTCATGGCGAAAGTTGGACAGACGGTCTGCCAAACCCTTAGATACGCCCTATGGGGAGGTAGGGTCGCCATACAACCCACGGTTGAACCAGTGATCCGATGACTTGATCACCTCTTCGGGTAAAGTTTCGAGTCGAGTTTAATAACTATGCAAACTAAAGTGGGTAGGTTGTGCTACGCACCCAGTGCCCAACCTATTAGAGGGGTATTAATATGTACTCCTTTCCATCCAATTTTGATTGTCTTGTGTTTCTTTTTAATTCATTTCAAATTATAATTCACCTTTCAATTGAAAAATATTGTTGACTTTTAACTTTTAACTTTTAATATTGTTGAGAGTCTGTCCAACTGTAGTGCAGATCAAACCTTGGGCGGAAGGGCCACCCCTGACAAAAAAATGACATCTGATCGTAGCTTCAACGACACTAGAGCATCTGCAACCCTATTTGCCTCCTTGAAGGTATGGCCCAAAGAGACCCCTAACTCCGCCACTAGCAATTGAATATGCCGAACAACGCTACATGAGGGCCAACGTGAAGCACCTTTGGAAGCAACCATACTAAGCAATGTGCTAGAGTCCACCTCAGCCGTAAAGCCTGCGATATTCCTACCTTGACAAATCCTTAAACCTGCCAACAATGCCATAGCTTTTGCTGTAATAACATCATACTCCCCGAACTCTTTGTAAAATGCAAAGACCATGTTGCCTTCTATCAAACAAACTAAACCACCACCAAAAGCGCCACCCATAGAAACATTTGCATCCGTATTCAACTTGATGGAGTGCACTGGAGGCTTCACCCAAGTAACAATCTGAGGTTGGACTCTCCTCCTCTTAATCTTACCATACTATGCCCAAACACAGTCTGTATCTCCTTTAAAATATTCTTTCTTCAGTACTCCTGCCGCACCCAACCGATCAATAGCGTTACAGACTTGAAAAATTATCTGCTTGGACGACATAGTCAATCCCTCAAAGCAAGCTCTATTCCGTGACCTCCAACTAAACCACACAACCAGAAGTGGAATAAGAACCCAAATATGGTTCCATGACACAAAGCAAGGAGAGAAAAACCAATTGACAAATCTCACATTAACCCCCTTGTCCTGAAGCACAATCCCAAAGAGATTAGCAAAGTACTGCCACATATTCGATGCTACGGGTCCTATTACAAATAAATGGCTTCCCGTTTCTGTAGCACTTCCACAACAACTATACCTAGAAGCTAACACCAATCTCTTTCACTAAAGGAGATCATCCAACGGAAGCCATTTCGGTAGCAATCTCCACCCAAAGAAGGAAATTTTTAGAGGGATCACCGGACTCCATACCAACGAATCAACAGTTGAAAAATTCTTTTTCAAACGAATCGCTCCCAAGCTGAGGATATTGAGAAAACCCCTGTAGACGATGCAGCCTATATCAACTGGTCCCTATTTGCTGGGAAATATGCAGCTGTGGTATCTTGGACACTATACACTCTGGCAGCAACCGTCTAAGCCGCTGTTCATCCTATCCATTAGACCTGTATAATCTCCTACAAAAAAAGAGGTTTATTTGCACCTGGCACAGCCTAGCAAGGGGGACATCGGTACA
>CM041218.1:21500141-21670360 GCA_023065735.1 Coffea humblotiana
TTTTAATTTTCTGTCACTTTCCTATATTAACATTTAAAATATTATTATGACGCAAAATCCATGTCCATAACGGAACAAATAGTCAAATAGTGACCCAAAATTTCGTGAAAATAATTAAGCAAATAATTAGTTGCATAAAAAGTGACAATTTTTGCAGTTCGTCAAAATTAATCAAACAAGGAGATGCATATCCCGACGCATAATCCAAGAACCAAAGACAACATTTTCCTCTGACATTGATAATTTATCTAATTATTTAAAAAAACATAAACATGGGGAGGTCTTATCCAAATTTAAAAAACATAAACATGGTCTTTATCCAAATTTAATAAACATTACTTACCTTCTTCTCAACTTGGGGAGGTCTTAATTGTTGATTTTCTGCTACTTTTCTTCCATACCCAATGTGGTGGATCCTTTCCTCGTGTTCCTTAAGGTTTACAATTAATTTTTATTTACAATTTATGCGTTCCCAACAACCTCTTCAATTCATTAAATTTTTTACTGCTTATTACCTAAGGGAGGACCGCAAATTCTCAGGACGTTTACAGTAAAATAAAAGAATATGCCCATTAGAATCTTTCCAGCAGGTTCAAAATTGTATATACTTGACAAACATCAGTTTTTCCGTATTTTTTTTGAGATTCTCTTATTACAGTCTAAATAACCGGAGTGTAGACTTGTACAATTTTGTCAGCAAAAGTACTCGTGAATCTTGTGAGCACAACTGTTATAAAACATCAAGATTTGTTGAAAATTTTTGAACATCAAACTTATAGGTTGCTAAATGGAAGTATGTGTTAGAAACAGGTGTTTTCATTAGCAACAAAACCTTCAACTAAGAATACATTGTGCTTAAAATCAATGAAAACAGCTCATTCTGAAAATCTAATCAGTTCCTGAAGGCCTAACTAGGCTTGCAATACGTGTTCACGATGATTGAAACAAACTAGCTTATTTCCTTTTGTTTTTCAGTTCGGTTCACCAACTCAAGATAGACTCGCACAGATTTGACAAACCAACAAGACAAGATGCATGAAGGAAAAACACAAAACAAGACACGATTTGGGACTCAACAAGGGCAACAAGATGTGGACAGCAAGGTTAAAACACACAAAAAATCTGGAAATTTTTTTTGGATGAACAATGATCAGTACAGTAACGATGGACAGTAATAGCTACAGTAACAATGGGCAGTTATGCATAGGAACAATAAACAATACATTTTTTTTGTCACTCTAAAAGAAAACGAAAACCCTAGGATATAACTTGAACAAGAAACAAAAATTGACACAAGAACAAGGATATAATTTGATATCCTCAACCAGCTCTGGTACCAATTGATGCGAATGTCGCCAACTTTGTGATGAAACTCGTAAGAAAAGAGCTCAAGAATCTAGAATATGGTATCAAAGTTTGAAACAGCGGATTCTAAACGATCAAGGATAGCTCAAGACTGTGTTAGAAGAGTAGAATGACTCCACAATCTAGTGCGCTTCCAGATTGATAAATCAATTGAACACTCAAGAATCCTCTCAAGTATTCAAGTTTGGAGCTCTTGAACAAGAGATTCACGAAACACGAAGTGTTTGCTGAAATTTTCTTAATTCATCATTCACTACCTAAAACGTTGTACCTAAGGCTTATTTATAGCTTTTACAAGATTCAAAAATTCTAATCAAACTAAGAAACAATTAGCTAGTTTCTAAACCCTAAATTGGCTACTAAGATACCTAACTCTAGTTCAGCTATAACTATGGTCAACATGACCTAGCTGTTTACTGCATAAAACTAACGATTCAATATTAACTCCAACTAATACACGGCTGGAATTAATTATAATAGACAAATGACAACATAAACTAAATAAACACACCAAACTTAAGGACCACCAAGGAAGGGATCAGTGCTGGTGAATCTTCAACAAATCAACCTCTTGCATGATTTGACCATGACCTATGGATCTTATGTTGGCATCAAACAGGAATATAGACTTGTACAATTTTGTCAGAAAAAGTAAATCTCATGAATCTTGTGAGCACAACTGTTATGAAGCATCAAGATTTGTTGAAAGATTTTGAACATCAAACTTATAGGTTACTAAATGGAACAATACCATCTAAACACAGCTTTTGTTGTTTTTAGAAACCAGAGTTTTCATCAATAAGACCACCTTCAACTGAGAATACATTGTGCGTGAAAGCAACAAAAACAGCTCATTCTAAAATTCTAATCAGTACGTTCCAAAAGGCCTAACAAGGCTCGCAATACAGGTACATGATGACTGAAACAAACTTGCATCACCTCTAATGGCTAAATCAGTAGTACAGTTTGTTTCAAGATCATGAAGAACAAGCTTTTCTCCGTCAATCTGCAAAAGCAACTGCCTCTTGTTCTTTGACAGAGCTAGAGGTGTTAAGCTCCGAAATTTCGAGCCTAAAGGCATTGTAACAGAAGTTAACTTGGCCCAAGATTTGTCCACTCCATATTCTTCCATTACCCATAAATCAGCAGCATATCTTTCATCGACTTTGTAATAGGGCACAAGACAAAGGCATCCATTCAAGACCCTCAGGTTCTGGTGAACATAATTTTCAGGATACTTGGGCAAGGCATTTTTCAGAATTCTTCACTGCTAAGATTAAAGGAAACGATGTAGCTGACACCATTCGATCTCCTTTCCTTCATGAACCAATGTAATGCACCATTAGCAAGGATACAATCTGCAGTACAATAGCAGTCGTTGTCAGACACCTTAAACAGAAAATGCTCCGTCCTTCTCCATGTGTTCATCTTCAAGCTATAAACAAAGACTTCATCACACCATCTCGATTTATCTCTATTAAATAGACTTGTAGAGCTAATCCTGTTCAGCACTTTGTAGTCATCATTCACGCGGTCATACCCGAACCCGAGAAGAAAAGGAGCTCGACCATACATGGAATATTCAACTGGGAAAGAGGGTAATTTCCAAGACTTTTGAATCCATGGATTCCACAAAACAATCTCACGTCTGTAAGGATACTTCAAACAAAGGAGGCTGTTGCAAGATCCTATCAAACGAACTTCATTGCCAGACTAATCCGAAGGGCAGTTGACCTGTTTGGCTCTCGCACTAGTACTAGAGGTCTGATATTCAAGATCCAAATCTAAAGTGTAAAAGGAGTTTTGGTTCAGGGCAATAATTTTGATCCCATTGGAGGAATTTGCTTCTTGCTGGGCTCTGTGGAGATGCATTTTGATGAATTCTGAGCTATCAATTAAAGCACGCCATGATTTTGAAACGCACCTGGATCGTAGCAGAGAATCAAACGGTAATCCCAAAAGCACATGGGCAAGCAAATGGTACGGAATGTAATCTGACATTGTTGTGATTATTGGAAAAGGGACCTCAGCAATTGTGTGAAGCGAGTTCGCTCGAAGTAATGTTTGATGAAAATAATGGAGAACGAACTTTTTTGGCTCAAACGAAATGATATTGTAAATCGTGATAGCTAAGTCTACATACTACCATATACGGCAGTTTTCAATTACTAAGGCCCAGACGTGGTCAAAGTGAACTCCAGAACTTGAACTTGAATTTGAAGGAAAAGAAAGAGACAGCCCCAGCTTTGGAGGTTTTATCTACCAAGAAAGGGTCCAATTCTACGAAACCTGAACAAAGAAGGATGACCAATAATTCACCCAAGTAGTTAATGTACATGGCTATTAGCCTGTGTAGGGATTGTTTCGGAAACTTCGCCTAAGATTTTTTACGATACCACTTAATATTCTTGAAGTTTATAAAATATCATTTGACTCCACGATTTTTAATTTTTTGTAACATTTTCATCCCAATTTAAAATATATAATTAAATTAATCATTTTAGAAAGGAGAAAACAATTTCTTTCTAACAATGCCCTCTTGTTGCTCTACTATTTTCTAAAATTGTAAGTATAATAATCAAATTCTTAAAATAAGAACAAAAAGCATTAAAATATGTAAGTTTAGAGGCACAAAATAAAGCAACTGCAACCATAAGCAATATACTTTTCTTAAAGAACAAACAAATTAAAAAATCCCACTAGCGTGCAAAGTAGGATTTTTTCTTTTTCCTACTTTTTTTAAAAAGTTTTCTTCGCTCTCTCAATTTCTTCTAGTATTTGTTTACCTTTTGTTTTTAATTAAAAATATCAGTTACATTGGTGAGTAAATATTGATTCCCTGTTAAAATACTAGTTAACCACAAGATGAACCTATGATATCTATTAACTCATTCCGATTAACCTTAATCAAACAATAAATATCACTTGCTTCGAAAAAAAAAACAATAAGTATCACTATGATTAATTTTGAAACTCATTCCTTATAGAAGCAACTTACCGAATGGCTTCTAAGTATATGAGACAAATTGACTTTATACTAAACTTGATTGATGTTACAATTTGTGTGGATACATTTTTATGAAAATTTGTGAAACACACTATGCATATTTCTGATGCGATGCAATTCCCAAACTATGAGTAATTTTTTTTTTAAACTTAATGTTTTGAGAGTATGCAAAATGAATCAATGATCAATTGTAAGCAAAGAAAAATAACAGTCAACGAATGATTGGTACTTAATATTATATTAGTGCATAAGACACATTGTAGGTGTTCAAGTAATCAAAATTATTGTCTTTTTGTAAAAATATTATTCATGAAATTAATTTTGTAAAGGATATTTATAATGTGATGATTAGTTATTTGGTGATTAATTTCAATTGGCTGATTACTAACATAACTTAAGTTCATATTTTAAAATAGGAAGGTTGTAATTAATTAATTGGCAAAACTACTCTTGAAATCATAATTTTTTATCTAAGGAAAAATTAAATACTCTTAATAATAAGAGTATAAATAAAATTTTAGAAAATATCAAAAGTGTGTTAAGACTACGTGGTAATGCTCCCAATCTTTAACCTTATATATTGTATAGATGGTATAGAAAAGATATAATCTTTTCTCTACTGAAAGGAGATATACTAGTCTTATGAATGTATGTCACACATATAAAATTTCAAGTTAAATTCAAATTTGAATTACTTGTTATCCTTATACACTATTACTTAGATTTATTTATTAAGTGAGTTTTGAATTGTTAGATTCGAATGACTCATTTAAATTTAAATGCATATTGAAATTCAACTATTGATGGGTTAAGTGAAGAGTAAATCCTATGTATATTGACAATGTATATATTATCATAATCTCCATTTATGTCATGGTATAAATTTTCTTTGTTTCTTTTCTTTTTCTTTTTATTTGGATAAAAATATATATGCTAACGTAATATATTTTAATTTTATTAAAATGAAATATTATTACTTCTATTTAAACAATATGCGGGGACTTCAATCCTACATACACATATGCAAAAATTTAATTTTCATCCAATTTCTAATTACATTTTTTTTTCGCAAGACTAACATTTACTACTTTCGTCAATTGCCATATAATGTAATCATATCTAAATTCCTAATTCTTCCATTTATCTTTATATTCCACTTAATTAACTTATCCTTCCATAATACTTGCGAGTCATTATTTCTTTTTTCGTTTCAAGGACAAAATTGCAGCGCTATGTTTGAAAAGTTCACCATTTTTTTTCCTGCTCCCCTTCTCCTTTCATGTTACTTTGGCAGCAGTCACTTTTGGAGAGTTTTCAGAATATGTTCAATTACCGGGCCATTTTATGATGACCAAATTTGCCGAAAGTGCTTCCCCTGTAATTTTAAAAGCTATTTCCCCAACGGGTGAATTGCGTTCTTATTTTCAGGTCCACAAGCAACTGGCTTTACCCGTTCGTCGCACATCTTTGCTACATCCACGTGCACGCACTTCTGTCTGCCACTTAATTTACAAAATGACAATACGAGTACCACAAAATAGTAAATTGAAGAAAGGACATGAAACCTGACAGGTTCAAATAAAGTCGCAGGGATCTCTTTATGGTAGGAACTAGAGGTGGCAATATGGATAAATGGTTCATAATTGGTTTTCACTTAACGGATGGTGGATCAAATTTATCCAATCCATTTAGATCCATTTAATAAATGGATCTAAATGGATGGATCTAAATGGATTAAATAAAAACCAATTATCCATTTATAATCCATTTATATATTTTGGTTACTTTTTTTTTGTATTACCATTTCTTGTAATATGAAGATACTTTTTTATGTACTTTTAAATTTTAGGTGTATTTGGATGAGGAAAAGGACAAAATACTTAGATTTTGTATGTGTGTGTATGTATTCTTTATTACTCATCAGATATTATATTTTTCATTCTATAAAGTAAGTATACATCAGTATAAATCAGAATTGTTCAGTCTTTGTTCTTCTCCAGCCACAGATTATAATCTTTTTAACATTTCTATAGACGCTTTTATCTTCAAACGATTCAAAATAAAATGCCTATGATAGACGTGAAGTCAATAACTTGAACAACCTTAATTTTCTTTCCTGAGTGCCTGATATATCAATTAAGCACGACAAGTTGCAATTTATTACTACCACTAAACTGGTCCAAGTCAAAGAAGAGGATAAGGATGATGTCTTTAATCTGTTAATTACAAGTGTAAAAGTAGAAAAAGAGAAAAATTAATAATAATAATGATCCACCGCAAAATACCACAAATCTGATCTCATTAAATTGCCTCAATGTGTCACATTTGGCTTTTGCTCTCCCTCCAATTTTTCAGTGTACAACTATTTCCAATGCTTTGCACTAAAATGAATCCCGGGGTAAAACATCGTCAGATTATGTGGTTAAATTTCAGGATTTACCGAAAATTCCCAAGAATAAGTAGACAGACAAACTAATAAAGGTGGCTAAGATTACTGCTAGTGCAAAATATTTACCGGGACTTTCTTTTTTTTTTAAATCGTTATTATTAGGTAAATACACATACATGTGTGGGTGCAGTTAATATATAGTTAAAAGTTAGTTGGTCCCATTTTGTTTGTGTGCGGGTCTGAGTCTGGTGACTCTCTCACTCTATGACTCGCTACTCAACAACGTGAAGAAATATATTTTAGTCATTTCCTTTCCATTTCTTTTATTTGATTTTTAAGTAAATGGATATATATGGTTTTTATGGATAATCCATATAAATCCATTTAATTTAATGGTTTTATTTTGATCAACCATTTAAAACCAATACTATAAATGGATAATCCAAATCCATTTAATTATGGATTATATGGATGGATAAATGGATTTCAATCCAAATTGCCACCTCTAGTAGGAACGCACTCACTGTTCCAAACTAGAAAGCGACACATCATGGACGGCCATGGTCGAATTGTTTGTGGTTCAAAACTTGAAAGCGACACAGACCACGCACTTGACAAGGAGGGAAAAAAAATACTCAAATCCTACAGCTACAACAGCCTAACGTGCGATCCTTCATTCGAATTTAATTACTTTTTGTTGAGCTCAAATCCTTCATTTTTGTTGAATTTAAATAAAAACACACTAAAACAAGTATAACCAAACACAATGAATATGAGAAAAAAACTTGTGTTTGTGGTATATCACAAAGAATTGGGTATCTTCTTGCTCATGCACTCTGATACTAGAAGAACAAGCCCATCTTTTTATTCGTTAGATCTATTTCATTTGTACCCAAATTCATGTTCCTTTAATTTGTGGCTTTAGGGAGATAGTGTTGATATGTGCACTTGATTGGCAGCTTTAGGAGAAGGTGTATACAGAGTCTAGATCAGGAAGGAATGCCTTATGGAATCATCAAGATCAGGAGAGCAGAAGGCAAATTTCTAGTATTCTTTGGATCATGGATTACATTAAACCGTCATTATTTGAAGTCGTCAAACTAGGTAGGCCTCTGGGGGAGCCCACCAAGTGGCCTCTATAGTCACGACTCACAATTACCGTGATTTGAGTTATTTGCTCTGTTTTCAAATTCGGACCGGACCAGCCGGTCCGATCGGTCGAACCGAGAACCGGCTAGTTGTCCGGTCCGAATTAATTTTCAAAACCGGGAAAATCAAAACTCGGTCAAATCAGGTCAAAAATCGGTCAAATCCGGTTTTTGACCTGGTTTGACCGGAAAAATGAACCCGATCTCTTTTTCTTTTTCTTTTTTTTTTTTTTGAAAGTTCACCTCTGTTTTTAAATATGATGTTTTGACCCTTAAGTTGTTTAAAATTGTTAATATACCTCAAATATTTCATACTTTATAAATGTTGTCTTAAAGTTTAGTATTATTTTTCAATTATATCCATAATTTTAATTCTAAACTTGTTAATGCTTATTAAATAATATAAATTGCTACTTGATTGTTCTAATTTATTTGTATTTTCTTGTTAAATATATTTGAAATATCAAATATATATGAGTATACCTTTATTAATATTAACATGTTATTAAGTATTTTACATATAATATTTTAATTTTTAAATATTTTTTATTTATGACGTCATCCGGTTCAACCCCTATCGAACCCGGTTGAACCCATTGACCCCTGACCCCTGAGCTCGACCGAGTCGATATCCGGTCTGGTTATGAAAACATAGGTTATTTGGCGTTGGTCTCGAAACTTAGGAGCGAAGTCAGAAAATTTGTTTAGTTGGGGCCAAAAGGTTTTTTACTTTTTTTTTTTATTGCAAGTGAGGGATTCGAAGTCTAGATATCTCATTTACATTTTTTTTAAATATTTAAAATTGTCATATTAAACTTTTAATTTTTATATTTTTTTCTTCTTGAATCACTCAATTCATCCCTCCTCCAACAATTGTCTGACCATTTTATGATGACCAAATTTGGTCTTTTTCCATCACGTAAATTGTTTTCTTATTTTTACATCCCACAAGCAACTGGCCTTACCCAGTTCATAATACATCTCTAGGCTGACTTCGTGTACTCGGCCCCACCAAGCACTATTATCCATCTTTCTCGCATTGGTTCTGTCCACAGCATTGTTTTGAAAATCAGATCTTTTTCCACCAGGTGAATCGCATTCTTGCTTTTACATCCCACAAGCAACCGGCCTTACCCAGCTCTTAATGCATCTTTAGGCTGCCTTCCTCTACCGGGCCCCACCAAGCATTATTATCCATCCTTCTCGTATTGGTTCTGTGCACGGCATTGTTTTGAAAATCGGATCGGACCTATCGATTCGATCAGTCGAACATCAAATTGGTCATAGCTCCGGTCAAATTCATATTTTAGATTAATCGGGCTTAAAAATCGAATTAAACTGTTCAAATTGAATTGAATCGTGGAATTGGCGATATTTTTGTTTTTATCTATTAAATTGAAAAAAAATTAAAAGAAAGAAATCGTTTTTCCTTAACTCTAAAAACTAAGTATTAAATGTCGCATCCACTCACTTTCTTCTCATTTTTTGTCTCTTATCAAGTTTGTATCTCTATTTTCTATTTTCTTGACTTTTTCCAAACTCCAAACTCCAAGCTTTTTTTTTTTTTTTAAGTTGCAATCTCTAAATCTCAAAAACATGAATTAAAATTTAAACTGATGATGCCTAATTCCTTTTGTATAATTTTAGAATATTGTGGTATTTTTGGGTTGGATTTAAAATTAATTTTTTGGTAAATACAATTAAGATTGAGATAAAATTTATTTGTTTCAACTTGTAATTTAAAAAATTTATTTGTGAAAATCCTAGTTCTTTGAAAATATTAAACCTTTTATCATATAAAGTTTTAAATTAGTTAAATACATGTCTTATTTCGTGCACATTTATTTATATAAATTATTTTTTAAAAAATTCATTAAATCAGGCTTGAACCGATCCAACCGGTTAAACCTTGACCGGAACACTTCTCTGGTTCAATTAACGATCCAAGTTTTCAAAACATTGGTCCACACTGAGCAAAAATGAAGACTAGAGAGAACCCTCAAGGATACCATTTCCCCTAACCTGAAATTTCCAAAGTTGCCACGTCAAGCCTTCAATTTACTAAATTTTCCTCCTTGAACCATTCAAGCCTTTGTTTTTTAACCCCGGACCGGACCGGCCGGTTCGACCGGTTGAACCGAGAACTGGCTAGTTCTCCGGTCCGAGTTAGTATACAAAACCGGATGAAAGAAAATTCAGTCAAAAGACAGGTTTGACCGTGGACCGGTAAAACCCAAAAAACCCGGGTTTTTTGCTATTCTCTATTTTTGTTGAATTTCTTGGACTTTTTTATATTTTCCTAAATGACTAACAGCAACACAACAACTCTAAAAGCTTAAAATTTGGTCAAATTTTTAACAAATCCAAAATCAAACAAAAAATAAAAGAAAACATGTATGAAAGGATTAGAAGAAAAGAAGAAGAGATCTAGAAATCTCACATGAGAAATGGTGAAAAGATCTAAAATAAAAAATGGTAAAAGGGAATATAAGAGAAAGAGAAGAGGAAGAGAGTTTAAAAGAAATAAAAGAAACCATTAGAAAAAGGAAAAAAAAAAACACAAAGCAAACACATGACCTGGACACTATGATGAGGGATTGGAACGCAGAAAGCTTTGACGGCGGACTGGCAAAGAAGAAGCAATGAGAGGAAGAAACAAGAAGAATCCTTTATAAGTTAAAAACTTTTCTCATATTATACTTTGGCCCCTCAATATTTTAAATTATCATAATTACACACATAGATTTCTTTTATTACTCATTTGCAACCTTACTTTTTGTATTTTTACAATGATTCATATTTTCATTCTGGATTCATCATCTTATGGAATTAGAGACTCATTAATGTTATTATATCTTACTTAAAAAAGTTTCATCGAAGTATTTGTATACTTTTTCATTAATTTGGCCCCTTAATATATAGAACATATGGGGAAAGATTGAAATCACTATGAGTACATATTTATTCTATATATTTTATTTTATATAATTAAAATATATATTTATGACATCATCCGATTCGACCCCGAGCTTAACCGGTTGAATCTATTGACCCCTGACCCCTAAACTCTACCGAGTTGTTGCCCGGTCCGAGTTTCAAAACACAGATTCAAGCCACCCCTCCTCCACATCTCTCAATTGGGAAAACTTTTGTACTCTACAAATACTTACTTATTTTTCTCAATTTGTCCAAATAAAAAGTTGAATGTTCTCATAGATTATTCTCCCATTCTACTTTTTCTTTACAATTTAATTTCACTTAGATGATAAAAACCTTTTTTACAAAAGAAGAACAACTTGTATATGACTTGTCAAAACATTGCACATTTTTATACATATTCCATTTTTTATGAGCTATTTTGGAATTTGACTTTTTAAACTTACTATAAGCGTTTCTTTTGCTTTACATTTGACTTCTTTGGAAGTGATAACTTTGAACACAATACGCTAGGACCAATGTTGTTAGACCCATATCGGGTCAATCGGTCCGACTGTGAATAGGCCTTTTATTGAATTGGTTAGTAGCATAAAACCATTTTGATAAAAAAATCAGTCAAGCTGTCAAAAATCAGTTAAACCAATGACTCGATTCGATTGGTTGATCTGATTCTCGAACTTTTCTTTCTTGCTTTCTCCTAACAAAATTTGAATTACCTAAATTATAAAACTTTCATTTATTAATAGGAATAAGAAAACACCACGTACTTAGTGTAAACACTAAAATCACTCGCTTCCCTAAATGATCTCTAAATCAAGAAGATTTTCATCCCTGACAGCTTATCAATTTATCATCGTGATTCCAACTTGCATTAATTTGTTTTGATTTAGTTTTTCAAACAGTTTTGGAGAATGGAGATATTTTAGACATGAATTTACATTTTATATATAATTTTCGTGTGTATATTTGATTGCAAGTCTAATATTTTTGAAACAATATAACCAAGAACTAAGGCCTTGTTTGGATTGCATTTTCTTGGATTTTTTGTAAAAAAATTATGATAGCGATTTGATGTATGTGAGGAAAAAAGGTAATACGAAAATGTGATCACGGAAAACGACGCAATTTTTCGGCGAAAAATGGCTGTGTAAATGGAGCCTAGTTTTAATATTTTTGAAACTTATAAAAATATAAAATAATTATAACATCACGCTGATGTCAGCGAGTTTTTGAGAATGGTCCGACTGATTCGACCAATTGACTCCAGACCTAATAATTTAGCCAAGTCCTTATCCACTTTGAGTCTAATAATATTGGCTAGAACTCTATCTACTTGAGGTAGTTGTAATTGACTATTGGAAATTTGGAAAAGAAACCGTCAAACACCAACTTGACTTTTGACTCTATTCTAAATTTTGCAATATAACTTACAATTAGTTGTTAAACAATAGAACTCTAGCTCAAGTTGTTATTAATCTTTAAATAAATCAATTTTCTGTCCATCAATCCTAATTATCAATTTGCATGAAATAATAGAAACAAAACGGTTTTTGTTCATTGACACGATACACTTGCTTCTCAGTGCGGGAAAAACATTGCAGCTATGGGTACGTTATTTTTTATTTTTGTTAATGTAAATAAAATATTTTGTTGTATCAATTAGTGTTTATTAGCATCAATTACAATGCTACCTAGTATAATATTAGTTTAGATTCATTGATTCGAAGTGTTTAGCTTCATTATGTATAGCCTATAAATATAGGCATTATATTATCGTACAAATCAAGTATTCAATAAACTTTTTGCTAACGAATGAATTCTTCCAACTTCATAACAAGTGTTTTTGCTCAATCTCTCAACAATTTAGTTTCTCATTTTTCTTCAATTTTTTCGCCTTCTGCAAATATTCTTCTTTACTATTGTTTCTTCCAATTTGTCAATTTCCAGACAGTTTCATTGGCTAACAGAAGCACTCCGTCGACCTCCATTTGCTGGTGATCATCTATGCACCTTTTGGGTCGTCAGGCTTTCGTGAGACAAAAAGATTTCCCCAGCTTTCGCGAGCTCTTGTATTTCCTTCAAACTAGTCCACGACCCATGCAGTAAGGACCGTCGCTTGCTCCATGACCGGTGAACAGCCCCATATTTGTGTGTTGCTCCGTGTTCCAACCCGAGGCCCGTTCCACTGGTCAGTTGACGTGATCTGCCCTTGACTTTACCAGATTCTAGTTCATTTCATCCGATTCAATCAGGTTCTATTTTTTGTTTGGTTCAACCATTGTTGCTCCAATTTCTTCTTAACTTTTAGACTGGTTCCTAAGGTTTTTGGGCCTTCTGAATTCGATTTTGGCATCCATTTTGCCAAATTTTGTTTCTACACTCTAGTGTTGCTTATTTGCCCTTAATTTTGAACCTATATCATGGCTCAAGGTTATGTCTCTCAATCTATTCACATTATTCATGACGGCACTAACTATTTTCACGAGGTTCAAGCTTTTCAAAATTCTCTCTATGGTCGTAAACTATAAAAATATGTCACTATTAGTGTAACTCTTCCTGTTGCTACCGTCAGAGATTCTTCTGAAAAATTTAATGCTCGCTTCAAAGAATGGAACAACGATAATTATAAAATTACTACTTGGATTACTAATACTTATGTGCCTGCCATTAATCATCTTTTTAAGCTATTTGACATTGCAAAGGGAGTTTGGGACTTCTTAACTGATCACTACACTACTACCTCTCTTTCTTGATAGTACCAACTTGAATTCGTATCACTTGAGCCATATATCCTAAAAATGAGAGAGATGAAAGTAGTTTACCTATTTCAAGTGTTGTATAGATATTAGATTGAATTTGTAAACTTACCAAAGGAACTTCTACAGGAATTTCATATTCCATCATGTTTTTGGAACATGTTGGTACTAAATAATCCTCAAGAGGGGTGACAAATATATCATTCAAAGTTATCTCTTGAGTTTTAAAATTAGTTTCAAAAATCTATTCACAAGGGATGGAAGTAATCTCATCATCTTCTTCAAAACAAACCTTACTTTGACATGTAATATTTGCATCATTAGCCTTAGAAACAATTTGCATAGAACTAGATAAAATAACTTCACACAATTATGCAATTGGTCAAGTAGTCTATTGAAGTGCGCAACCAATTCTTCTGTTCTATATTCAATCCTAGCAAAACAGTAGGAAATTACATTAGTTAGCATTTCTAGATCTAAATCCACCTTGCTAGCAAATTTTTCTATGTCTAAATCTAATTTATTCGCTAAACTTTCTAGAGCCAGCTCCCAAGCTGGTCTACCTCCATTAGCTAATCTTTCAATTGCTAACTCCCAAGATAGCTTAGATTGTTGTTGGACATATTTAGATTGGAAATCATAAAAATTTTGAGAATCATTAGAAGTACAATGATCATACCAACCATAATCATGCATATTACCCCAATGAGAATGATGTTCATCAACATAAGAATTGTAATATCCAAATTCATCATGTTACCCTTCACACAAGATAATTCACATGTTATGATTGTACACACTGATAATTAGCATGGTACCCTTCACACAAGACATAGACCACAAAATTAAAATCATTAACATTCGTTTTTTGTTCAACCAAATGTATCAACATGTCCACTTTAGCATTTAACTTCCATATGTCATCATCAAAGGACATACCTGCATGATTTTTATGAATTCCTCTATTGCTGTAGCCTTCAAAGCATGGAGGATTCATTTCCTCTCTTCCTCCTCTCCTCAAAAAGATTTATCCTTCTCATTTCTTAAAAATGCCTTGAAACACTCAAAAGTAAGGTTGGGTAAGAAAGATAGATAGTATAACACACAAAACAAATCAAACACAGAAACAGCCAAAACAATGAAAATAACAAGACAGGGTATGACTAACACAAACAAACACATAAACAACTCAATAAACATACACAAAAAGTAAAATATTTAAACTAATAAAGTTGCTCTTCAGACTGATATTTACACAAAATCTTCTCTGCCATTGGTGCCAAAAACTTGATGAGAAGTTTTAGTTAAATTTTAACTCCCGCTACTGTAAGTATATAGGCTATACATGAATATAACGAGGATTCAAGTATCGATTCCACAAGAAAGATTGATCAATTATCAATGCTATTCAAAATACACTACAAACATGCAATAAAAGGAAGTAGAAACAATAATAAATAGCACATATGGTTGGTTTTCTCTCTACCTTATTAGTTAAGTAACTTGGTTATCATGTTTTATCTCTTTGGCTAAACTACGGTGTAATTTCTTAATGTACATGAAATCCACTTTTACCCGTGAATCTATTATACCTATAACTACTATATACCTACTTTTATGGTTATAAAACTAGTTATAGGTTCATTTACTTTACGAAATTACATGGAACAAGCCACCAATGCCATAAAGGTGTCCATCTACTTTCGTGAATGAACCCCCTTAGTTTCATATTTTTACAAACTAGCATTGAACAATAACTTTTGTTTCGCCATCCAACACCTGAGATGGTTTAGAATTAGTGGCTAATTAATTGCAAACATGAAATCTAAAAGCATGAAATAACTTGTTCAAAAGATAAGCACAACAACCAAGTACAACTCAATCAACAAAGAAGAGATTAAATCAAACCATATTCATGAAACTTAACACAATATAATAGAAATCAAACAAAACTCGAAACTTGTATTACAACTAACAATAGAATCAAATACAATAGTTAAAGTGTAGATTACATAAAGTTTTATTGAAAATATTAGCCTAGATTACATAAAGTTATCTACATAAAATTTTAATTTAATTTTTGGATATGTACTTTCGCGTTGTTATATTTTTCTCTTAGGATAGATATAACTTATACATCATATATTTTTCAAATACATTTTTTAGCTCTTGTTAAGATAAATTTGAAGACACGTACATAAATACATTTACATACATATATATATATATATGTGTGTATGTGTGTGTATTGATATTTGGAAAATAAGAAGTATAATAATCTAAAAGATTATTTATTGAATTGCAATAGCAATTACTTTTATGGTATTTCTTGTACATATCTATAAAAAAGAACTTATGGTGTATTTTTTTCAAAAAGGTTGTATACCTTAACAACAAGTTGCTTTATACAAAATTATGAAACAAGATACAAATTCTTATTGATATGTATGTAGTTATGTGTACACTAGTTTTAGATACCATAAACAGCAAAATTTTAAACAAACTAAATCTAAAGTTCAATAAGTGAACTATTTTGTGTACAAAAATTTAAGTTCAATAAGATTTATAATGTCTTTGTCTGTGATGTATATAATCAACCTACATATATGTCTTCTCTATATTTTTCTTTTTCTTTTATAAATACAAATATAAAACAAAAGGAATATGTTTGTACATACACAAACAAATGTTATATTTAATGCATCAAATTTACTTTATGTCATATATTGTTCATTTTGTTTTATCTCCAATTCAAGTCAAATTAGAAACTTACACAGATGTTATTAATAGGAGTAAATTGAAAACTTAAAGAATTACTTGAGATTTATACATAAATCAAGAAAAGCTTTGCGAGCATACATAACATACTAGACATGGGTTATTTGGGTACATGATATCTTTTATAGTATTAACATAACTAATAGCGCTTAAATTATAGTTGTAGGGTGTCATATTAGAGTTAATAGAAACTAGTAGGGCTTTGGATATATCACTTTGGTGTCATAGTAGATTTAGTAGAACCAAATGGGGCTCCAATTATACTATTAGTGTCATAGTATAATTACTCTAAATTATTCATTACAAGGAAAATTGTGAAGAGTTTCATCAATTAAATCAATTAGAAGTAGGCTCCCTGCTAGGTTATCGATTAGAGTAGTATTGTCAAAACAGTAAATTGGCATTAGTTGGCAGTCATGTCAATTGCCATAGAATTGGAAAAAAAAATAAAAAAATAATGATGCTAATAGTGTAAGCATTATGATCTAACAAAAAAAGTATGTTGAAGAAAATTTAGTGTGAGAAATTCAAAAAATGAATTTAGAAAAGTAGACATCTAAAAGTAAAACATCGGAGAATTTTATAGATTAAATTTATTTTTCAAAGAGTACCGTTATCATATGTGTTTTGTTGTGATAACCAAAAGTTGTCACAAGTAGCAACTTGGTAGAGGACTAGTGACAATAATGAATATCGTTACTACTATGTAGAGAATGGTGACAACAACTGCACGTGTAGTCATGGAAAACTTTTCCTCTAGTTCGCTCTAAGCATTTTATGACAAGAAGAAGTGACAAGTCAATGTTGTCACTAACTAGAAACTTGCTTGAATTTGTTAGTCTCAACTTCAAATGTTGACACAATGAGGGTTGTCCAATGACAAGATTTTTGGATTCACTGGAAATCTTGTCACTAAAAGTCATTTTTCTTGTAGTACCACTTAGAGATTGTTAGAACCACTTGAGGCGTTTATGCAAAGTGTATGCTCATCTGAAGTTCTAAATAGACTGTAAATTCCTTTATAAATCCAAAGCGGGCACAAGATGTAGAAGATGAATTGCTAGCACCATAGAAAAATAAAACATGGACTCTAGTCTCACTACCAGGTAAAAAGAAAATTGTATGATACTTGAGACAAAGTTCATTTACTCGACTCCTTGTTTTGCAAGTGCATAGAACATGCACCAGTATTTAGTAGATTCAGCGTCGATCCCAAAGCTTATCAAACTCTTTTATTAGTTAAATTTAGAGTTGGCAAAAAAGTTCAAAATCCAACAACCTGCCCAACCCGCGCATTAATTTTAAAGGATGGGTTGGATTAGTTGAGTTATGGGTTTTGTTGGGTTGGGTAAAAAAAATTCAACTTATTCATTGGGCAGATTGAATTTTTTATTTGTGCACCCAATATCCAATTTATTTCAAAGTAATTCAAAACAATAAATACAAGATTCAATACACATATGCCCAACCACTTGCATTTGGACATGTGTTAATAATTCATTGACTAATTTGTATTCAAGATTTTCATATATATGTTTTCAAACAAATTTTTTAATTTTTATTTAAAAGAAAAAAAAATTTGAAATAAAAGCTCATGCTTATTTTACTTTTACAACAATAGTTAAACTTGCTCAACTTCTATAATAATTTATTATGCCTTTTAAGAGTGTATTGTTTTCTTCCACATTTTTTTGGGTGGTTGTTGTCAAGTTGCTACTTGCTTCTATTTGTTAATATTTCGTGTACGTAGAATAGAGTTTTAAATTTGTTCTAATTGCATTCTTTTACTTTTTACTAACTTGTTTTATTTGATTGTTAATAATTCCTCATCAATATTATAATAGAACAAATTATATGTCTCTTTCTTACATTTTCAAGTATAATATAATCTAGCATTCAATAATTTAAACACATAGAATATTACAACTTATAATAAAGTAGATATGAATAGTAAAAGTGTTAATAAATTGTGACAAAAATAAGTTTCAATCAATTAGTAGTATTAAAAAGTATAAAGTAAACAAAAAAATTTTTAGCTACTCTATTTAAATGTACAATTTATTATCCAAAATTCACAATACAAGTAATATAAAATATTATTCTACTTATGATGTGTTTCTAAGGAATTTAAGAAGTGAGAGTATGTGAAAGTGTGTTAATGTGCGAAAATATATTTATGTATGTGAAAATGTGTTTATGCGTGTGAAAAAATCTTTTTGTGTATTAAAATGTATGTGAGAAAGTTTATGTATCAAAATACAGTAATTAATACGTTGGGTCATATTGAGTCATCTCAATTATGATCCAACCCCAAATCAATCCAATCTAAAGTTGGACGGGTTGGATATAACCCATTTAAGTGAAAATTCAATATCAACCTGCCCAATTGCCAGGTATAGTTAAATTATTCATAGTTGTCAACAAGTAAAACTACACTAAAGAACATGAAGCAAGATATAATGGAAATAACGTGACAAAGCTTCCTAAGATTTTAGATCTTATCCCTCGTTTTGCGAGTAAAATGGCAAGGTTATTGAGTTTTATTTCTTTAGATAAGCAATAGTATAATTCTTAGTGTAGACGGTATCCATTTTTGCCATCATATCCTCTGGATCTATGACAACTTTATAACTAGTTTTGTCATAAAATTTTTTTGTGGACTCATTTGATTTTGCAAAATTATATGGTGAAAGCCACAATGGTGAGCCCTAACTTTAATAAGTCCACAACTTATGTTTAGTGCTTTTACAAACCAGTATTGAAACTTTACTTTCTCTGTGATTACACTATTCAATACCTTAGATGATAACAATAAATGATCGGCTAGAATTTTGAAACACAAAAAAGCTAAACAGCTATAACATCTATAACAAAGTTCATTTCATCCAAAAAGAAGAGATTCTATCCTAATCCTAGGAATGGAACTTAGAAACTCATAATAAAAAATGAAAGAAAACAACAAACTTGCATTAAAACTAAATATCGAAGTTAAATTACAAAATGTTAAAACTATAACGATAGATTTCTTATTCCAAAATGGATAAAACAAGCTTCATGTTCTTCATTCGTCAATCTTTCTCCAAAGTTTAGTTATAAAAATACATAATTCCTACACTAAGGTTAAGAATATTACGTGTTTGGTGAAGACTACATTCTTTGTAACCTCATACTTGCATCATAAATAAGACATTTTGTGCCCCTTCATGTTCTATTTATAGGAAGGCAAAAACTAGTACAAGAAGCTAAGAAATAAAAAACCTACGTACCATTGTAATTGCCTTAGCCACTAGTTGTGTGTCCCGAAGAAGCTGGAGTTAGCTTGAGCCAATTTCTTCAAGATTGAATTTTATGGCTGTGGCCAGTGCTGCATCTGGGCTGGATTTGCCCACCACTTCTTTACAATGCAAAAACGCCACCAATTGTTTATCCAAGTCTGGAAAGTGTTTCCAATTACATAAGACATTACCGACATCTACAAAACATAAGATTTAAATAACTAAAACCATAAAAGTATCATTCTTCTTCACTCAACCTTTAGATATGAAAATCAACCAAGAACCTAGTATAATCAAGCCATCAACACTTAAAACACACCAAACAATCACAAACGCTTAACAACCAAACTCATGCAAGATGAACTCTAAAATATGGAATTGAGTTTTCTAACATTAAATATAAGGCCAATGGATCGGTCGACTAATATATGGCTCAACTTGATGTCAAGAGTTATACACAGATTTGTGGTATTGATTATCAGGAAACTTTCTCAAGTGTGGCAAAATTGGACAATATTAGGTCTTATTGTCGCTTGCAGCCAATTTATAGTAGCCATTACATTCATGTGATGTGAAAAATGCTTTCCTATATGGTAATCTTGAGCAGGAGATATATATGAATATTCCACCTAGATACACTACTCCTCCAAAGCTAAATGTGGCTTGTAACTTACAAAGAGATTTGTAAAGATTGATACAATTGTCTCACTATTTGTTCGCCGATTTAGTTTGGCTATGAAAAGATTTGGGTTCCAACAAGACAATATTGACCACAATATGTTTTTGAAACATTAGAAAATTGACGGCCGGCTCTAATAACCTATATTGAGCATATGATTGTCATGGGTGGAGAAGCAGAAGAGATTAGCAAACTCCGAACCGATTGGTTGGTCAAAGTAAGACTTTCTTTTTTTGGTCTGAACTAAAATATGTACTTGATCTTTGGTAAAAGTAGGAATATTAGATTGCGAGCTGTCCAACATACCAGTTGCCCAAAATCACAAATTTGGAAAATTTTCAGGTGCCAAATAGTAAAGAAATATATCAAAAGTTAGCTAATCAGCTTGTTCGTCCGTTACATATAGGTCCAGATAGTACCTATTTTGTATGGTGGTTGTTGAGTTTGTCTTTGATTACAAAGAAATCTCTCCTTATGGTGGTTATAAATATAGTAGGATTAAGAGAGTTTAAGTATTTTAAGGGCACCAACTTAAGTGCTAAAGGCACCAGTCCAACAGAGTTTCAGGGGGGTCACGCCACAATTTGAGAGGAGTTTTGATTAGATATCAAATCAAAAGAACAAGTTATCGGTCTTTGGGTCGTTAAGCATTTTGTGCTATTTAAACTCTTTTATATTTTCAGTTTTAGACACCTTTGAGCCTTGATATTATTTCTTATATTTTCTACTCTCTTTTTCATAGTGAAATTTTGCTTCTGCTCCGCCTGTGGATATAGGTCAATTTGACCGAACCACGTAAATTTCTGTGTTCTTGTTTCATTTTTTTTTTTTTGCTTTGTTATTTGTCTTTTAGGATTGCCAAAAAATTTTCATCAATTTTTTGGGGTCAAACCTAACAAAATGGTATTAAAGCTTCAGGTTTTGGGTTCTTAATGATGATAACAAACTATTAATATCAATTCCGGGATGTTCGTTTAGTGCTACAGAAAATGGAGAAAGTGCGATTGAAATTCAGTTGGGTTTTTCTGTGACGGAGAGTTGTTTGGTCCATTGGAACTCATTAAGGGTTTTGAGAAGAAGGTGGAGCAATATTATTATATTCCAGGTTTTTAGCCCGTTGGGATCTGTTGAGTGTTTTACAAGTTTTGATCCATTAAGACCTATTGAGTCTTTTGCATCTTAGTTCATTGGTGGCGCATTGAGGTGTGTTGGAACTTTTATAGTTCATAAGGATCCGTTGGGACTTTTATGGAGAAGGTGAAGGTTATTTACTATTTGCTTGCTATTTCGCGATATTAGATACATGCCAAGATTGAGATTTATTGAATTTGTCTTTGTATTCTACATTAGGAGTTTTACAAAGAAATCTCTACTCATGGTAGTTATAAATATAATGGGTTTATGTGAGTTTAAGTGTGTTAAGAGTACCAACCCAAGTACTAAAGGAACCAGCCCAACAGAGTTTTAGAGGACTCACGCCCCAGTTTGAGAGGAATTTTGGTTAGGTATCAAACCAAAAGAGCAAATTATGGTCCTTTAGACCGTTAAGTATTTTGTACTATTTAGACTCTTTTATGTTTTCAGTTTTAGATACCTTTAAGCCTTGGAATTATTTCCTATGTTTTGTACTCTCTTTAATAGTGAAATTTTGCTCTTCTTCCGCCTGTAAAGATAGGTCAATTTGACAGAATCGCGTAAATTTTTGTGTTCTTATTTCAATTATTTTTGCTTTGTTATTTGTTTTTTAAGAATTGTCAAAAACCTTTCGTCAATTTGCTGGGGGCGGATCTAACAGCGGTAGCCAATTCATGCATTGTCCTAATAATCGACATAGTAAAGCAATAGCCCGGGTCCTTCATTACCTGAAGTCTTCACCTAGAAAAGCACTTTATTCTCCAAGAACAACTATATAGCTCACTATTGAAGACTATGGATGCCGATTTGGTAGGAAAAGTTTTCATCGAAATCCCACTTCAAGGTACCTTAATTTTATAGGATGCAACGTTGTCACATGAAGGAGTCAGAAACGCAGGTTGTGGTATCATCTTGTGTCATAGTTGAGTTCAACGTGATGGCCAAATGTATGTAAACTTCTCTGGCTTAAGATGCTCCTGGCTGATATTTGTTTTCTTTCAAATTCAAAAAAGATGAATCTATTTTGTGATAGTAAAGTAACTACCAATATTTCTCATAATGCACTTTAATATGATCACACCAAATACATTGAAACGGATTGACACTTTATTAAACGAAACCTTAAAGATAAGCCTATACAGTTTCCAATTTGTGAAGTTTGAAGATCCGCAGGCAAATATACTTAAAAATTTTGTATCCAATAAGAACTTCTAAAACTCACTTGACAAGTTGAGCATGTGTGCGAACTATGCTCCAACTTGAGGGAACTATTGGATTGAGTTATGGAAACATCATTTGAGTTTCACATTAGGCATTAGATTGATTAGATTAGATATTAATTTGACTCATTTGAGTAGCATATGAGTTCGTTCTGTCTCATTGCATTGTATGTCTGCAATATAGACCTTGCATTATTCTAAAGATATGAAATGCAGAAGATATTTCCTCCGCTTTTTGTCTTCTTTGTCATAATTCTAGTTCATTGCCAGTTGCTTTGAGTTTTTAGACTACTTTTTTCATCTCTCAATACTTGCTAATCTGGATTAAACTTATAAACAGCAGAAAGGCCTTGGTTCAAGATATAAGGAAACATTTAATTATTATGTTCTTTAGATGCATCTACAGGCTAGTAGACAATTCTGTGTTTGAGCCATTTTTTCCCTGTTGAACTTAGACTGGGGAATTTTTGAAGTCGATTCTCTAATTTTTTGGCTGGAGTATTCTAATTGAGACTAACCCCCGACGGGCTAACGACTGAGGTTCCTTCTCTGATGATATATTGTTTTCGAGGTTTTGAATGAAAATTTTGGTTGTCATTAATATTTTGTTTTTCTGATTGTTACTTTTGGAATGAATGTTTGACATTACAGTTTTACACAACTAACGTGGCAGTATCCAGGTGGTTACTTCTTACTTTTCTGGTGTGGCATCATCCAATTTGAGAACCGATTTCTAATGATTCTCGTCAAGCCTTGTCTCCTTCCCAGTGGATTTGTCAATCTAAGAACATCTTCTTGGCATTGAATTTAAATTAATCCATCAAATCTGACATATGTGTACTGACTAAACAAGGCGATCAGCTTATGTCTGCATTATGTCAGTATACTCTTGCAATGTTCAGACTTCCTGATGCATTGCAGAGACCATGTATTGATGGTAAACTGCAAGTTTATCTGTGACTGTCGATGCAGATGGCAGCGGAAAACATTGGAAATCCTAGGAGCAACCTTGTAGATTCCAGCCGTTTGGTACGAGGGAATGACCAATACAGAATGGGTTTTATGGGCTTAAATCCCACATTTTATATCAAATTAGATGACCTACTAAACTCTTAAAGAGTGTTCAATTGGGCCAATTGATGGAGTAAATAGATATGAGAAACTAGAGTCATGAATGAATGGACTAAAGAAAATTAAGGTTTAATTAGAATTTTTAGTACACATCCAATTCAATTTCGATCTAACTTGTATCATATTTCATCTCAATATTAATGATTCAAGCTTCAACAATGGGGAATGCAAAGTCAAAATTATTGACTGATACCAATTTGATTTTGACTGTTAGGATTATTAAATTTCCGTCAATTATCTTGAATTTGCATCAGCTCAGAAACTATGGGGACCAAATTTATTTTCTTCCAAACATTAGAAAATAGTTTGGTAGTTGGCCAAATATTAGAGACTAAAACCTTATTTCTCCTATTATAAAAAAAAAAAATGGTATGTTACTTCTTTTTGGATATTTACAATGTCATACACATTCAGGTTTTTTCTGCTTTTTGTCCTCCGTGCAAAGCCTAGTGATCTTAGCTAATTAAAGTTAAAACCTAATGAAGGAAATAATATCTGTGAGGACCCAAAAATTATTTTACATTTTATTTTGTTTCTTTGAATGCATTTTTCTTTACTTTAATTTATTTTCTTAATTTTCTAGATATTTTTATAAGTGAGTCAAGATTTTAATCATTTTTCTCCTATAAATTAGTGCATGTTAAGTTCGTAGTGCATTATGGAAGTGAGACCCACTTGTGTGTTGCGTAATAAATTTAGTGAACAAAAAGCGGATACTTTACTAAAGGTTTTATATGGTTAGCAGTGGTAAGAGTGGATTATAAAAAACAATATGGATTAATGAGATAAGACAAAGGAAAGACAAAGTGATAAGCTTCAACTTAAGAGGGACACTTGTCGATCACCTAAGCAAGCAATGACCAAGATTAGTCATGGTCTTTATCTTGGAAAAATTAACCAAATTTCCTTCATTCTCCATCTTCCCTTGGCCGAACCTCTCTTCAAAAGAAGAAAGAAAGAAAACTCCATTTCCAACACAAAAACCTTGCTTGATCCTTGAGTTCTCACCTTAACCTTGCAAATCAATCCATAAAAGCTGATTTTGAGGTAGGAACTTTAATGGAGAGTTTTTGGGGAAAGAAGCTTGTGGCTGCTTGGTCTTCCTTGGGTTTCAGGTAACAAAGTCTAGAACCATCTCTTGTCATTTAACTTGCTTTTGAGTGGATTTAAGGGTTAATTATGGTGGTAGTCATGGAAAATTTCATGGTTTAAGTAGTGATTGAAAATTTCAGCTTTGATATGATGCTTTGAACTTGATCATGATCTAGTAGCTTTGCTATGTGAATTTGTTAGCTTTTATATGTTATTTTGGCTTGATTATAGAAAACTTCAGCTTGTAGAGGAAAATTTCAGCTTTGTTATGGTTGATTTTGAGCTAGAAACTTGGCTATATTGGATGGTTTTGTGGCCTTAAACAAGTGTACTTTATAGCTTGTAACTTGTGGTTGTAATTTAGGTTGGATTGATATGAATATAGGTGTTGAGTTGGATGGAAAAGTTAAGAAAATAAGGGAAAGTGTTGCTGGAAATTTTCCCGCAGGAGACTCTGAACAGCCTTGGGAAATCTATTATATCTTGGTGTAGAAAAATTCAAATTGAGTTCTGCTTATTGCATTTGAAAATAGATTAGAGAGCATTCTACCATGAAAATTTCAGAATTTTTCTCAATTCCTATGAATATTTATGATTTTCCAAAGTTGACTGAATTTTCACACCTGTTCTGTTTTTTCTACTTGATGAAGTAGCAATTTGAGACTGGAATTTGACTAATTTATGGACAAAATCTAACAAATGTGTATTCCGGAAAATTGTAGTCCTTTGATTATATTTTCCAACGGTATAAAGTTTATAAATTTTGGACTTAAGAAACTTGAGATACGGATTTTCAAACAGTGTGTCACAAAATTGGAGAAAATTCTGTTTTCTAAACTTGTTCTTGCTTTCATTTCCAATTTTAAGTTGGAGTTGTTAAACCATTTTGATCTTGGTTTATGAGTGAAATTGAGGTTTTCTCACAACTTTATACCTTTGAGTGGAAGAGTGATTGTTGATCGTTCGAAACCGAGTTTCCCTACTAGCCCTTAGTCATTATTCGAATAGCGCGTAGTATAAAATCCTTATTTGATGGTGTTAAACGTTTAGTATAGGATGGTAGGACTTATGAAGAAGAATTCTAGCTATAACTTGGTATTTGGATGGTGAATTTGTGGCTTTTAGACCACTATGCCTTGTTAACCCCTAGATCACTTCCCGAGTCGCTTGTTGAACGTTTTGACAAGAGTAAACGTTATTATATCACCTTACTATATCCTTGCCTCATTTAAAACGTTATTTTGTCCCGTTTAAATTTGTATTTTTGACTTTAGCGTCAAAAGTTTTCCCTTGTGGTTTGAGCAAGGATAGGTGATACTTTTGGACTAAAAGCTTGCACTTGGGGGTTCGACTACTTTATCCAAATGTTTTAAAACGATGAATTTCTTTAGTTCACTTACCTTATGTATTTGATCACAGGTTTTGAAAGTGAACCCGTGGATCCTTTCACCGATGAAAGTTAACTTTTCTAAATGTGGTGAGTGTTTCAACTACATGTTCCATACTACTTGTTGCTCAAATGACTTGTTGCCTAAGTTGGCTCATTACTACATAGGCGAATGTGTATTTTATCGCACTTGACCTAGCTTGACTGAATTCTTGTTTAAGTACTATAAGTAAATTGTTTTACAAGTGACCTGATATTCATGCACATGAGTTGAAAGTAACGGCCTGGATCCTAAACCCCTTTGGCTAATTAATCGAGTCGAACCGACAAGGATCTGATCGATTAGATAACAAACTCTGGGTCTACTATTTTGTCGAGTGGAGTGTTATCTCCTCAACTAATTAGTATGCTCGAGTATTATCACCACTGTTTATATTGGAGTTCAGGACCGGTAGGGGATTGATTGGTGGACGGAGATTGAAGATAAGTGGTGCTCTATTGGACTTGTTACTATATCTCAAACGTTGACGGAGTGTCAACGGACTTGGAAAATGTTGCTGCGGAACTGGCTGCAAGTGAAACACTGTACGGGATTAAGTGCTACGCTTGAAATCTGATAGGAGCACCATATCAGTTGTATTAATATATGAATCCTGGGTGTTCTGCCTAGAACCTGACGGAAGCCACCGTATTAGTACCGTATCCTTTTCTTGCTGGTGTTAAAGTGCTTATCTAAATGTGTGAACGGTCCATGATATTATTTGTAATTGTTTATTATTTTCGTTCTAAGATTTTGAAATATGTGAAAGATATTTTGCCACTTTGACTGCATCTTTTCTTATAACCCCGCTGGACTTTTAGCTCATCTATTTATTTGTTTTCTTTAACAGGATGCGGTGATGAGAGAGACAAGAATAGTACTAGTTGTATTAGGAATTTTAAACTTGTATTTGGCCGATACTGTATTATAGTACTAATTGTTTAAGCTCTTACTTTTGGCTTGTACTTTGGCTTGTATATTCGGATGATTTGTAGCAGGCATATGGTATATTGAAGAATTATGGTGTTATTGATTTGGCATTCAAAGAATAGTGAGATCGAAAAGTTGTAATCCTCATTTTAAGTAATTGCCATCCTTTTACACTTGGTGAGGTGATTGAATTGTATTTTTATCCGTTTAGCTGTGCACCTAAGTATGAATGTTTTGCGAAGTCGGATAGATGCAATATTTCTTGAGGAATTTTGTGCTTACTTTGCAGTTAATGTTATCTCTGAAGTTAATGTGCGTGAGTGAGTCCTGACGAAAACTGGGCAGGCGGTCCGCTAACCCTTGAGGTACACCTTAGGGAAAGGTGGGGTCGTCACAATATCTATACTAAGTTACTTCTGACATGTATACTGATAACCACCTTTATGTGATTTGTTCAAGATTTCCCTGAATTCTAGCAATTATTCATTTTCTATAGTCTTCTTATTTAGTGTATTTTTAAGATTTGGTGAAATAAACGTGCAAGATAAATATAGTCACTCTTGTAGATGGATCAATCTTCTTAGCAAGAATTTGCTCGCACACGTGATGGGAAGCAATCCACACTGGAAATTATGAATCATATAGCAGAACAGTTTCAACTAGTATTTCCATAACAAAAGATTCCTAATCTGAATAATTGCAATTATACAACTAGATTGGCCTCTTATATGAAGTGATCAATAAATTTCATCAGGAGATTTAAAAAATCGAAGTTTTCATCAACAAGACTCTCCAAGTTTTAACTAAGAACAATGTGGATAAAAGCAGTAAAAACAGCTTATTTTGGAAATCAAATCAGTTTCATAAGGCCTAACAAGGCTTCCAATACATGTACATGAAGAATCAACATAACTTACATCACCTCAGATGGCTAAATGACTAATAGATCTTGTTTCAAGATCATGAACAACAAGCTTTTCTCCTTCAATCTGCAAAAGCAATTGATTCTTATTCTCTGATATTGCTAGAGGCGTTAAACACCAAAATGGCCAACCATCAGGCATTTGAACTGAAGTTAACTTACTCCAAGATTTGTCGAACCCATATTCTTCCATCACCCATAAATCAGCAGCATGTCCTCCGCCTAGATCATAGTACGATACTAAACAAAGGCATCCATTCAAGAACCTCAAGTTCTGCTGAAAAGAATCTTCAGGATACCTTGGACAAGGCAATTTCCGACATTCTTCACTGCTAAAATCAAATGAAATGATGTAGCTAACACTATTCATCCCCATTCCTTCATCAACCAGTGTAATGCACCATTAACAAGAATACAATCTGGGGCAAAGTAGCACTAGTAGTCAGACTGTTTAAATGGAAAACCCTCCATCCTTCTCCAAGAGTTCAATTTGAAGCTATAAATGTAGACTTCATCATGCCAACTCGACTGATCTTCATCGAATAGATGTGTAAATCTAGTCCTGTTCAGCACTTTGCAGTCATCACCCACATGATCACACTCGAACCCAAGAAGAGAAACTGCTCCACCACTCATGGAATATTCAACTGGGGAAGAGGGTAATTCCCAAGATTTTGAATCCATGGATTCCACAAAATGATTTTGTCTCTGTTTGGATACATCAAACAAAGAAGGCCATTGCAAGAGCCTACCAAACGAACTTCACTGCCAGAGTAACCCAAAGGGCAGCTGAGCTGTTGGGTACTTGCACTAGTACTAAAGCCATCAGCTTCAAGATCCAGATCTAAATTATAAAAGTTGTTCTGGCCTAGGGCAATAATCTTGATCCCATTGGGGGAATTCGTTTCTTGGTTGGCTTTGTTGAGATGCATTTCAATGAAGTCTGAGCAATCAATTAAAGCACGCCATGATTTTGAAACGCACCTAGATCGTAGTAAAGAATCAAATGGTAACCTCAAAAGCACGTTGGCAAGCAATGATTTGGAATGTAATCCGACATTGCTGTGGTGATTGGAAGCAGGACATAAGTGATGTACTCCGAATAAAGATTAATGAAAATTCTGGAGATCGAACTGATTTTGCTCAAGTGAAATAGTATTGTAAATTTAAGCCTTGATAGCTAAGTCTAGCTAATAGGGCAATTTCCAATTGGTGAGGCCAAGACTTGGTCAAATTCAACTCCAAAGCATGAACTTGAACTTGAAGGAAAACAAAGAGACAGTCCCAACATTGGGGGAATCCATGCTAAGATTCCTACATATATAATATCTTTTCTTTGCTTTGCTTTTTAATTATTTGTTTAGCTAATGAGTAATTAGGCTTAACCAAGTTATGCTTAGTAGTGTGATAATAGCATTTTGAGCACTATATTTTGTGGCCATTTCAAGTGATTTTAAATTATGTTCGGCTTAAAACAATAGCATTAAGGATGAAAATCTTTTATAAGTTAATGTTTAAGCACATGTGATTTAATGTTAGAAGTTTTAGTTTCCTCTCACTTGTTTGGATGATTGACTTTTGTAGAAAAAAGAATGGAAGTTTCATTGGAAATTTGATCATCAAATCAAGTAAGAAAAACCTTGAGTATGCAATGATTAAGTCAAGAAAATAGGACAAGAAATTGATTATTGACAAGAAATGGTGTAGTGACAAAAAGATTGAAGAACATGATCAAAATTTCTTGTTGAGACAAAACCGGTCCTCGAAACTAGTTCTTGTCCAAGGTATGGTTTTGAGGTCTAGTTTCTTTGTCGGTTCCAACTTGTGCAACTTGATTCTTCTGGTAAACTAGTGCTAGTTGGACCAACCATGATTGATAGGATTTAAAGGAGGCTAGATTAACTTGTCAAGAAACTTCACTAACACTTTTAAATATTCCAAAGTTGGACGAATCATGTAGCCTTCTTTCTTAACTTTTGAAGCATTATTTTTGCTTGTGTTCACATAGTAAAGATTTTCTCCTATCTTGTTTAGAGCAAGCTCTACCTATAAATAGATGGAGTTGTGACTAATTTAAGGAGAGGAGGTGAGAGTAAGAAGTAGAGTAAGAGTTAGAAATTGGAGTGAAGTTTGACAGGTGTTGAGCCTGCACAATAATAAATACCTACTAAAAAAAATACAAATTTTTGTATATAGCGGTGAGCAGGGCTGAATCCATAGGGATTGAGGGTAATTCGTTTCTTCTAGAGTCCTGATTAGGGGGAATTAAGAAAATATAAAAACAACTAATTAACCAACTAATAAAACAACTAATGGAAATAAATAGGAATTAATCAATAGCAAATACGACTCTAGCCAAAGGTGCAACTTTTTAGACACGGTCCATTCAACTGTCATCGATGCAAAGATAATTCAATACTCATTAATAGATTGGTTATAGTTGTCATACACGCGATAAACAACCAACTTTTCCTTTAGTTTTCGATAGCTAAGGTACAACCGTTAACTATTTTCCTAACCAAGAAATAACCCTAGGTACGACCGTAGGATTTAATTTCTCGCTTGCATTGCATTAAAAATTAGAAAAACCCAACCCTAACCAACAAACACGCTACGATGGCTTGTTTAAATTAGATCATACGTTTCCCTAACATGGGACCAGTTACGCTAGTCGCCCACTGGAATTAAACCAATCAAACAATTACGGATTTAACCGATTAATATGACAATAGATTATTAGGTTAATTTAAATATCGTGCCCGTGATATTCAAATAACACAACAATCATTACGAAGTTAAATCAGAAATGTACGAATACTAATGAATAAAAGAAATAAGAAAAATATTACAATCTCATAGATGTTGGGGCCGCATCTTCAAGTTGACCTTTGACTAGAAAAGGGAAATTTAGCCGCTCATCATTAGGAATAATCCAAACGATTTTATTGACAAAAGTTGCATGAATATTCAATGATAAGAAACCAAAAAGAAAAGCAAAAGAAAAGAAAAGGCGAAGAGAAAAAGTTCTTCGTTGTTCCTTGGCCGAAACCGAGAGATCAATCTTCTCTGGACCAAAGGACGGCTTTTCTCCCTTTTATGTGCTACTTATAAATCTCTTTCAAAGAAATTGAGTCCTACGCACTCTAGGAAAAGTACATAATACCTTCCTAACTAAATATCGGTACTAATAAGGATTGGACTCTGCCGATCTTAGCTAATTGCCCAATTAGAAGTTGGTTTCGAATAGGAAACTTTCTTTGTCATTTGGAATCCCATGTCTCCAGACTTGACAGCATATTTTGACCGCACCCATGTCAAACTGGTTCATAATCTTCTGAGAAATCACCCTTTTAATCACTTTTTTGTTTCACTTCCCCACAATTAGCATCAATAACCACCAAATATAAGTAAAATCTCTCAATTAATACAATATTTGGCTAAAATCAAGGGAGAAACATTCATAAATTTAATAACAATTTAGCACCTTATCAAAGTTAGTTCCTCCAAATAGTAGTAGTAGTATAAATTTTCTCTCTTTTAAGAGAAACACTTGTAGAAGTTCATCCAAGAGGATCTTCTTGTAACAAGCTCATTTTGAAAGTTTAATTGAAGATCTTTGACGAGCGCGAGTTATACATATACAATTAGTTTATCCACAATCAAATTTTACTACTACTCCTTTACTCTCGTGAGTGAACTCTCTAGGTTTATCACTTCTTTCAACTAGTGTTAAATTCTAATTTTTATTGCAAAATTAACACCTTTAGATAATCACAACTAATGGCCAGTTAATCATGATTGGATAAGCAAAAGTGATAAATAACTTGTTCAAAATTAATATCACCAAATAACCAAGTAAAATATCACTAACAAGATATAGAAAGTTCAATCCATAACTCTAAGCATAAACTTTAACTAAACATGATAAAAACATAAATCCAAACTTGTATTATAAACATTGAAATCAAATACAAGAGAGAAAGTAGTAGAAGAGATATCACTCTTGTCATATGAGATTAACCTCTCCATCTTGCTCCTTAATTTCCATCCAAATCTAACTATAAATACAAGAAGGAATAACTACACTAACTATACTTAATCTATCCTAACTAAATGAACTAAGGAAATTCTAATGAAAACTAGATTTTTGGTGAGTTTTCTCTAGCCTTCCAAAGTTATGAAAAATGGTCTCCAAAGGCTGCTATTATAGAGGAATTCAAGGTCAAGAAGAGTTGTTTAAAAGTTGATGTGAAATGCTCCTTGAGATTCCCAAATGATGCTTCTACAAGTTCCATGCAATCTCTTTACAGCTGCAGCCAAAATTGTTAGCTGGAAGTGAACTGGAAAAGTTGTGTGAAAGAAAGATAAGTTGATGAGCAAGTTGCAAAAAATAGGGGAGAATACGCAAACCTCAGGAATACGCGACTTATGGTCACGTATTGGTAGCTCGCGTTTTCACTTCTGCTCATTTTAGCACCACTTCAACTGATATTTTCTCAATAATGAACACCGAAACTAGCTCTTGTGCAAAACATGAAAGTTGTAGCCCTTTCAGTTAGCTTTCCAATTCCTCAAAAAATCATCCAATTTAGATATCTGCATACTGTAAAATGACCAAAATACCCTCAACTAGTCAGAGCTCTGTTTCAACTTTCGACAACAGAGTTTGCACTTCTGTATTTTGACTTTTTGACAAGGAAATGACTAAACTAGACTTAGATATCTCATACTAAATGTAGATCTATGTCTTAGCTTCAAAATGGTATAAGAATCACCTCAATCCGATGCTTGTAGCTCAAGATATAACTGAAATACCATATGATGTCTAAGCTGTGAAACTTGTTTCCTTTTATTCTTGATTGCATTTCCTCTTTTGCATTTCATATTCTCTTTTTATCACTTCAAACCATCATCAATCATCCAATTATCTTCTCAATTCATGCCATTCGATGACTGGATCCCTAAACCTATAAAAAACATGAAGTTTTCCTTAAAATCCATAAAAATGCAATTTTTACACTTTAAAAGCACAAAATGCATATTTTCACTAAAATCCTAGTTAATTAGCTATAAAAGTAGTTAAAACACATCACAACTAACTAATAAAACACACTTAAAGCACATGAAATATATACTTATCAATCTTGAAGAGGTTTGTTCTTCATTTGGTTCAGCTTTCTCAACTCTTCTTTTTTGGCCTTGTCAATATAAATTGTTGCATTGGAACCTTTGTGTTTTGTTGGTTATTTCTTCACGATGAACTTAGATATTTTGCATAGGGAATTGATGAAAATAATGGAACCTTGAAATGAAGTTGTGTGTGAAGTATTTTGTTAGATCTTGTATTTGTTAGTCCATTTGTTCTTGCTTTAACATTTGTAAATTACTTTGAATCACCAATTACAAATCATTTAGGTTGTTGTTAATCAATAAAATTGATTAATAATGATGGAAAAAGAATGAATGGAACTTAAGAAATAGACACATGAGAATAGTGATATACTTGGGTGAATTTTCTTGTTGCATTTCATGAACTATATGAATTAGCATTTATATCTTCATCACAAGAAATAAGGAAGAATGGTGTTAGTTACAATCAATTCTTCATGAGAGTGAGCCTTGATTAACGTTGGAAATGAATCCTTAACAAGACAAGAGTAATTAGTAAGAAAATGGTCATTTCACTTGTATTCTTGACCATTAGTGGAATCTATACCCTAAAACTTTGTATTTGATAATTTTTCCTTAAGGTTTTCATCTTCAAGTTTAGCTTACAATTCTAGTTTGTTTGACATAGTTGTTATTTATTGCCTAATGTGTTTGTTGTCTAAATAATACAATGAAGTAAGGACATAGTAATTGAATTTCAAGATCTCTGTGGGATTTACCCTTATACTCCTTATATTAGAGTTACAACCTGTATACTTGTAGATAATGGAAGTATTTGAAATTAAATTTGAGTACATATTTGAAACCCGTCATACTACAAGTTGAAATATACCAGTTGGTCCGTAATTAATCTTCAGACATGGTAGAACACTATTGTAGTTTTATACTTTCCATATATTAGCAGTATATATTTCCACACATTTTCACAATTTGACATCAAATGAATTACACTTTGGATTTTCTTTTCCTAAGACGTTCGGTTCATTTACCTTTTAAATCCAAGAAAACGTCCAATTCTGTAAAATATTAACAAAGAAACATGAACCAACAATTCACCCAGTTAGTAGTTCATGTAGACTTCCTTATTATACATATTTGAGTTCAATCGCGTAATCTTCAATGGATGATCAAGTTTCCTACTTGTAATTTGGTCTTGGCTCTCCAAATTGTAGCTTAGAGAGGCAGGAAAGAAGTAAAAATTGGAAGATTAGAAAAAGAAATCTAAAGTGTATCATTTCCCCTAAGTTGAAATTTTTAAAATTTCCACATCAATACTTAATTTCTTAGCATTTTCATGTTGAACCCCAAATTTTCCTTTTGTTCCTCCATGACCACAATAATAAAAGATGCTTAAGAGTTGGGAGTTACAATCATCTCAAAGCTTGAAATTACAAATTGATTAATAAAACTTGTTCATGTTACAACCAAATAATGTCAACCAAGAACAGGAAAAGTTCTATATAAATTGGACAATGCTATGTTAGTATGGAGCATAGATTAATTCTAGCTTTCCTCGTGCTAATTACAAACTTAAAATTATGAAACATTTTTGTTGGGGGGGGGGGAGGGGGAGAATGCCTTATGCAATCATCAATATCAAGAGAAGAGAGGGAAATTTCTACACTTCTTTAGATCTGTGGGTTACATTAAACAATAATGTTATTACTTAAAGTGGTTAGACAAAGAAGCTATAATTTAGGGCAGAAAGGTTTGCAAATCCTTCAGTTTCTTAGTAACCCATAAGGAACAGTTAAAGGACCCAAAAACAAAGAATTGGGATGGCTCTCTCTTTTTTTCTTTGTGGGCATTTTTTTGGGAGGGGGGAGGGAGGGGGGGGAGGGGGTTGGGCGGCGCTGTTGTGCGGTTGAAATTTTGAATATTTTAAAGGGTCTGTTTGGTTGCTGTGTTTATTTACCTAGTTTTTAATAAACAAGTTTTTTACAATTTTATCTATAATAATTCTCTAAAAGCACCTCCACAATTTTTAATATACACACCCTAAACATATCTGAAAATACACAAATTTTTTCCTTTCTTTCCCTTGTTCGTCTTTTTCCCCCTCCTTATTTTCTCTCTTAGGGGATTGGGAAGGGGGGGCAAAGACGAAGGGAGAGGAAGGAGGAGTAGGGGAGAGAGAAGAGGTGTGAGGAGGAGAAGGGAGGGAGGGAGGGAAAAAGAGAGAAGAGAGAGAGAGAGGGAAGGGTGAGGTGGTAACATAGCAACCAGCGATGGGGTGGGAGGAAGAAGGAAGAGCGACGATGGTGTGGGAAGGGAGGAGAAGAAAGGAAAAAAAGGAAAGAAAAAGAAAAAAAAAGAAAAAAAGGAAAAGAAAAACGAATTTTTTTCTCCAAACCCTAAAATACACAAAGTTTTTTCTAATTTTTACAATAAATTACAGTAAAATTTTATACAAATACCTCAAATACTCACCATCCAAACGGACACTAAGATTTAGAAAGAAATCTGAATAAATAAAAAAATATGCCCAGGATGGGAGAGGGTTTGTGGAGGCAATAAGTAATAACTAACGATAATGTAACATACAAATGTAAACCATGGACACCAAAATATTGTCTTCTATCAGATTGAAGTTCCAATAAATTAGTTTTTTTTTAAGGAGAGATTCATAGTCTTATTGATAAGTATATATTTTGCATGTTTTTAATGTATTTTATTACTTAGTTTTTGGTGTGTTTTAGTCATTTTTAAATGTAAATAACAAGGTTTCTAGCATAATTTGCATTTTGTAGTTTATGTAACAAAAGTTGCATTTCTGTGGATAAAATGGTAAAAACTTCATATTCTTGTATGTTTTAATGATTCAATCATCAATTGAATGAAATGAGAAGTTATTCAAATGATGCTTGATAATTTGAAGTGATTTCAAGTGACATGATGTGCAGTATGATAAAAAATGTAAAATACAATCAAGTAGCAATGAAGAAAAGATTGGCTATCCTAACACGTTCTGGTATTTTGACTATAATTTGAACTATAAGTATTAGATTGAAATGATTCTTGAACCATTTTAAAGACAAGACAAAGAGCTACAACTATTTTGAGACATCAAAGCCCAATTCAAAATTTCGAGGATCAAAAATGCCGAAATACAGTCATTCATTTTTGCTATCAAGATGTAAAATAGGGTTTTGACTAGTCAGGAAAATTTCTATCAATTTTCTTCTTGCAAATGCCCAAATGATATGATTCATGATGTATTGGAAAGTTAATTCAAAGAATTATAATTCATTTGTCAAGTTAGTTAGCTTCCACCATTAAGAAATCCAACTCATTGATGCAAAAATAAAGCAATTTCCAAAATCATGTCGGAAGTGTCAAACCTGCAATAGAGCATTGAAAATCTGGGTCAGGTCGAGGTGGGTCTAAAACATGACCCGACCCATGTTTTCACCCACGTTTTCACCTGTGTTTTCTCTTTAAAGCTGTGCACCTTACACAAGAAGTTGGAGCTTGTTAACACATGTTTTGTGACAATTACAATTCAATATTGATTGTTTTCCATACATGCCTCCGCTGTCTTCCATTGTGATTCTACAAAACAAAAGATTCATATTATTATATACCATTCACGTCCTGCTAGAATTTGTATTCAACATTGACATCCCTTTTAATATATTTCATTTCCGTACAGTAAGGCTTAGTACTCCAACTTCACGTGATATCAAATTCATATAAATAGCTGACGAGCACAAGAATATAAACATGCCACTTTTAAACTTTACTTCTTTCACAAAATTGATAATTAAATTAACTCTATGATGAATGTAATACATGTCATTTCTTACTCTTTCTCTAACAAGTGTTTATTTTACCTAATAGTTTTTGCATATTTTAATTCATTTGTGCTTAATTTTAATCTCCTAAGACAATATGAATGTCATTTTGGCAATATTTGATACTCTTGAATAACTTTGAGAAGGCTTGTGAATTCATCTCATTTTACTTGTTAAAGTTTATCATTTTTTGTAGGAATGAAGGAGTAAGGACAATCCGAGGTCGTTTACAAAATGTCATTATTAGATTGAATGAGAGTATATAGGGTCAAATAGTAAATTTCGAGTTAGTTACCAAACCAGATATCTACTAGAAGGTTTTACAAGAGCAAAGGTGTTGAACAATATACAACGTCGGATTAAGGAAGTAAAACCGGATAATCATGTCAGATACTCATCAGAGAGTTTTCTGAAAAAGAGGGTTTAGCAGTATACGGGGTCGGATAGTAAAATTCGCTTCGGATACCGCATCGAATACTTAAGCAGGAAAAATTTGCAAGTTGTGCAACTTGCAACCAGCTTTTCATCCTTCTTTTTTACGGTGATTATGACATTTTGGTAGCTATTTTTTGGGGCTAAAACACCAGCTTTTGTTAGCTTTTGTCAACTTTATATCATTCCATTTCACCTTTTTGGCTCTTCAAGACAAAAGAGACTTCGTGTGGAAGATTTATGAGATTTGAAGATTTATAAATAGAGGAGCTTTCAGTCTTAGGAAAAGCTTTTAGTTCTAGTTAGTTTTAAAGAGGGAGAGAGCTTTGGAGCAAAAAGAAGAAACAAAAAGGATTGTGTCTTGCCCTTGGAGGCAAGACACTAACCACACAACACTCAAAGCTTTCTTCTTCATTTCTATTAGTTTTATAGGACTAGTTTAGATCTTGTGTTATATATCCATTCTTGTAAAACCTGAACAAGGAAAAAGATTGGGATGAAGAAGGGGCACTGTGAGAGGCTTTAGTGACAAAGGTTATCCTCTTCCCCAAATTCTTTATCTTGTATTTACTTCGATGTTTAGTGAATTTATTAGTTTGGATATTATGTTGCTGTTGTGGTTTTAAAGTTTATGCCTTGGATATTTTAGTAAATTATCTATGATTGCTATGTGTTGATTTCTTAATTATTTTGGGCTATTATTTTGATTAAGTTATTTAGTACTTTTGCTCTCGAAATCATGATTAATTGGCCATTAATTGTGATAATCTCAAGGTGTTAGATTTGTAATGAAAATTGAAATTTGACACTAGTTCATGGAAGTGTTAAACTTAGGGAGTACACTCATGAAAGTAGAGGTGCACTTTTGTGACTTGTTTTTTAGTAATTTCATATAAGTAAATGAGTCTGTAGTTAATTTCATAACCACGAAAGTAGATATGGTTTAACTATAGGTATAGTTGGTACACTGACAAAAGCGGGTATCACGTATATAAGAAAATTATGTCATAGTTTAGTCGAGGTTTTAGTATTCAATTAGTCAAGAAGTTGCACTAGCATAACTAGATAGGGATTCCATTATCGGAGTAGCTTTCATTTGTATTTTTGTGCCCATTAGTAGCTTTGATTTGTTTATTTTAATTTGTTGATAGTCTAAATAATAAAGAAACTTTAGTAGTGCTAGTAGTTGTCAATTTTTCCTGTGGGTTCGACCCTAATTACTCTATATTCACTCACGACCCGTATATTTACGAAAAATTATATGTGAAATAGTTTAAAAAATTATAAATTTAAAACTTGATTATTGATTGAGATTTATTGTTGTATGCATACCCCCGCACACATCATTCCCCTTTGAAAATTTGATAATTAAATTAAATCTTTGAACTTATTCGTCCCAAAGAAAAAACAATGGAGTAGTAAGAAAAAGACATTGAGCTGGGCCCGGCTACGGAATCAATAATAGGATTTAAAGTCTAAAAGAAGGCTTATGTGTTGATTATCCACCATTTTCTCCCACTGCCTTACTCACAAAGTCACAATAAAACTCGTAAGTGGAGGAGTGGAGGAAAACTGTTTACCATTTCATCCGGACACAAAGCTGAAAATATAATCTTTGCATATCTGTTTATTATTTCGTTTCATGGCCCCTAATATATTCACAATCATCCCCACCAAAAAACCACTATCATTTTTTTCATCTGTACTCTTGAAGTAAATAAAAGAAATAGAATAGCATACCACTATGGCATAGACATTTCCAACACTTTATTTCATCACAGTTTGGTTGGTTAATTTCTTCCAATTCTTGCTCCCTTATAATTTCTTTCGATTCTTTCTTCCACATTTACATATATGAAAGTTATGTCCTTACAAGGTTTTTATTTTCTGTCACTTTCCTATATAACATTTAAAATATTATTATGACGCAAAATCCATGTCCACAACGGAACAAATAGTCAAATAGTGACCCAAAATTTCGTGAAAATGATTGAGCAAATAATTAGTTGCATAAAAAGTGACTATTTTGCAGTTCGTCAAAATTAATCAAACAAGGAGATGCATATCCCGACGCATAATCCAAGAACCAAAGACAACATTTTCCTCTGACATTGATAATTTATCTAATTATTTAAAAAAACATAAACATGGGGAGGTCTTATCCAAATTTAAAAAACATAAACATGGTCTTTATCCAAATTTAATAAACATTACTTACCTTCTTCTCAACTTGGGGAGGTCTTAATTGTTGATTTTCTGCTACTTTTCTTCCATACCCAATGTGGTGGATCCTTTCCTCGTGTTCCTTAAGGTTTACAATTAATTTTTATTTACAATTTATGCGTTCCCAACAACCTCTTCAATTCATTAAATTTTTTACTGCTTATTTCCTAAGGGAGGACCGCAAATTCTCAGGACGTTCACAGTAAAATAAAAGAATATGCCCATTAGAATCTTTCCAGCAGGTTCAAAATTGTATATACTTGACAAACATCAGTTTTTGGTATTTTTTTGAGATTCTCTTATCACAGTCTAAATTACCGGAATGTAGACTTGTACAATTTTGTCAGCAAAAGTACTCGTGAATCTTGTGAGCACAACTGTTATAAAACATCAAGATTTGTTGAAAATTTTTGAACATCAAACTTATAGGTTGCTAAATGAACAATACCATCTAAACACAGCTTTTGATGTGCTAGAAACAGGTGTTTTCATTAGCAACAAAACCTTCAACTAAGAATACATTGTGCATAAAAGCAATAAAAGCAGCTCATTCTGAAAATCTAATCAGTTCTTAAAGGCCTAACAAGGCTTGCAATACATGTACAAGATGATTGAAACAAACTCGCATCACCCCTAATGGCTAAATCACTAATGCATTTTGTTTCAAGATCATGAAGAATGAGCTTTTCTCCGTCAATCTGCAAAAGCAATTGCCTCTTGTTCTTTGACAGAGCTAGAGGCGTTAAGCTCCGAAATTTCGAACCTAAAGGCATTGTAACAGAAGTTAACTTGGCCCAAGATTCGTCCACTCCATATTTTTCCATTACCCATAAATCAGCAGCATATCTTCCATTTACTTTATAATATGGCACTAGACAAAGACATCCATTCAAGACCCTCAGGTTCTGGTGAACAAAATTTTCTGGATACCTTGGACAAGGCAATTTCCGGAATTCTTCACTGCTAAGATCAAAGGAAACGATGTAACTAACGCCATTCAATCTCCTTTCCTTCATGAACCAATGTAATGCACCATTGGCAAGTACACAATCTGCAGTGCAATAGCAGTCATAGTCGGACACCTTAAACAGAAAATGCTCCGTCCTTCTCCATGTGTTCATCTTTAAGCTATAAACAAAGGCTTCATCACACCAGCTCAATCGATCTGTATCAAATAGACTTGTAGAGCTAATCCTGTTCAGCACTTTGTAGTCATCATTCACGCGGTCATACCCGAAGCCGAGAAGAAAAGGAGCTCGACCATACATGGAATATTCAACTGGGAAAGAGGGTAATTTCCAAGATTTCTGAATCCATGGATTCCACAAAACAATTTCACGTCTGTAAGGATACCTCAAGCAGAGGAGGCTATTGCAAGATCCTATCAAACGAACTTCATTGCCAGAGTAATCCGAAGGGCAGTTGAGCTGTTTGGCGCTTCCACTAGTTCTAGAGATATGAGCTTCAAGATCCAAATCTAAAGTGTAGAAGGTGTTTTGGTTCAGGGCAATAATTTGGATCCCATTGGAGGAATTTGCTTCTTGGTGGGCTCTGTGGAGATGCATTTTGATGAAGTCTGAGCTATCAATTAAAGCGCGCCATGATTTTGAAACGCACCTGGATCGTAGCAGAGAATCACATGGTAACATCAAAAGCACATTGGCAAGCAAATGGCAGGGAATGTAATCTGACATTCTTGCGATTTTTGGAAAGAGGACCTTAGCAACTATGTCCTGCAGAAGCCAGGTTGCTCCAAATTATGGAGAATGAACTTTTTTGGCTCAAACGAAATGATATTGTAAATTTAACCTTGATAGGCAAGCATATGGCAGCTTTCAATTATTGAGGCCAAGGGAGGATTCCATGTGCTTAGATTCCTATACATAGAATACTAGATTAAGGCAAAGCGTTATAATTGAATTTGTCCAGACTTTGGTCATCAAGTTAGGTCGGCATCAATATGACGTTAAGGAGAGACGGTAGGCGAGTGAGTGAAAAAAAAAAAGTAATGAATGAAGACGAGAGATTATGTAAAATATAGTGAAAGAAATATCTATTTGCAAAGAGAAAAAGAAAACGGTTGCTATCTTTGGATAGGAAATTATTTGAAATATTATTATATATAATTATTCTAGTATTTTTTGTGATATGATATATTTGAAATAAAAATATAATTAAAAAAATAAAAATATATGTTAAAAAAACATATTTCTAATGTAAGTAAATAATAGTTTTTTTTGCCAAATTATTCCTGTCTAAACACGTCTAGTAGTGTTGGAGAGGCGTGTTTGGAAATCGAAACATTCCAATGTTTCAAAAAAAGTGGGCCCATTGGTGGTTTTGGATAGGTACGAAGCCCTATCCAATCCGATGACCTTCCTTCCATTAGCCCGGACGCCATCTTTTAAGCAATGTTTTGAAAACCGGACCGGATCGGCCGGTTCGACCGGTTGAACCGCGAACCGGCCATGGCACCGGTCCGGTTCTATGGCAAAGTTGACTTTGCCAGAAAACCGATCAAAACCGGTCGAACCGCGAAAACCGCCGAACCGGATTGAACCGGCGGTTTCCGGTTTTCAACTTTTCCCTTTTTTTTTTTTTTTTTTTTTACTTTTTGCAAAATACAGCTATCAAAATTCGAACCCAAGACCTTTGTAATAGAAGACCAATGTATTAACCATTGTACTATCACATCTTATTAGTTTTTTTGATAACTTATTTATATAAAACAAATACTCATATTTCTTTTTTTCATTTTTTTTACAAAATCTCATTCTCTCATGACTCTTTCTTTTCAATCAAAAACTCTCTCTCTCTCTCTCTCTCTCTCTCTCTCTCCTCTTTCTTTTATCACTCCCTTTTTAATCAAACCTCTTTATTTTTAATTTATTGATGTTTTCTTCCATCTTTTAATTTTGTTTTTGTCCATTAAATTGAAAAAAGTTAAAAAAAGAATTATTTTTCTTTAACCCAAATTATTTAATGCCACAACCACTCACATTTATCTCATTTTTTGTTTCTTATCAAGTTTACATTTCTATTTTCAATTCTCTTGACTTCCTTCAAACTCCAAATTTCTTTTTTAAATTGCAATCTGTAAATTCCAAAACGTAAATTAAAATTGAAGTTCACAATATCTAAATTCTCATAGACGTGAACTTTGTATAATTTCAAAATATTGTGATATTTTTAAGTTGGATTTAGATATAATTGAAATTGAGATGAAATTTATTTGTTTTAACTTATAATTTAAAAAATTTATTTTTAAAAATCCAAGTTATTAAAAAATAGTAAACTTTTCATCATATAAAGTATTAAATTAGTCCATTACATGTCTTATTTTGTACATATATATATTTATATAAATTATTTTTTTAAAAATTCATTGAACCCCGGTTGAACCGGTCCGACCAGTTGAACCTCGACCCTTTCACTTCACCGGTTCAATTAACGGTCCGGTTTTTAAAACATTGCTTTTAAGTGGTCGCCAGCGAAATGCGGCATTTGTGGATATTGTCGGCCCCACAAAATATACACACCTCATCTAAGAATCTTTTGCCAAAATAATCTTTTTTCAAAAAATATTCTTACAATGATTTAACTCCAAATTTTAGAGAAAAATGTAGTTTTGATACCCAAATTTTGACAAATGAGTAGTTTTAATCTCCAAACTTTGGATAAAAATAATTTTGGTATCCAAACTTTCAATATTTGAGCATATTTAGTACCCTTAACAATTTTTTTTCAAAATATTATCGGAAAGAGTCACGTGATAGTTGCATGTCCGGCAACTATAGTATAAAAAATGTCAAAAAAATGTAAAATATCCTTCTGATACTAAATACCAATAAAGATATTTTAAAAACTTTAATCACTTGCCTAACTCTACTCATCTTATTTCTTTTCTCCTTCTTTTGTTGTATTTCATCTTCACCTTAGTATCAGAAAGATATTTTACATTTTTTTGACATTTTTATACAATATTTGCCGAACATATGACTATCACGCAACTCTTTCAAGTGGCAATTTGGGAAAAAAATACAAAGGGTATTAAATGTGCTCAAATATTGAAAGTTTTGGTACCAAATTTATTTTTGTTCAAAGTTTAGGGATTAAAACTGCTTATGTGTCAAAATTTGGATAGCAAAACTGCATTTTAACCCAAACTTTATTACTAATGTGATCTTTTGACCTATCCCCTAACAAGGAGCAACCTCCTCCATGTTTTTCAATCAAATTCTTCAAATTCAATCAACTCTCGTCACCACCACTACTAAATAGGGAGGTCCCATATTCACGATTATCCACCCAAAATAAAAGTTGAAGCCTCTCTTCCATCCAAAATAAAAAGCGTCAGGCTCTTTTTACTCAACCTTACCATTCCTCTCATATAGCCACATGCATAATGAGTTCCTGCCCAATGCAACATAACAAAATCAAAACTAAAGCTCTAAAAAGTTAATAGAATGAACAAGTGAAGTAGAGTTCTATGCAATCATGCTGATAATTCCAATTTCACTGGATTTGTAGTGACTTTTTCCTTTTTTTTCTTTTTATTTTTAATAAGAAAGAGAGTATTAGAAAGGGAAAATCATTGTAATTGGAGCGGAGATGAATAATCAAAGTTTTAGATTTTGTTCTTGTGTTTGGTGATAATTCCAATTTAACTACATTTGTAGTGAGTTTTTCTTTTCCTTTTTTTTAATAAGAAGGAGGGCATCACAAAGAGAAAATTACCGCAATTAGACCAGATATGAATACTCAAATTTTAGATTTTGCTCTCATGTTTTGAAAATATCATTAGGTTTATGTTAAGTATCCGAAACTTTTTAGGTGAGTAGAGTTATATTAGAGTGACAAATACAGATAAAATAGAGTAATATAATTAGGAAGGGAAAGATGGCTTCAAAGTAGAGTGTTATAGTCGACAAGGGTAAGATGAATTCTTTTGAATTGTATTAATGACTAATCAAGGGGTTTACCCTTTTTCTCATTTATGCTTGAATCTGATCAGATGGATAATAGAAAAGGTTATTATGGAAATAAAGTATGAAATTGACTCATTTTAAGAATATTTTTGTGAAAATAACTCCCTCATCGAACGGTCGAACCCATTTAGACGGATAAAGGTATTGGACAGTTGGAAAGGCTTATCGGACCCACTGGGGGCCACAAGTATAATGCTGCCAAAGTTTTTTATACTTGAAATTGAAACCGGGAATTAAAAACAAAAAACTCCTGTAATATATCTAATATACAGAAAAGCGTCCCTGATTTCAAATTATACAAAATAATATTTCATGTTTTGAACTAAATTATTAACTAATAAAATTCGTTAAATTTAACAAAAATGACGATTTCGGCTGTTAAATTTACCGGATTCCGTTAAGTTTAACTAATTCTATTAGTTTACAATTTAATTCAAAACATGGGATGTCATTTTATATGTTTTGAAATCACTGATGACTTTTGTGTGTATTCGATATACCACAGAGAACTTTTTTATTTTTAACCCTTGAAGCTGGTCATAAAGGTTAACCCCACATAAACTAAACAATTAAGCTAGCGTGACGTAAGCAAGCGTGTCAGCCAGAAACGTGTAACATGGCCTAGGAAAATAATTACTCTAAATGGGAGTTTTTTTTTTCCATAATATCAGTGAGAGGCCTTAAGAACTCTCATTTACACTGATTCCCTCAGTATCATTTAATTCATGATTCATCCCCTCCTCGAAAGAAAGATTTTTTTGTGTATTTGTTTTATGCCACCCCACTCATGTCGAGTGTCAATGTCTCAGCCGACGGCAAAGCAGTGGAAATGCATCCGAGATAACTTTAACGCCGACCGCCAGCCATCCCATTTTGGGTGTCTAAATGCGAGTTGTAAGCTTTTTTGGCTCAATTTTTTTAAATTCTTTAGATTTTAAACCTTTTCTAATATAATTTTATACGACGAAATTATTGTAATTTGTAATTGAGTGTTGATATTAGTGGTATTCAAATGTATTAAATTAGTGAATTTCCAAATTTTCTTAATTAGATGCCGGGGTTCACATATTTAAATATCTAAAAGAGAAGTAATAAAGTAAAATATTTTGTATTCTCTATTTATACGCGAAAACCAGATAATTGTGATAATAGTTTGATGCCCGGGTTCACATGGTGATATTATATTTATGTTATCTATTTTTATGCAAAAACTAGATAATTGTAATAATTTGATGAGTGATTATGTGTAATCAGTGCCCAGTGATTGTTAGGCTGCCAAAGGAACACTAATGCATATGAGAAACCCAAAAGATAATAAAAAAACATAAAACAAAGTGAAGGAAACAACAAATAAACATAGTTGTAAACCCAATTTTGGTAATAAGCATTCGGGCCAAAATGCTCTGTTATACCAAGTTCTTTTTTTTTTGTACTTATCAAAAAATTGTTATAAAAAGATCCTGTAACATATACAAATGTTAAATATCAATAGAGCAGATCCAACAAAATACACAACGATGAACAACCCGCATCCCTCTTAATAATAGCCTCTAAGATCAATTTGCAGGCTTTGATGGTTGGTAATAGACATATTTCTTTCTCTTCCACTCCTTAGGTGATGTAGACGGCAGGCATAGTTGTTGGCCAACTTATTCTCTTCAACCCAATGACAGACAAGGTATACCAAATAACCAATTGAGACTGAAACAAGGTGATTTTTTTTTTTATATATAAAAAAAAAAGCCACCTACATTAGATTCTGCAGTATCATATCCAAATTATGTTAGGCATATTTAAACTAGAAAATGTGAATTATCAGTTTGAAATGAGAAGAATTATGGTACCAAAAATAACAATAAAAGGATGATCTATATCTTTTTCTTTTGGTAATGAATAGTTTAGGTGGGTTTCGCTCTAATTACTATTAAGGGTCATAACATGCTTCCGAAATCATAGGTCATTTAGATTCCTCACATCGACAGTAGGATTTAACACAAAACTTTTGAGGACTTTTTGTATGGAAGTGGTTTATTCTTATTAATTGAGCTAAATCGTGTTGGTGGCATCACTGAATATAGTGAAATTGAAAAAGTCAAAGTTTACACCACTTTATGGCTCTTAAATCTTCCATGGTACCGAACCATTATTGACAAACTACTTCAGAAAAAAAAATGAAAAAATTAAACCATTTCATGTAGACCCATTTTTCCATTTAAAATAGCTAAACCAAACCCAATTCCAAACTTCCATCTTCAATCTGATTCTCAGCTTTTTTATCTTTTACATGTTAAAGTTTACACTTCTTCCCCTTATTTCTTTTCTCGCTTCCACTTATTTTTCCACAGCTATAAATCATATTTCCCAGATAAAAATCACTCAAGAAAGTAAGAAAAATCATAGCCAATCAAAGTACCCTGAACACTAACTTCAAGAAAAAAAACTAATAACTATAGCCTGAATCAAGAAAAAAAAAAAGGCTCATAACTATAGTAAGAACATGAAAGAACTACCGAGAAATCAAGCATTTTTCGTTAAGGGATCATTCCGAAAAAGAAGGGAAAAAGGGAAAAATGGTTGAAAACAAAGGAGTAGCAAAATGGCTGAAAACAGATAAAAGTATAGCCTAACTAACAATGTACGATCATTAATAAAAAAAGAAAAAAAGTATTGTTGCACAATCGTATACACCTCATCTAATGACACGTCAGCCTTTTAATCCTTGCCGTGTGACACTTCCTTGTACGCGTCCCACATGAATTATTTATTAAATCTTCTTGACCGGTTGCATTCTCGCCACCCGGTTAGCCGGTTACATCCAATCAAGTTGTGCAGATGATTTGACAGATGTTCAGGTTCTGCACTATCCATATTCTTTTTTGTTTTTCCGGACACGATAGACCTACACTTATTCTATACTCGGGGAGGGAAGATCTGAAAAAATCTAAGGAGAACTTAAAGAGGATTGAACCATCATCGACCTAAACAGAATTCGAAGAGAACTAAACCACCATCGGACCAAACGGGTGGCTACGCATATGCTAAAAACATTTCCAGGAAAGCCTGGATTTTAGAATATGAGCAAGGGGGTTTGACTCTTAACTTACACCCAAATAGAGATTTAAAACTTTTTTAGTAGCCAAGATTTGAAACTCTAAGAGTAGTTGGTTCTGCACTGTCCATATTCACCTAACATTTGGTGACTTGGTTGTTTTTCATTGGCTAAAATAACTTGTTTGTTATACCCCATATGTATTCCAAATAATCTACTAATCCCTGATTATACCTCTTTTTCTTGGGCTATGGGCCAACACATACTTTTTATTTCATTTTGGCTATGTCTGGACTTGACAGCATGGCCCAATAGATGTAGAATTGAGAGAGCTATGCTATGGATATTTTTTGTAGCATGAAAAAGTTATGATACAAACTAGTATAGTTAAAAATTCGATTTGGTTCGGCGGTCAAATCGGTCAATCCGGTTAATAGGCCATAGAATTAGGTTGAGTTGCTAATTAGAGTGGTCAAGCAAGAAATTTGTTGACTAGTTAATGATTTGGCGGTTCAACAAGTAAATAGGAAAAAAATATCCAATTGAACCACCAACTTAAATTCTTTATTATTTTTATAATCTAAAATATATTGTTATATTGTATAATATAACTATTGTGTAACCCGTGGTTGACTACTCAACTTGTGAGGTTTTGAAATTTTACTTGTCTTTATATCTCTTATTTGAACTTACTTGCCTTAAATTTTTGGTTGCTTTAATGGTTGAATCATGATTTCCCTCCTATTGTATTATTTAACTTGGTACATGTTTAATTTGGTACATGCTAAATTTCATAGTGCATTATATTAGTGTAATCAACTAGTGAGGTGTGTACAATAAATTTAGAGGATAAGAGGGAGTTTTGTGCAAAGGCAATTATAAGACAAGAAGTGTTAAGAGTTAATTGGAGGAGCCCTAGATTACCTTGGTGATTAGAGAGACCATTAGAGAGACAAAGAGATAGACATTGGCCTTCTTGTGCCACTTGTCAATCATCCATGAAACTTTAACCAAGATCAAATTCATTCTTGTCCTACTTAAGTTGTTTTTCATCATTTTTCTTTCATTTTTCCCCCCTTGGATGAAATATTGGAGAGAAAAGAGAGAAACAACAAAATAACTCAGCTTTGATATGAGGTTTTCTAGCTTTGAGTTGAATTTCCAGCTTTAATAGGAGATGTTCTAACTTTGATATGGGATTTTCAGATTTGGTATGTAAATTCCAGCTTTGAGGTGCAACTTTTCAGCTTTGATGAAGCTTTGTTTAGAGCCTTATATATATATATATATATGAAATTTTGCTAAATTTTCTTGTGTAGGACATGCACCGTTCACCTAAGATATGGTGGCTTGATTGAACGTGATTTTGCCATGAACATAGAGTTGGAAATTAGAGGGTTAACTTGAAGAAATTGGGGACATGTTGCTGGAATTTTTCCTCTTGTTGGTCAAGTGAGCAAGAGTGAGAGTTGAGGTGTAAATTTAGGGTGAGTTGGACTTACTTTGCTCAAGTTATTTGTGACCACCTTGATTTTCACATATAGGTTAGATTTTAGCCAAAGCCAAGCGATTTAAAAGGAGGAAGGTAATGGTTGCCTAAACATGTTTTCTAGTTGGAAGTAACTAACTTTAAGCTTGTGATTCTTGTTACTTTTGTCCAAGACACTTGTTAACAGCATGAGTTTTATATGTGGCTTCTTGGTAGGATTCTTGTCTCAAATTACATGTTACACATTCCCTTGTATAGTCGATGCGTTGTACTAGATTTTTGCCATGAATCTAAGTAAGAAAAGTGAGGATGTTAGAGGAAATTGGCAAGGTCATGTTGGACTTTTGCTGGAATTTATCTGATGATTAGGACCTACTTTTGCTCAAGATACTTGCCAAGACTTTAAACTTCACATGTACATTGGTTTGAGCTAAAACAAAGAGAGATAAGAAGAGAAAAATGAGTTTTCTCCAAAATGTTTCTTATTTGAATTTGCCACCATTGCACCCTGAAGATCTTGTCCCATTTTCGTTAAAATTGACTATAAGTGATGTCCTTGTGCTCTATATGTTGCTTGAGACATTGATCTATCATGAATGGGATTTTTTTCCTTAGATTTGAACAAGAAAACTTTGCACTTTTGACAGCTATATGTGGGTTAAACCTGCAAATTGTTTTATTGGCTAAGTGAAGTTTCGAAACTCATAGTTTTGCATTTATATTGGTCTCAAGTGGTTAGATTCTTAATATATTATATGACCACACGATTTAAGCATGTCCAAGAGGACAAACCAGGGTTTGAAGTGAAACGATTGTGATTCATTGGTGAGTGTTCCTTGTGTTTTGTGAATTGAATGCCTTTATTGTGTTGTATTGGCTTGTTTGATTGTTAAATGTATTTCAATGATCACTTTACTATTGATAGGAGAGTGTATACTTTACCGCACTCGACCTAAGTGAATGTGAATTTTTCAATGGTCAAATGATTGAATATTATTTGTGCATAAAAGTAAGCCATATGCACTTTATCGCATTGGCTGAATTGGACCCTTGCCCCTCGTCGCTAGCCTATTCGAGCCAGAAGCGGATTCGATCGAGTAGGTTGGTAATCCTAGGCCACTTTTCGGTATACTCAAATATTACCACGAAGTCATGTGGAGTACTGGCCAGTGAATGAAATGCAATGAATGAAATGCAATGAATGAAATGCAATAAATGAAATGAATGAATGAAATGACTGAAGTGAAATGATCAATGCAGGGGTTTTTGTTTTCAAATCTTGGAAGTTATAAGGAAGAGATAGGCGGAGACTGAATGAATGAATGGCTCCAAGTGAGCTCGTATTCTTTAAATGATTGAATGCTTACTTCTTGAATGATCAACTAATGCCTTGAGACTATTTATTGCTATACAAAGTATGTGAAATTGTTAAATGTAATATTTCTGTGATTTGAATGGTTAACTGTTGCATTGAGTATGTTTATTATTTTATCCAATGTGCTACTGCTTGTGCCAAATCGTGGTGTTTCATATTTTGCTTAGATGCCTGTTTGGGAACCTCACTAGGCGTAAGCTCGTCCCATTAGTTTGTTTTTGTTACAGAAGTTGAGGTCTAGAGCGGATAAGTTTGAACTAGAGTGTAATGATCCTCTTGCACATGTACTTCTGGTAGGTAGATTGTATTTTAGTATTTGGTAGTATATCTTACGTTTTACTTTTGGTTTGCAACTAAGCTTGAATTTTGGTTGAATTGTAGAACTCTGATGTTAAATTTGGAGGCTTGAAACGTTATTTTGAGAATTTATTGTAGTGAGTCATGGCGAAAGTTGGACAGACGGTCTGCCAAACCCTTAGGTACGCCCTATGGGGAGGTAGGGTCGCCATACAACCCACGGTTGAACCAGTGATCCGATGACTTGATCACCTCTTCGGGTAAAGTTTCGAGTCGAGTTTAATAACTATGCAAACTAAAGTGGGTAGGTTGTGCTACGCACCCAGTGCCCAACCTATTAGAGGGGTATTAATATGTACTCCTTTCCATCCAATTTTGATTGTCTTGTGTTTCTTTTTAATTCATTTCAAATTATAATTCACCTTTCAATTGAAAAATATTGTTGACTTTTAACTTTTAACTTTTAATATTGTTGAGAGTCTGTCCAACTGTAGTGCAGATCAAACCTTGGGCGGAAGGGCCACCCCTGACAAAAAAATGACATCTGATCGTAGCTTCAACGACACTAGAGCATCTGCAACCCTATTTGCCTCCTTGAAGGTATGGCCCAAAGAGACCCCTAACTCCGCCACTAGCAATTGAATATGCCGAACAACGCTACATGAGGGCCAACGTGAAGCACCTTTGGAAGCAACCATACTAAGCAATGTGCTAGAGTCCACCTCAGCCGTAAAGCCTGCGATATTCCTACCTTGACAAATCCTTAAACCTGCCAACAATGCCATAGCTTTTGCTGTAATAACATCATACTCCCCGAACTCTTTGTAAAATGCAAAGACCATGTTGCCTTCTGTCAAACAAACTAAACCACCACCAAAAGCGCCACCCATAGAAACACTTGCATCCGTATTCAACTTGATGGAGTGCACTGGAGGCTTCACCCAAGTAACAATCTGAGGTTGGACTCTCCTCCTCTTAATCTTACCATACTATGCCCAAACACAGTCTGTATCTCCTTTAAAATATTCTTTCTTCAGTACTCCTGCCGCACCCAACCGATCAATAGCGTTACAGACTTGAAAAATTATCTGCTTGGACGACATAGTCAATCCCTCAAAGCAAGCTCTATTCCGTGACCTCCAACTAAACCACACAACCAGAAGTGGAATAAGAACCCAAATATGGTTCCATGACACAAAGCAAGGAGAGAAAAACCAATTGACAAATCTCACATTAACCCCCTTGTCCTGAAGCACAATCCCAAAGAGATTAGCAAAGTACTGCCACATATTCGATGCTACGGGTCCTATTACAAATAAATGGCTTCCCGTTTCTGTAGCACTTCCACAACAACTATACCTAGAAGCTAACACCAATCTCTTTCACTAAAGGAGATCATCCAACGGAAGCCATTTCGGCAGCAATCTCCACCCAAAGAAGGAAATTTTTAGAGGGATCACCGGACTCCATACCAACGAATCAACAGTTGAAAAATTCTTTTTCAAACAAATCTGCTCCCAAGCTGAGGATATTGAGAAAACCCCTGTAGACGATGCAGCCTATATCAACTGGTCCCTATTTGCTGGGAAAATATGCAGCTGTGGTATCTTGGACACTATACACTCTGGCAGCAACCGTCTAAGCCGCTGTTCATCCCATCCATTAGACCTGTATAACTCTCCTACAAAAAAAAGAGGTTTATTTGCACCTGGCACCAGCCTAGCAAGGGGGACATCGGTACACCACTTATCGTTCCAAAAGTTCACAAGCCCTTCGCCCAAGCACCAATGAATGTTCCCTTCGGTGACTTCCCTAATCTCCAACAAGCGATGCCACAAAGTTGGCGGCCAATCAATCATAACTAAAAAGGGTTGGGCTCCTTTTACATACTTACTGTGCATAAACTTCGCCCAAACAGACTCATTTTCCCTCAACTTCCACCAAAGTTTGTAGGAAAACGCCTTTATCATTGCATCAAATGAGCGGACACCCAACCCTCCTTCTTCTACTGGAAAGCAAACATTCTTCCATGATGCCCTGTGAACCCTCTTAGCCTCAATAGAATTATCCCAAAGTAATCGTTACAAAGCCTTCCCAACGTCGATACCACGGCCACTGGAGGCTAGAACACTTGGAGCCAATACAAAGAAACAGAGCTCAAGACATGGCATAAAAGGACTATCTTGCTACCCATTGTCAGCAGTTTTGAGCTCCAATGGAATAACTTGTGCTGCAACCAAGGAAAAAAAGCTATTGAACACGGTGCATGTAACCCTGCCCTTGACTAATGGAATCCCCAAGTAGGTGAAAGGCAAGCGTTGCTTCTTAAACTCGAGCACTGACCTCATTAAACTCAATTGAGCTTCCGTCACCCAAGACGATGGGGAAAATAAGCTTTTACCCTCATTCACCTTTTGACCCGAACAAGATTGATAAAGATGCAAGAAATCCCGAACTGAGGTCAAAGCATAAGTCGAGTAGCCTAACTTTCTAAAATACACTTATTTAATATACGTCATTATCTGTAAATATAGCCTACCTTATTTAATGCAGTCAACTTTTTCACTAATAATTGTTTTGATATATGTCTTGAATGGTGCAATATGCCATCGTTATTGTTGTTATAATTAATGTAAAGATGTAGTGATTAGTGATACTGCTAATATTAATGTAAGGGTATTTTAGAAAAATATTAGTCTAGATTTACTTTTTCAACAAAGTTAACTAATTTTTCTTAAACTGTATGAAAAAATAGGACTATCAAAGTGAGACAGAAGGAGTATTTAACCTGAAGCAATAATTAGAAAAAGAAAAAGAATGATTGCAAAAAGATGGAAGAGAATGTGACCTTCTTGCTTTTCAAACAATTATGAAATCATTGATTAACTTAAATCTACAGATGATCCGAGGGTCCAAACATGACTATACAGCCATTTTTGTGAATGAAAAAGAAAGAAAAGAAAAAACTTTTAAAATAATTTATTATTTTATATTTATTCTAAAAGATCTTTGTAAGGCTAATTAAATCATTCTTGTGTGTGTGCATTGAAAAACACTGATCGTGCAATTATACTCTGCTTTGGACAACTAATGTGGGGTAGTCAAAAGTTCTAGGTCCATACCTAGTGGAAGAATGCCAATTTTGTGGCCATCCATGTAAGAAAGAACACGACATTTGGGTTGCATTTAATAAAATTAAAATTTGAAATCTAAAATTGAAATTTGAAGTTTGAATATATTAAATTAGTGAATTGTTAAGAATTAAAATCTTAATATTTGAGTATATATTGTGTTAATTGATAAGTGAATAGGTTATTACTTATTTTTTAGAATAAGATTTTCCTAAAAAATTAAGTGTCACTTAATTAATTATAATGTGCTACTTTTGGTTATCAAACGCAGTTAAATATATTAAGATCTGAACACATTAAGTTTAACTACTAAATTGGATTATTAAACAGGTTTTGATCTTTCCATAGTTCTCATTGTTTTATGCCTTTCTAGATGATTAGGAGTGAGATTTACGATCATAGAGACACAATGAAAAGTTCAGCAAGTAATGTATAACAAAAGGTCTAGTCAAATGATCAAACAAATTAAAGTCCACTTACTGAGGCATTAAAGTACTTGTTTAGGATTTCTAATTGATAAGAACGTGGGTAGTCATAGTTAGGGCTTCTGTAATCAGACTTTTTCTCCAAATTAAAATATATTGGTTGATTTTTGCCAATTGTGAGAGTTTTCTCTCAATATTATGAATCCTTGATTCATACTTGGGTTTCGTTCATCTAATGATTCTCATATGGAGAGTGTTCGTGTAATCATTTCGCTTCTCACGCTTTTGCTATTGCTTCATATGGTATCAGAGCAAGTTTTTCCTGTGATGACTACCGAAGCACTTTGCCCTAACTAAAATTGTATCAAGTCTACCCTAGACTGCATAGAAGCATGTCACGATCCTATAGAGTGTCTTCTTCGAGGTCTATACTATGGGTTTGAAGCAAAAGGTTACTTCAAGAGATCTAAACATGATGGTGTACTGCTGAGAGATTTGCTCCTGACGACTTCAATGTTCATGCAGTCTCTTCGAGTTCTCATAGTTATTAGGTCTATAAGAATCAAGACCGGATCACTCATGGCGACATTAGATCCGTGAGCCTACATTACCCGTTGATGTAGCAAACCTTGAATATGATGAAAGGCAAAATAAGGAACAGATAGAGGAGTTCACCTATGAGCTAGATGGTGACGCGACTACTACCATCCCCGTCTCCTCAACTGAAGATGAAATTGATATAGATCTCCCAATCATGAAGCTCGAGGGATTGGGTGAATTTGCAAATATGGAGATTGATGATATCTTCATAGATCACCACAATCGAATTCTTCTCCTATCAATCTAGTAGATGCAGCAATTTTCCTGGATATAGAATATATTAGTGTTGGTGAGAAAATTAATTTTGATGAATTTTCTTTTCATGCCAAAATTTCCACTAAGGCTGAGTATGTTAAGTTCGAAATCACTTGATGGAATGTAATAAAATTTGTCCTGGCAATGGTATACATCGAAGTTGTTCGGTTTTAGGTTTTGGAGGAATCTAGTATAAGATTCGTGAAAGGATCAGTACTTTGTTCACTTTCTCAAGTATCGAAGATTTTCCAAAGAACTTGAGAGTGAGTTCTTTTTAAATGGGGAGTCTGATATAGAACGAGAAACCCCTAGTTCTTCAATCCATCATTCTGTATCAATAGGGGTGCCCAAAAGTTAATTAAGGTCAAATAACATGGATACTCAAGTATTTTATTAGTAGTTTTATTATTATTTTATTTATTTGTATTAGGGTTTTATTATTATTACTAGTATGGAACAAATTTGAAATTTAGGAATAATGGACTAGGAAATGTGCGGCCTGTCAGGATAAAAGAATTATGCCAGAAATAAAATAAGAACATCATTAGGAAATAGTGACATTTTGTATAAATCAGTAGCCTGCGTTTGTGTAAGTGGGACGACATCGTTTTACAATGTAAGGATAACTGAATTTGTTGAGTTAGTTAGAGGCGATTGTTGATCCTATTTGTACACAACTGATTGGCTGCAAGAGTATCAAAGAATAACAGATTCAATTTTTTCTTCCCTCTTTCTCTCTCTCTTCAGCTCACGCTCTCTGTACTGTCTCTTCCTATCTTCTTCCTCTCTAATCCAATTCTGACCTAATTCCCTTCCTTCAGTCTGGATTTCCAATCAAGATCCTGACAAGTGGTACCGGAGCAGGTCGAATCCTTGGAGAAACAGTGCATTAATGGCGGAAAGCACCAGATTTAAAACACCAGAGAAACAAATCAGGAAGCAGGAAGTCAAGCTCCAAGAGCTGGTAGAAGGCTTGCAAACTTCGCATCATCAGCAACAGCAAATACGCAATGAATTGCATGCCGAATTAGAAGAAAGCAATAAAAGAATAGAAGGTCTGGAAGTAAGAATTCAGTGCCTTTATGAGATTAGTGATGGAAAAAGAGAAGACAAATCCAGAAGACAGCAGGCAATCACCATTACTACCAACTCCTCCACCTAACTAGAGGCTACAAGTTGGATCTGATAGCACAAGGCTCGGGAGAAAAGAGGTAGGTAAAATATTGATACCGAATCCTCTAAAAATTGATTTACCCCTATTTACTGGGGAAAATTCGAGAGACTGGATCAGGAAATGCAATAAATATTGCTTAAACGATCAAATTCCCTAGGAATATAAAGTAGAAGTAATAGAGATATATCTAGAAGGAAAAGCAGACAGATGGTTTCATGGGGTAAAAATGGAAAAACCTGGAATAACTTGGGAAATGTTTGAGGAGTTACTATGTAGGAGGTTTGATAACAAGATAGGCGAGGATGTTGTAGAAGAATTCAATAAATTGCATCAAAATAGGGAAGGTTGAAGAGTATCAGGAAAAGTTTGAAGAGCTCAAAGCTCTTATGATGATGAAGAATCCACATCTAAGTGAGGAGTACTTTATATCAAGCTTCATCAGTAGTTTAAAAGATGAGATCAAAGCTATGATTAAACTGTTGAGACCTGTAGCCTTGTCTTAGGCTTTTGAATTAGTTACATTACAAGAAAGTGCATTGAATCTACAGTCCAGGAACCCTAAGGATAGTTGGAAGACGACCTCAGAAAATAGGTTTGGAATCTCCAGGAGCTCCTCTCAACAACAGAATCACAGTTCACATTACAAAGTGCCATCTGTTAACTCATTCAAGAACACTCAATTCAAAGGCAAACGAGTTTCTGCTACAGAATCTGAACATAAGAGAATTTCAAGTCAGGAAATACAGTATAGGAGGAACAGTGGACTCTACTTCAGATGTGGAGAGAAATTCGGGCAAGGTCACCAGTGTAAGTTTTGGCCATCTAAACTTCATGGTTAATGAAGAAGAAGAAGATTCAGAATTCGAAGATGCACTGGGAGAACAAGATGAAACCACAGGAAATCCGGGACAAATCATGGAAATGTCCCTACACACCTTGTCAGAAAGCGTTTAAAAGAAAAAACAATTACATTGATATGAAGGTTGGATGGTGAGGAAATGCTGATACTGGTGGACACTGGCAGCTCGGATAGTTACATTAGCAGTGAGAAGGTAATTGCTTTTGATATTCCCTATCAACTAGTTAATCCTTTTTTCTGTAATGGTAGGAAATGGAGCCTGTGTAACCAATAAGGCAGTGTGTCTTAAAGCGATGTAGGGAATTAACCAACACAGATTTTGCTATGACCTCAAAGTGATGGATCTAAGTGGTTGGGATATAATATTAGGGGTGGATTGGATGACCCAATTTAGTCCTATCACTTTTGATTTCCACAAGTTGACTATTTCTTTGCATAACCAAGAAAAAGCGATACATTTACAAGGGCAAGCTGAGAATTGTGACTTAGACCTCATCAGGGGGAGTGACTTGAGGATATTTATTGAATATAAGAAGCAGATGTGTCTAGCTATGAGAATGGGATAGAGTAATGTAGTAGGAGAAAATGTTATCCCTCCAGAAGTTCAGGTCTTATTGAAGAATTTACAGATGTATTTGCAACCCCTACTGAGTTACCCCCAACAAGGGGAATAGACCATGAAATTCCATTGAAACCTAACTCTCAACCTTTCAAAATGAAGCCTTACCGGTACCCTTATTCTCAGAAAGGGGAGCTTGAGCAACAAGTCGAGAACATGTTACAACATGGAATCATAATTCATAGCAATAGCCTTTTTACCTCACCAATGTTGCTTGTTAAGAAGAAGGAGGGAACATGGCATTTCTGTGTAGACTACAAAAGATTGAATGAGATGACTACCAAAAGACTTGTATCCCATACCAAATGCGGATGAATTGATCAATGAACTAGCAGGGTCAAATTATAAGACAAAACTGGACCTTACTTCTGACTATCATCAAATTAGAGTTAAACCCCAAGATACGTACAAAACTGCTTTCCAATCACATTGTGGCCACTATGAGTTCCTAGTGATGCCTTTTGGGTTAACAAACGCTCTAACTACATTTCAGGCCCTCATGAATCAGGTGTTTCAGCCATACTTGAGGAAATTTGTTCTGGTCTTTTTTTATGATATCTTGATAAGCCAGAAGCGGAAATTTGTTCCGCTTATCTCCAACTCATGAACTTAGCCGATACAAAGCTATATGATAGCACCCAATTTTTTCAATTCAGCGGTTCGATCTATGATCTATCATTCATGGACGTTGATAAGATCCATCCATTTAGTAGCACCTTAGGATGGCATAGCCTTAAAATAAAAGTGAAGGGTGAGGTTCAAATGAGGAAAGACTTACGGTGGATACCTAGGCACCCAGAGACGAGGAAGGGCGTAGTAATCGACGAAATGATTCAGGGAGTTGAAAATAAGCATAGATCCGAAGATTCCCGAATAGGGCAACCTTTCGAACTGCTGCTGAATCCATGGGTTTGAAGACAGTTTTGTCTGTGTTGAGGGAACATAAGTTGTTTGCAAAACTGTCCAAGTGCTTATTTGCGCAGCAAACTGTGGACTACCTTGGTCACACTATAACTGAAAATGAGGTGTTGATGGATAGGTCAAAAATTGATAGCATCATGAACTGGCCAACCCCAAGAACAATGAAGGAGCTGAGGGGATTTTTAGGTCCGACTGGTTATTATAGAAGATTTATCAAGCATTATGGCATTATCTGTAAGCCTCTTACTGAGCTGCTTAAGAAGGATAATTTTACCTGGAACTTGGAGACTCAAAAGGCTTTCTTTTCATTAAAGCATATAATGTGCACTGCTCTTGTCTTACAACTACTAGATTTTCAGAAATCTTTTACTATTGAGACTGATGCTAGTGGAGGTGGAATTGGTGCAGTGCTTATGCAAGAAGGTCACCCCATACCCTTTTTAACCAAGGCATTATCTCTAAAAAATCTGGGATTATCAACTTATGAAAAGGAATTGCTGGCTTTGGTTATGGGAGTGACTAAGTGGAGGCATTACTTGTTATTAAAACTGATCACCAATCATTAAAGTACCTACTGGATCAGAAACTTACAACAACATTACAACACAAGTGGTTAACTAAGTTGTTGGGCTTAGACTATGAGATTCAGTACAAGAGGGGAGTGGAAAACAAGGTAGCAGATGCATTATCCAGGTTGCATGGAGAAGATCAAGATCAATTAGCACTTACAGGATCATGTTTAGCACTGTCAGTAGTTAAACCAATATGGATATAGGAACTTCAAGATAATTATACCTCAGATGCTCAATGGAAGGACAACATTGCCCAATTACTACTGGACCCTACGTCTCAACCACAGTATGAGTGGAACAATGATCTACTAAGGTACAATGGCAAGTTCTATGTAAGCTCAACTTCTGGTTTAAGGAACAAAATAATCTAGACTCTTCACTCTTCTGCTATTGGAGGACATTCAGGTCAAAGGGGGTGCTGGCAAAGAATTAAGTCTCTATATTATTGGCCTACCATGAAGCAGGATGTTATCCAGTTCATAAAAGCATGTGATGTTTGCTAGAGGTATAAATCTGAACATGTACATTCTCCTGGGTTATTACAACCACTGCTTGTTCCTCGCTTGGCATGGACACACCTAACCATGGACTTCATAGAAAATTTACCAAACTCACACGGCTATGATACCATAATAGTGGTGATTGTCAGGTTAACCAAAGTTGGTCACTTTATGGCCTTAGCTCATCCTTTTTCTGCAAAACAAGTAGCTCAACTCTTCTTGGACAATATTTTCAAGCTGCATAGGCTACCCGAGTCCATAGTGATGGATAGAGATAGAATCTTCACCAGTATTTTTTGGCAAGAATTGTTCAAATTAGTTGGTACTAAATTGCATTATAGTTCAGCTTACCACCCTCAATCAGACGGGTAGAGTGAAAGACTGAGTCAATGTGTTGAATCTTACTTAAGGTGCATGACTGGGGAGTTTCCAAATCATTGGAGTAAGTGGCTAGCTATGGTAGAATGGTGGTACAACTCATCTTACCATTCTAACTTACAGTTAACCCCATTTGAAGCTTTATATGGCTACAAACCTGTTCTTTTACCACTTGGTCCCTACTTGGACACAGTTATACCTGCAGCAACTCAATTACTTCATGAGACGATGAGAATCTCTAATAGCATCCGAGACCATTTGACCAAGGCACAACAAAGAATGAATTTCTTTGCTGACAAGAAGAGTACAGAACGTTCCTTTGAAGTAGGTGATTGGATTTTCCTCAAACTACAACCTTATTGACAGCAAACAGTTGCCATCAGAAAATGTCTCAAACTTGCTGCTAGGTTCAATGGGCCCTTTCAGGTCAAAGCTAAGGTTGGACCAGTGGCATATCGTCTTAAGTTGCCTGCAGGTGCCAAAATTCACCAAGTTTTCCACGTTTCCTTATTAAAAAAGAAGATTGGGCCGGTACATCAAATTTCAGACAAGTTGCCTGAGCTTGACAGTGCAGACCAATGTCCCTTGCAACCAGAAACTATTTTGCAAAGGCGAGTTATTTTGCGCAATGGACGTCCAGTTATTCAATTCTTAATCAAACGGGGTCAACTAGGTGATAAGGAATCATCTTGGGAGGACAAAGACTTCATCCAATCTCAGTTCCCTCATTTCTAGTCTTGAGGACAAGACTCTTTATTGGGGGAGGCATTGTCAGGATAAAAGAATTACACCAGAACTAGAATACGAACATCATTAGGAAATGGTGACGTTTTGTATAAATCAGTAGCCTGTGTTTGTGTAAGTGGGACAACATCGTTTTGCAATGTAAGGATAACTGAATTTGTTGAGTTAGTTAGAGGCGGTTATTGATCCTATTTGTACACAGCTAATTGGCTGCAAGAGTATCAGAGTATAACATATTCATTTCTTTTCTTCTCTCTTTCTCTCTCTCTTCAGCTCACGCTCTCTGCACTCTCTCTTCCTATCTTCTTCCTCTCTAATCCAATTTTGACCTAATTCCCTTCCTTCAGTCTGGATTTCCAATCAAGATCCTGACATGGCCCTATGTTCGGCCCTACATTGGGTACCAGACACCATTGCAGCCGAATACATAACATTGTTCGTGTAGGGTTTTTAGTGTATTTATTTCCTTTTTAAATTAGGATTCATTACGGCCTATAAATAGGCATAAATAGGGCTTTTGTAATTAGACTTTTTCTCCAAATAAAAATATATTATTGGTTAGTTTTTTACCAATTGTTAAAGTTTTCTCTCATTTTTATGAATCCTTGATTCATGCCTAGGTTTCGTTCATGTAACGATTCTTATATATAGAGTGTTTGTGCAACCCAATTGCTTTCTCACACTTCCGCTACTGCATCATCAGTGCACTGACCTATAGGGCATGAAATCTATAATTGAAGACCTATTTTCTTTATATTTGCATAGGGACGTTAGTGGATATGTATCGTAAAGTAAGTCCTACTTTTACATAAGAAAAGAAATTATGCTTACTAACTGCAAAGGATAGAAAAGACATAATTTTCTGGAGACACCCTAGGGGATACAACCACCATATCTGCCTTTTTTAACAGTTTGTTTTCGAATGAATCAAGAATCGTCTCAAAGTGATCACATATTACAAAACCAATATCTTGCTCAAATTAGAGAGATTACTGGTGCGAATAAAGGCCTAAAGAGGAAATATGCAAATTGCAATGCCAAAAGGAAACACGAAATCAAAAAAACCTTGTGACTGAGAATACCTCTATAGGATCCAAGTTCTCATTTTGGTCTATAGCCAAAACTAAACCCCTTGTTAGAGCAAGTTTCACTATAGATATCATAGATTTTCCCAAACCTAAAATCTACAAATTTCAGACAAATGCCAGAATCAGTAAGCAAGAATCCTAATCTCCATACCTAGAAAAGGAAAAGAAAACCAAGATGAAAGCTTTCAAAAAAAAAGGGCAATGAGAACAGCAATTTTGGGTCTGAATTGGACAACAGATTTAAATCCGTTGTCTCTTGACGTAGCAACATTTAGGTCTGAATAATGGCTTCCTAATGCTTTAGAATCCCAACTAACATGGTTAGGTGCAACTTGAGCATCCAAAAGCAAGCCATGTAGATGTCTATTTGTTATTTCACGTTCGGTACGCTGAAGATGATTAAGAAAAACTATAGATTCTCGAATGTATAGACGTAGCAGTAATATGTTATTCCTTTGAATGGCTTGGCTTGAATTACATGTAGTACTATTGAACAACTCACCAAACATATCCGTTTGGATTGGCCTATTTTCAAAAACAAGTTTTTCAAATACAAAGTTACAATAATATACAAACAAAACAACTCAAAAAATATTCCATCCATACAATATATCAAATATTTCAAAAAATATCTATAGTAAAAATTTTTCATATACACTGCTACAGTAAAATATTTCAAAAATATCCCCAAAAATAGGTAATCCAAACCGAAATAGATTTTCATCTTAACAAACAGGCAAGACAACTAAAAATATAGATGTGTAGCAATAGGCCCAATAAGGATAAAAAATATAATGGTATAACTAAAGGGAAAAGACTCTTTTCATATGCTCAACGGTCAATTAAAGATTACCTAAAAAAACAACTTTACTAGAATTCTTCAGTTTATAGTACATACCTTAGTAGAGTAGTCCTAACCTTTACTTGAAGAATTCTAATTTTCTACATAATGAACAAACATCATCATCAAATAAAAAAACGTATACGAGAAATGTGTCCAGTAAACATCCAAAAAACAAAAACAAAGAACATCAAATAGAAAATTTCTCTAAAAAGCAAATAATAGAATAATCATAAATAGCCATCAGTCCAGTTTACAGAAGATACCTTAGTAGAGCAAACGTAACCATTATTTTCTTGAAGAATTCCAATTTCCTACATAATGAACAACAACCATCAGCAAATAAAAAAGATGTACATCAGAAGATCATCCAGTAAATATTCGGAAGCAAAAACAAAATGAAAGAATATATGTATATATATATATATATATTGACATTCATAGCTATTTTCTTGGCAGAGAGAAGAAGGAGCAAAACTTTTTTTTACCCTATTTCCTTTGATGATTTCTCTTTCTCTGTGTTTTTTCTATCTTCTTTATATATATACGCCAGAAACAAAGAATAATCAAGGAACACTACCATATAATTCCCTTTATTGTCTCTTTTTTTAATCAATAGAGGGTAAAAGTATTCAACTTGTTGCAATTTTTTATAAAATTGTCAAACGGTGGAAACTGATGAACTCATACCTAAAAATGATTAAAGGGCCCAACGTACCAACACAAAGTAGTCATTATTAATCAAAAAGGAGGAAAAACCAAAAGTGGAAATAATGATTTACAATTTGACGGAAATGATATTTAAAACGGATTGACAGAAACTTAATTTTTAAATTACAATTTGATTTACAGAGTTACCTTATTAGCCCTCAATAGTTTTAAACTGTTGGCCAGAATAGAGCAATCACAAAGGATGAAAACTTAATTTGACAGCATTTAAGGCCAATTTCCTTCTATCACCATGCATTATTCATCCAAAAAACTCAACTTTCCCCTTGTTCTTGTGGCAACATAAGGGGGTTGCTACAGTATAAAAGGCTGCTTTTTTATTTAGTAGTGGTTAGATGGAATAGAGCAACTCTCCTCTTAGGTCAAAAGTATAATGCTATATAGATTATTAGAATCAAGCAATGGTTAAAAATGCAAAAAGAAAATAATTGAGCCAAGTCACTCATTAATAAATTTTTTTGTCTAGGGTAAAGTTAAAAAGTAATTCCATACTCTGTACTCTAAACTAGAAGCAAAACACAAGCTCATTAAATATTAGTTAGTTTTTAGTAATTCCACATTGTTAAGAAAAGAATTACAATCAAAATATCTAGTTGTTAGTAATGCCACATAAGAGATTCTAGAAATGATAACTATTAAAAAAATTAACACAAACTAGCAATCTAAACATTTAGTTCTTTAGTAATGCCAAATTGTTAGAAATATAAACTTAACAAAAACAAGCGAAAAAAAAACCATAAAATAAGTCACTTTTTAATGAGGACACATCCATAAAGGGAGGAACAATATGTAAAACATCTAACATAAATTCGTTAAGAGTACAAATATATATACAAACCAGAATTAAGATATTGTATATGATGATAAACTATACAACAAAACTAATATAAATCTACCAACTGAAATGAAAATTAAAATACAAAGGAAAAAAGGTTGAAGCTCATGGGCTCCTCGAAGCCCATTGTTCCAGTACTGCAAGACATAGCCCAATTATCTTTCTTGTGCTCTGTTCATAAAAGAGCCCAACTTCATGCATTAAAAGAAGAGAGCAGCCACCAAACACAAACAAACGCAGTGCAACAACTGTCCTTTTGGGAAATGTCCATTCAACTCGGCCGAATGCAAGCATTGGAATCCAGATACTGTAGCTCCCCATCATCTTTGCTAGGATGCTTCAAACAAAGGAGGCCACTGCAAAAGCCATTGATATGAACGACGTACCTAGAGTAATGATTAGAAGGGCAGTTGAGCTGTCTGGCACTTGCAGTAGTACAAAAGCTATGAGCTTCAAGATCCAAATCAAGAGTGTGCCCTGGTTCAGGGTAGAGCTGTAAACGAACCGAATCGAACCGAGTATCTCATGTTTGAGCTCTGTTCGTTAAGCGATTCGAACAACGTTCGTGTTCGTTCGTTAATTTTCGAACTCCAAACATGTGTTCGTGTTCGGCTCGTTAAGCAAAGTTCGTGTTCGAGTTCGAGTTCGTGTTCGGCTCGTTTAACATAAACGAGCCGTTCGCGAACATGCTCGAAATGCTCGAATCCAAATTATTTAAGCCTTAAATATGCCATGCAAATTATTAATCATTTTCAAAAACAATTAAAGCACTAAGTGACTAAATTCTATTATTCAGTAACTATATAACTAACATTAACATAAAAACAACAAATAAAACAAAGCAATTTGTCCTCCAAATATAAAAGTCCAGCCATAAAATTAACCTTAAAATTTGTCAAATGATAATTATGTTCATGTTCGCGAACGTTCGTTAAAACTCGCGAACATACTCGTGTTCGCGAACGTTCGTTTAGCATGTTCGCGAACGTTCGTTAAAACTTGCGAACATGTTCGTGTTCGCTCGATTATTAATCGAACAAAAAAATTCGTTCGAACTCGGTTCGTTTAAGGTTTCGAATGAGCCTTTCACGAACACGAACGAGTCGAAACGAACCGAACTAACGAACAATTCAGTTCGTTTAACAGCTCTAGTTCAGGGCAATAATTTTCATCGCACTGGGGGAATTTGCTTCTTGGTGGACTTGGTTGACATGCATCTTTTTTTTGGTTATTTTAAAATTTGGGTGGGTTCAGTTTTGGTCACCCCTACGAGTTAGTGCATGTCTCCGAAACTATAAATTGTTTATAGAAGTTCTTACAGATCACCTACTGATACAATCCTTACATTGACAGCGGGACTGGAATACATGATCTTTTAAAGATGCATCTTAATGAAGTCTAAACTATCAATTAAAGCACACCATGATTTTAATACACGCCTAGACCATAGCAAAGACACAACACGTCAATGGAAAGTTGAACGGGGACCCACTATGGAAGTTCTAACCATAAATCAGCATATCTTACCAAAAGACACAGGAGAAATAGGCTGTGAGAAGCTCTAACCATGAATAAGAAGTGCTCAAAAAAAAAACCATGAATAAGGAGAGGAGAAGGATCTAAAAGGAGAGAGATAGGGAGAAAGGGCCATACCCTTACACCAGGAAAAATAATGCCATAAACATACTTGAGAGACTACTAAGACACAAAGGCAACTCCAATGGTTAAAGTTAGGACTGTCAATGGGGTCGGGTTAGCCCAAGTTCTGCCCAAGAAAAAGTTTGATAAACTTAACTTTTCATTGATCTCGGATGAATTTGGGCCGAAATATTAGGTCCAAATTAAGTATGAGTTGACTTTGGATCTTATTTAGCTCAATCTGAAGTAGATCCGATCCTTTAATCAGCATCTATATGTATAATTATATATAATATATTCATATTTTGATACATGCAAACATACAATCATACATATATATATGTATGTATGAATATCTTTAAGTATATAATGCTAATACTTTATACTAATGAGTTTTGTGTCAAAATATATTAATATACATAAAAAAATTAAATATACAAAATTATGTCAAAATATTCAGAAGGACAAATCTTAGTACGAACAAATTGAGAATCTTTGAAAATATATTGACTGTTGATCATATTTTATTACTATTTTCTATGTACTTTGAATTAATTGGATGTATTATTGTTGGAAAATTCTTGTTTCATAAACTTTTTAATGAACTGTTACTAGTTCGTGTATAGATTTAATATTACGGTTTTGTGGATGTTAAATTGTTTTAGAACTTAATAACTATAGTAATTATATTAAGGAAATTAAAGAGCAATAAGCGAACTTGGGTTAAACCCGAATTAGGCTAACAACTTGAATATTTTGTGAGCAAAATATGAATTTCACATTTATCAACTCGAAACTCATAACTCAAAACTTTAAAGTTATACAAACTATACAAGCTGAGTTTGGGCTTGTTAAAGCCCAACCCAGATGGTTCAATTTACAAGCTTGGTTAAAGCTCTGCAAAAGAAAGACATTCCAGTCCAATTAAGCTATTAAGTACAATCTAACCCCCAAATAGTTTATAACTGTTCATGTACTCAATTTTTTTTGCGCAGGGTTCAAATGTACCATTCGCAGATTCAGCATCTACGGGCAGAGAAAACTTCCACATTCCAGTTCAATTAAGCTATTAGTTTACAAACCCACCTTTCAACGGCTTGTTACTATTCTTAGCCCAAAGTTTTGTTGCATGCACAAAGGGCTATATTCACCAACTGGAGACTAAGAAAGAACGAATAAAAGACAATCCAAACCCCATTTTCTCATGAAAAGCCTGACACGTGGCCGAATAAGGTTCCCTGCAACCTGCAACAGTGAAGCGGGCTTCGTTTTTTTATGATAGGTAGATAAGCCCTCATTAGCAGGGCCAAGTATTTTCCCCCTAAAAAAATGTTTCCTACCCTTTTAAGCCAAAAAGTGTTAATTTAACTTTTGATTGATAATAGTTTGCCCTCCTAAACTTAGGGGATAGTCACATTTTACACCCCCTCAACTTTAAATATATACACTTTATTCGCTATGAGAACTAGTCAACTTGAAAAATACAAAAGAAAGTGAGTGCAATGATATTATTATCCATTTATCAAGGAATTATCTATAGTATTGTTCCCTTCATTGTTAAAATGTATATTTTTTTATTGCTAAAAATATACATTTTCTCTATCGTATCAAGTATACAATAACGTCAAACCGAAAGAAGCTAAATAAAGTTTAAATTTAGTTTATATCTTTAATTTTCTATCCTTTGTTCAATTTATTATAATTTAAGTCAAACAAAAAAGAATAAATAATACAATATTAAAATAAATATAGATACCAAACTTCTTTTTGAAAAAGAGGTAAAACTAAACTTGTTTTCGTTTAAAAAAGTAGTTTTTTATTATTTTAGTTTATGTGAACTTTTAGGCTAATACTATTGTTGTTTTCTATTGATATATTTATAGTTTACTATTATTGATTTTTCTTCTCAAAAGAATATAATTTGATTTAATCTCCATTTTCTTTCTCTAAGTATAAAAATGAGGCATATCAATCATTTTTAGCAAATTTGATTATGAATTTCATATTGGACTAATTTGATAAATGAAAAATGATAGTCATATTAATATAAAAGTTTAAAATAAATTAAAATGATAAAAATTACTTTTAAAAATGAGTTTGGTATTACCGTTTTATATAAATTTTGGTAATTGTATTTATTTTAGTATTGTGTTATTTATCCATTTTGTTTGACTTAATGTCCAATAAATTGAACAAAACATATATAGAAGTAAACATTAATCCAAGCAGAAAAATTTCAAGAGTATAAACTAAATTTTAACTTTTTTAAGTTTGATATTTTTGTATAATTAATACTATAGAAAGATATAAATCTTTTAGCAATGAAAGGAAATGATAATAAGTTATAAACAATTTCATGAAAAAGGGGCAATAATGTCATTGCACTAACTATTTTTTTGTATGTCTAACTGTGACTAGTTTTCATGGGGGATAAAATGTATTATTTAAAGTTGAGGGGATTAAAGTGCGATTACCCTCTAAGTTCAAGGGGCAAAGTGTTATTAACCCTTTGATAAAGGTAAAGTTGGGGACATAAACAGTTTTTACACTTTGCAAGCTTGGACAGTTGGACTTGCAATCTACATAGATTTTCCTAGTAAGAGAGACAAGTACATTAAAAACATGAGGGGTACCAAGAAAAATTCTAAAATTTGCCATGATCTTAATGTCTCTAATTTGATTCTCAAAATTCTTCCCCTTCTTCATTATTCCTTACAAGGTTTGGATTTTTTCTTTTATTTTTATTTTTAAAAAAAATCTGTGCAATAATGAAAAGTGCTTATCACATCAGAATTGTCGTCACTATGGTATGTACACGTAATCAGCAGAGCACGCTTGATGCTCCTTTCCTTTACGTGATTGTGTAGCAGCACAAGAGTGTGCAGGTGCAGCGCAAAAGTAGCTGATAACATCGTTAGTTAGGAGTAGAGGTGTCAAAATGGGTGATTTGGACGGGTTTGGGTTGGGTAAAATGGGTAATGGGTATAAGTAAGTCAATCCATTTATACCCATTTAATTAAATGGGTATAAATGGGTAAGTCAAAAAATGAATTGAGTAACCCAATTACCCGTTTATAACCCATTTATTTTAACTTTTTGTAAATTCATTTAAATTCATTTTTGCAAACTAAGTTATCAATTTATACCATCATTTGCACCATCATTAGTTTTAAATATTTATTTGTAATGCTCAATAAACCTAATTATCAATTTTTTTCCCATATGTACTCTATGTCGCAAAATTACATACCATTTAATAATTAAACAATAAGAATAAAAAAAATTTGAACTAAATACTATAAAGTTAATATAAAAACTTAATCAAAAAATTTTGAACCTCTAGCATTTTTTCGTATGTAAATTTAAAATTTCATTTTGGAAAAATAAGAAAAGAGGCTAAAACTTATCATAAATTGGTAATGGTGAAAAATGAGCAAGTTAATGGGTGGGGGAAGTGAGGAAGTTTGGAGGAAGAAAATTATAAATGGGTTAATTGGGTTTGATGAGTTACCCAATAATACCCATTTATTAAATGGGTATTATTGGGTAACCCATTTATACCCATATGCAAAATTTAATATACCCATACCCATCTATTCATGGGCGGGTATGGGTAAATTTAATTAAATGGATTTGTTTGACAGCTATAGTTAGGAGGATCGAAATGTCTCTATTGATTTCTTCAAGACACATAATTAATCGAGTAGCTAGATTCTCCAGAAGAGTTGACCTTGTCGCGCCCCATTTTTTAAAAATAAAAAAAAGGTGTTAAAAAATTTGAGTTTTAAATTTTAAAAAATAAAGAAAGAAGGCCTCAAATGAGATTTAGAAAATGTGATGGTTTGGAATCAAAATAATAGTTTAAAAAGGATTTTTTTTAGAAAAAAGAGTTGCTATTTGATATTGAATTTAGGTGTACCTAGTCACTCAAAAAAAAAATTTTAAAAAAAATGAAATGAATAAAATCCTTTTAGATGACTCCAAATCTTTGAAAATGAGAGAAAAAGTTTCAAGAGTCACGGTTTAAGAAAGGTAAGGCAGAGATTCGATTGACTCGAATCTAAGGCACTCTTTCAATTTAGCCAAAATTAGTTGCGAGATTTAGTCAAAAATTTTCTAATCTAACCTTAAACTTATCACATTTAGATGCTTCTACACGGATGCAAACCTAAACCTAGAGGATATTAGGAGGGACGAAATGTTTTTTCAAGATTTTGTTGGTATCAATTGCATTAATTGTAAAGCCCAAGAATAATGCCTTGAAGAGGTCACGAAAATATAATAGATGAGATTCAAAGAAAAGAAAATTATGATATATAAATAAATATATATGACCTAAAAGAGACGAATGTAACATAACAGGTATGAGAAACTACAATTCGTGACACAGTTTTCCTTCTTATAGAGGAATAATAGCGAACTAAAGTTAAGAAACCATACTCATTTATTTTCCATATTCAAAGGGTGATTCTCCCAACCTAACCAAACAAATGAACTAACCTATTTTCTAATTAGTTAAATGAAATGCAAATTTAAATAAAATAGTTCATGCATATAGGGATAAGGGAATAAAATGACATATCACGCAAATGAAAATAATCTAAAATAGAAAAATGCATGAAAATGTCACATAAAATATGAATCTATCGCGTGGATGCCTAAAGGTCAAGCATTGAATTAGCCCATCTCTACAAATTCTCATTAGAGTTGGACTAGTGAGAAATCAAAAAGAAAAACTACAACTAGGGTTAGACTAGTGTAGTGATATCATGCACTTATTATAAATAAAGCATATAGATCATAATCAAAATAAATAAACACATAGAGCACATAGCATATAAACAAAATATCTAGATGCGAAACCCTAAGGAAAGTAAATAAAATACATAAACATATAAACACAAAAACACATATGCACACAAAACCTAACTATTACATTGGGAACCCTAACTACAATCTAAAATGTGAAATATAAGAAAATAAACCTATCTAACCTATTTATTACATTTATTTGGCTAATTATGTTTCTTGAAAAAACCTATCTTACATTGCCTATCTAATTACATTTCTTGCATAAGAGGATATGACCATCTATTACATTTTACACATTTAAATACCCCTCAAATAATTATAAGACTTAAATTAAATAAACAAGCATAAAAAATGAATAAAAGATTAAAATAAATAAATAAAAGAAAAACATATAAAACATATAAATACGTAGGAGCACATAGAAGGACATAAAAGGAATTTAAATGATAATAGCCGTACCTCCCCTTCAAAGTAGCGGCTAAGTGAGGGGAAGGCAAAGTTATCTATTTTTTATGTCAAAATCAATAAACGGATGAGGGTACCAATTTAATTGACAATTAATTATTAAAGATAAAAAACTTAATCTAATAAATTAAAACTCCAAGCATACATGAAGAATTAAAAAGCCAAGGGGAATCTTAATGATAAATGCAACAAAGATCCTTAGTATAGGTGGCCAACTAAACCATTTAACTAAATTTACCCATACCCGCCCATGAATAAATGGGTATGGGTATCTTAAGTTTTTGCATATGGGTATAAATAGGTTACCCAATGATACCCATTTATTAAGTGGGTATTTTGGGTAACCCATCAAATCTAATTAATCAATTTAGAATTGTTTTCTCCCAAATCGCCTCTCTTTCCCCACCTATTTTTTTTTCAAATTTTTCATTTTGTCATGATGTTAACCACTTTTGTTTTATTATTAGTATTATCATTATTATTATTATTATTGTTGTTGTTGTTGTTGTTGTTGGTTTTATTTTCTCTTAGTTTGTTAACTTGCTCATTTTTCAGCATTACCAATTTATGATAAGTTTTAGCCTTTTTTCCTACCTTTCCAAAATGAAATTTTAAATTTACACATGAAAAAAATTTTAGGGTTCAAAATTTTTGGATTATGTTTTTATGTTAACTTTTATAGTAGTTAGTTCAAAATTTTATATTCTTATTATTCAATTATTAAATAGTATGTAATTTGACGATATAGAATACGAATGGGAAAAAATTGGTAATTAGACTTATTGAACATTATAAGTAAATATTTAAAACTAATGATGGGTTCAAAGAGTGGTATAAATTGATAACTTAGTTTGCAAAAATAAATTTAAATGAGTTTACAAAAAGTTAAAATAAATGGGTTATAAATGGGTAATTGGGTTACCCAATTCATTTTTTGACTTACCCATTTATACCCATATAATTAAATGGGTATAAATGGGTTGATTCACTTATATCCATTACCCATTTTACCCAATCCAAACCCGTCCAAGTCACCTATTTTGACACCTCTAAATTCCTTAGGGACCAAAATGAGAAAATCAAAAGTTTTGGGGTAAAAGTATGAATTTTTTAAAAACTTGGGGCTAAAATGAAAATTCTGCAAAAATAATTTTTTACTACCTTATTATTCATAATATAATCAGATTTGAACTAATCAACCGCCAAAAAAAGATTTTTGAGCCATCGAACCAAAAACTATTTACATTAATTTCTAAAGTTGCCAAATCGAAAATCTAAATTTAACAAATTTATTTTAACCCCAATTATACTGAAACAAAACTATAATTAATTCACCCAAAACATGCATGAAACATATAAAAAGAGATCAAGACTCTAAAAGGAAGAAATTTATCCATTATAATAATTTTTGGACCTTAGCATAATTATGCAAACATTAGGAGGCTAAATAGCAAATATCTTATGAGTTTTCAAAATCAAAAGCAACTAAGGTCTTACAATAGCATCACGACCAAGATCCTTTTTGGTGTTTGTGTGTATGTGTTTTTTTTTATTTTGAAAGACAATCCTAGAAAATTGTTTTTAAAAGCCAATCAAATAATGATAAACATAAGCCAACTTCCAAACCCATCACATATTGACTAGACCAGATGTTTGGGCTTCAGTGCTCTGGCCCAAACAAGACTTCAGTGGATAAACAAGCAAACATGAAAGTAAACCCAAGTTAAAGAACCAAACTTTGGCCCACTAGACAAGAAATCAAATCCAATGATATATTGCATACAAGCCCAACTTAAATTACTTAAATTGCTATAAAGCTTGGCCTTTTTCAAAACATTGGCCAATTTCTTTACTTCAAAGAAGATCTATAAATAAATAATTTTAGAAAATCAAAACAAGAAAGACAAAAAATGGGAAAAGATTTAAAACACAAGCGACTAATCCAAAAAAAAAGTACCCCTGGAAACTGGAAATTTCCAGCCACTTGGCCAGAATTCTTGCCAGAAATTTTTTGATGATTTTCTAGTCCATCTATTTACATCTACTAACTCCTTTCATCATTTTAAACACATTTGTAACATCAAAATCACCTTGGAAGCATTGTATTTTTGCACAAAAAGAAGCAAAGTTTAAGAAAAAAAACCCAAATCTCAACTTTCTACTTTTCACAAAGAAAAAAACTCAACAAAGCTTCATAAAAGTTCATATCAATGACCTACATGGATCTAAAAGGGAAAGAAGCATGACAAATCTCAGATTCTCAGGCCAAAACATCCCAAAAGAAATTACCCTTTGTCAACTAAGAAATGGAAGAAAGAAAAAAAATTCAAAAAACTAGACAAACATCATATAAAACAAAAGAAAATTATCAAGTAAGGTTACCTACAACTCTCCTGAAGGTTTCAAGTCTATATAAATTGTAATGGACCATAGGAGTATGAGATTCGTAAAGTTCCTTCTTGTTGAACTGAAGAGTTTCGAGATTCAACAAATGTCAAATGTGCGTTTTTGAGTAAGAATTTCATAGCCTTAGAGAGGTTTTCTCCAGAAATTTTCAACAGAAGACTTTCTCTACTATGACTATAAAGTTAGCAGAAAAAAAATCTAGGTAAATCTCGCTAAATCGAGTGATGAAAATTGATTCAAACTGGGCTGGTTCACTAGCCAGTTCACTACATTTTTTTCTAGAAAATTTTCTTCTTTTTGTTGCTCTTTTTTCTCTCCCTTACTCCAAATCTTGTGCAGCTGGTTATCTAGCTCATATCCTCTATAGAAACCCTAAAAGCTCCCTTATTAACATATTTATATGAAACAAAAATTCTAAAACCTAGAAATAATGGTTAGAATGAAATGGGATGATGTGTTCCTTTTTCCTCCCTTTGGTCATTTCTTATTAGATGTTAAAGGATAAGATTTGAACATGATGAGCTATTTTTGTATCAACAAGCTTGGGGAAAAGAAAGAATGAAAAAAAAGAAAGGAAAATCAAGCAAATGTCTTAAGATTTCCAGTTCATCCTTCGTACTAGGTTCGTTTGCAGGTGAAGGAAATAAGTGGGCCAATGGGCCTCTTTACTTCCAGGTTTTTATTTTCTTTTACATGGTTTTGCCTTGGGCTTCATTTGAATTTTGAGTAGGTTCATTTAGGAGTCTAGAATTTGGGTTTTGAGTGGACTTAGTGTTGGGTTTTTTATTGGGTTAGAAGCAAAAAAAAAAAAAAAAGTAAAGAAAACAAACCTCTACTATTTTTCTCAATTTTTTTGAATTTTCATTATTTTTCCTTTCCCTTTTTTCATAAACCTACAAAACAAAAATTAAAATGATTACTTAATCATTTTATAAGTAAAAATAAAAATAAAAATAATAGTAGACTTGAGATTAAGAAAATTTTGGTATTTACGGACCTGACTCGATACAAGTTTGTGTGTTTCACTTTCGTTGGTACTTAGTTGCATTGGCAAATTTTTTAAGAAAAAAATGAAATAAATAATAGAGATTGGCAATTGAAAAGCCTTTAAAATTGAAAAAAAAAATGTAAGTGGAATACTTTACCTGGAATTTTCTAATAGCAATTTATTATTCTTGAGATGGCAATTTATTACTGAACAAAATGATAACTAGGTTATATGAATTTAGTCATAAAAACCATTGAGATGAAATTTCATTAATAAAAGGTAGGTGTTCAAGTGTAAATTATGTGCAAACCAATGTACTGAGCAGAAGACTACTATGCCATTGCTTCACTAGTAAAGGTTACCTAAAAACAAATAAACCAATTTTCAGTTATCACGAATATTGGATCGCAGGCAATTTTGCAGCCATATGACCATTTCATTAAATTAAGGGATAATTTTAGAAACCTCCCCTGACATTTTTAACTATTGTAAAAAGCTCCTTTCTAGTTTAAAAAATTACACTTACCTCTCCTATGATTAGCATTTTATTAATAATATAAACCCAGTATGCTAAATTTGTCCTCAAACATTCCAAAATACCCCTTTGTTACTTAGAAGGGGAAAACTCACTAATAAATTTCTTCCACGTTACAACTACTGTAAACAATATAAACACCACACTAACAAACTAAATAAACCACTTCAGTTTAATCCCCATATTCTCACAATTTTGACAGCTTACCATTGTCATCCCAAAACTTCCCATGCAAATCAATTGTGACATCTTTTTTACCTTCATTTAGTGTGACAACAAATTTGATTCAGCAACTTGTTATTTGGCAATTTCAATTCAATATATTTACACAAAAAAGGAAAACAAAAAACAAGAGAGAGTATCTATTTCTATAATAATGAGGATTTGAGATGTATTAGATGGTTGTGTAGATGGCAGTTGCAAAAAAATAGTGAATTATGAGATGTAGGAGAAAGAAGATATGAGAAACAGTCGGAAAGAGAAAATAAGAGTTTATTTTGTGTGGCAGTCATTGCTTTAGAATAAAAGAAGATAGGATTTTTTTTGTAAGAATTATTTATAAGTGAAGGATATTATAATTATTTTATTACATGAAGGGAGTTTAGTATAATTATTCAAACCTAAAAAAAGGTGAGTGAAATTGTCAGAAACCTCAGGGGAGGTTTCTGAAATTATCCCTTAAATGAATCCTCAAGTATAAGGCTTCAAGCAATTAAATGGAGTGGTTTCTTAAGTTACCATTTAGTTCAATTTGCAGTCATTCCTTGTACATATTCCATCCACTGTTTACTCTTTTTACTAGGGGGAGTGCCCGTGTATCGACCAGATGTTTGGTACAATACAAACGTCTTTTACTATAATACCTTAGCATTTGTACTTTGTCATACCTTTTTCTTTTCCATCAATTATAAAAGCTGTCATCTTGAGTATAAAACAAATACCTAGCTAAGAAATTTATGAGTCTGAAGAGAACTTAGGTGACTATATGAAAGTGAACAAAAAAAGAGAATTTTGAATTCAAAGACCTATGTTCTTATCAGTCAGTTTATCTATGAACAGTGTGTTAGGACTTTTAAAGTCGAATGGATCACTGGAATAATTGTATTGGTGTATTTAGATTTTGAGACACCAACAAAAGTTGTAATTTAAGTGTATAACGAACCCTAGAACCAAAGCAGCTCCTGCCAGATTTTATGACCCATAGAATCCAATTGATTTCTACTGCCCCTGGTTTAGTCAAGAACTGCACATTTTCCATTTTTTAAGTAGTAAGAAAACAATCTGCAATCGTAGAGAAACACAGAAAATAATTGGTTTTCTTCTTGACAAATACATTGAAGTAAAACTAAGACTTAGGAAGTTACAAAAGAACATCCAATCTTTGTACATTCTTTTATTTGAACAAATTAAAAATCTTTATTCTGCCCTTATATCGTTATATTAGCCTAAAATTTAAATTAAATTAGAGAATGACATATTATGATAAACTACGTACACTGCTTCTGTTTCTTTCCTGAAGGCTTAATGTATGTATGAAATTAATTAGAAGTACGAAAGAACTTATGCCTGTCTAAGATTTAGTTTAATCAATATACTAGTACTTTCAGGTCAATTGATATTTCCGACTACACAAATTCAATACAAATAGGATAATTATTGCGTTACGAGAACTTCGTCATCTTGCATGGCCGTTATTTTTTTTTTCGTTTTGTCCGAGGGCTGAGCTTCTTGTGTTTCATGACGTCATGCAGATAATCAAATAGTCGTACGTAAGCAAGAAACAATCGACAGAAAATTGAGAGGACCATCCTCGCATAGCAATTTCGATGCCTTTCTTGCACCAAAATATATGGAACCTCTAGAAATTGTAACGGATGCACCAAACCTGGGATATTTGTCTCAACTCAAAGATAAGATCATATGCGGAGAAGAGAAGAAGAGAATTTTAAATAAAAGAAAGAAAATGCCCATGAGAAATTTGATCAGATGTAACGTTTGATGAGTGGCACATAGTTTCATCATTAGTGATCATTAGTGTGTTTGCATGTGGGATTCGGTTTTGGGTTTTGCCCTCACGGGAATCCACACACCGTCTGATCATGAAATGCCCGCTATTTCCCTCCCTCAAATACACGCACACAACACACAGTACAGGCACTGGAACGCCATTTTTACACACACAACACACAGTTGTGGGAGACTGCCTATGGAACAAGTATGTACACAAACTTTTTACGGCGCCATTGCTTGTGTAGTTTGTTGTGTTGCAGTTTTGTTGCTAGTGAAGAGTGGTAGTGCTTTTCATGTAGGGGGTAGTGCTTTTCATGGGCGGTAGTGCCATGTCATGTAGGGGGTTTCCACTTTCCAGCTAAGCTAAGCTAAGGTTTTCTTGTGTCGTAGGGGAGTAAATGATTGTAGTACTTACACATTCATTTTTTAGGCCACAATTTGTGATTGTTCGTGGCCTTTTCCTCATGCATGCCACAGAAGATGCTGGACACAAGAAAAAACAAAAGATTGGGGTTTAAGTATCACTCAACAATTGTATGCTGCCTTGCCACGGGATGCAGACAACAGATATTTTTGATGATTTATCTCAGCTTTTGCCTATTTAGTTTGAGCTTCTTCATTTGATCAGTTAACAAAAATGGATATAAATACTATACATACTACAATTGTTTCCCTGACTGAATTTCCAACCTAGGTGCTGCTGCTGCTCCGAGTTGCCTGCTACTTTGCCTTCACTTGCCACCTATATTCTACGATCATAACCCACATCCAAAGCTTCCATGCATGAACATGGCTGTCGATTACATGGCATCATGTATGTTGGATGATTTTAATATTACTCTTCTAATCGAATTATCACCTAAAGTTAATACTGGGGATTAAAAAAAGTTAATTGTGGAGAAACTATAAACTAATAATTAGCAGGTATGATCCTAAAGCTAAATTTGCTTTCACTCTCTCAACTAAATTTGGTTTAATAGTAGTGGGATAGTTTGATTAATATGATAGCTATAGAATAGCCGTTGATTTTAGGGAAGGAGAGCCAATAACTTCTAAGTTGAGGATATTTTCAAATGGGTAGATTTCATAATTCGTGGGAAAAAATAAATGGTCATTGACCTTACACTTAACCATTTTAACTTTTTAGCTCATTCAAGCACTGTGAAAAAACCGTTTTGACTTTGAGAATGTGGAACTAAAATCAAAATGTATATTAGATTGGTTGCACAAAAAAAAAAGAAGAAAAAGAAAAGAAAAGAACATCAAGCATATCCAGGCACATGCGAATGGTAGGTAATAATAAAGATTCAGTTTAGAGAATCATTAATTAGGTTTTTGGCCTTATTATGGAGTTAAGTTTCTCTGGGTATCAAATTCTGACATGAATTTGAACATGCTTCTCAAACTTAAAGAAGAAGATAATTGTGTGATTAAATCAAACGGTCCCTATAGGCCCTATCATGCATCATCATCTATCAAGACTTGATGCAGTTGTTTTACTGCAATGTAGACTCTCTGTGTTGTATTGAATCCTTATTCCCTTCTTCTGTATCTCTCTTTCTTGAATTCAATTCAATTGTTTATCCTTCTGTACATGTGGACTCTCCAACCAGCCTGATTTTGCATCAGATGATGATCTACTTTCTTTGTCCCTTGTATCCTTCTCCCTTTATCTCTATCTTCTTCTCACTCTCTCATCGGTCATCACTAGCCCACTATCTCTCTATATATACCTGGTCCTTTTTCTTATACCATTCATCACTCCCTTGAACTCTTTCAATCCTCTCTTCCTTTTCTTTTCCCCAACACACAAAATCTCCCCTAGCGTTATTTATCCTTCTACCAGATCAAACCTCCACAGCTAGCTTTGACAAAGATCACAGGAACCCATCAATAACATTTTAATCTCCTTAACCCTCATGCATGAAATCATTGAATTTTCAGTATCTTTGCCTCTGCAAAAGGAAACTCAATCCAATTTACTCTATTCCCTCCACGTCTCATTTTTCTTTTTCTGATGACTGTTTTCTTTTCACATTTTTTTCTTTTTTCAGTGTAATTTGGATCCAGGAGAAGTTGATACCATTAAGATGGCACCGGTCAGCATGGCAACAAATTCATCAGCAGCAAACAAAGATGAAAACAACCATAGCTCAGGCACCTGGAAATTGACATCAGCTAGGCCCCAAGAACAAGCTCTCAAGTGCCCGAGATGCAATTCGCAAAGCACAAAGGTTTGCTACTACAACAATTACAGCCTAGCTCAGCCAAGGCACTTTTGTAAGACTAGCAGGAGGTATTGGACCAAAGGAGGGGCCTTGCGCAATGTCCTGATTGGCGGTGGTTGCAGAAAGAATAAGAAGTCCAAGCCTCCCTCAAGGCTTACCGTTGATCCAAAGGATACAAATATGACATCTGATATTGGTGGATTGAAATTCTTTCATGGTCTGACGCCAGCCATGGATTTTCAGCTTGGAAGGATAACTAGTTATCTTCTTCCGGAGGCATTTTGATTTCCGGCTATGTTCTTGAGAATTTTGGAGTGGTGGAAATACGAGTGTTACGTGTGTGTTCTAATTATGATGTTCTAAGAGTCTTTTTAAGTTGCAGATATACTAGTGTTATGTATGCCATCACTAATCATGGTTCTTAATAATTTTAGGTATGTGATGGATATGAAAAATCAATAAAGTTTCATTTGCATCTTGCCTCCTGATTCTAAGTATTTTATCTTCGTATTTGACAGATTTCAAACTATTTGAATAGTAACTTGGGAAGTTCTAATATCTTTTGCAGTGCCATAGATACTAAGTTAACCTCTATTTTAACAGGTTTAGCGTCTCCAAAGAAAGTAATGTACCTGTCATACTTTTTTTTTAAATTATTTTTTTTCAACAGAGGAGAAGTGGGATTTAAGAAGTAGGGGAGGAGAAAGAGGGATTTGAAGTAATGTCCCCACAATAGAGGAGTTCCATGTCAGCCAAAGTGTTGGTCCAGAAGATAGAAAGTTCTGTGCTGTCTGGGCCATGGATCTATGCCTTTCTTTCAATCTTCTACAACTGCTTGCAGTGATGACATTCTGATTCGATTGCTGGCTTGCTGCGTGAAAGATTGAGACAAAAACATGTTAAACTTGTACATAGGAAATGAAAGAATATAAAAGGAAAAAAAATAGCCCACCTGGGGTAATTTATGTTCAAAACGTCATTCCATTCATAGTACCAAGTAAATCAAAACTTCTTGTCTCACTTCTATGTCTTTTTTTTTTTTTTTAATTTTAATAAACTCATCTTCCCCTGGCATTTGTCTCTCTGTTTTCTTAATTTTGAAGAAATATTACTAATTCATGTCAACCTTTTCTAACAAGAAAATTTTATTAATTAAATTGTGTGGGAATAAATTCTACGATAAATTATATTTCCTTTGCTCATTTGTTCTACAACTTTGGTTTTCTCCTTGTTCTAGGGAGATTGTGAACTTAGTAAGATTGACATTAATTATCTAGTGCTCAAGTATTTTTTTTCTGACCCTTCGAGAAAAAGTCAGATGACAAAACTTGACAATTGACTGCTATGAGATTATTAATATGTAGATACTCTTTCTTACTAAGTGATTATGGTTGGCGATATTTTCGGAGTAGTAATGTTCTCGTCGGAGCAAATTTTTTTCAAATGCCAAAATTACTCTGATATGACGCATTTTTGTTATATATTTGTAATTAATTTTCTCGCATTATTCTATCAAATATGCATTAATTGACGGATTCAACTCATTTTTAAAAATTTGTATTTATTATAGAGAGGGGAACAAAATACTATAAAAATGTGCCAATTTGACGACAGTCAGCAGAAGAGTTTTGAGTGACAGTCAATAAGACGGAAGCTAATTCGATTCTGTTTCCTTATCCAGTGGAGAATATGCGACGGGCTGGGAGAAAAATTAGGACACTCCCTTTTTCTTTGTTTTTGGTAGTTCCCGAAGAAACAGGAAGTCAACAAAGACTAGGACGCTATTTCCTTTGCTTCTCTTGGGAGCCGTAGAGGAAGAGGGAAAGAAAGTAGTCAGAGGACTATGATTACGGCTGGTACTTTTTAGTCTAGTTTTTGGGGGTTCTTTGACCAATTCCTATCTTCATCGCATGACTAATCTTAGGGAGGAGCAATTGGTCATTCTTTTGATTTAGCAGTTCTTTTGCTTATTTTTAATTCCATCGAGTTTCTTCCTTCTCAATTGAGGAATGTACGCGACAATTGTTTCTGCAAATTTGTGTGAGATTGTTACAACGAAGATGAACTAAATCTCTTTTTCTAGTCAAGGAACAACGGAGGATTTGATTCACCTAAAAATTGTGCTAACGGAGGCTTTGATTCACCTAAAAATTGTGCGGTCGAACTAATTTTATTTATTTCTCTTATTTACTGGTATCTGCATATTCTCTGATTGTAGTGCTTATGGTTGTTTTGTTAATTGAATATCTTGGGTCTGGACGTTGAATTAATTTAGCAACCTAATGTCAATTGGAGTGTTAAATCCGTAATTGTTTGATTGCTTTAAAATAGTGGCAACTAGCATGATTGGATTTGTGTCAGGGGAATATGCGGGCTAATTTAAAATAACATTGGTAGTGCATTATTTGGTTAGAATAGGACTCCTCTAATACATAAGGCAATCGGGGAATTAAATCTTACGGGCGTACCTAGAATTGTTTCTCGATTAGAGTAGTGATTAACAGGCGTACCTTAATCATCGACACAGTAAGGAGGAGTTGACTGTCATAGCTTGTTTGGTAGTTATAACTTATTTATTAATTAATAATTGAAATTATCTCTGCATCGATGATCAATTAGTTGAACCACTTCTGAAGTTGCTTCTTGACTAGAGCTGTCCAATACTATTTGAGTTTTTACAGTCTGGCATTTAATTTTTAGTTAATTGCAATATTCGATTAGCATAGCTTATTGTTAATTTCCCTAAAATCCCCCCATAACTTGAACTTTAGTAGAAACGAATTACTCCCAATCTCTGTGGATTCGACCCTACTTACCCTATATACAAATTAACAAGTTCTCATGAATAAATTCTGGTATATCAGAATTAGCAAACTCTTCGGAATCAGCGTGAATCTAGTAACTCACTATACATCCAGAGTCCCTGTTCCAGTACTAAAATTGACTCGAAACTGCTTTTGTTGGCAACTAGAATTATCATTATTTTTATTGCACAAGCTCGACAACCTGTCATACTCTCACTTAGTCAATTCCATATATTCTTCTTGATTTTTTAAAAATCCATGAAGTACTAATTACTCTTATTCTTCTCTTTCCAATCAAAGTTTTTTCCTACTCACTTACTCACATTCTTCTCTCTCTCTCCCTCTCCCACCCTCTCACACACACACACACATTAATTCATCAATTATTTTCATGATTTATTAAATTGATCTTGGCTTTAATAAATTCTCGTATATTAATTCTACATGCTCTTATATTTTTTATTTTTTAAAATTTAACTCAAAATGTTCATTTTCAAACACAATATAATTTAAGCCTAAATAAATAATAGATTAAATTGAAAATAATCCCAAAAAATAGCCCTATTTTCGATCAACATTCATGGGATATATAATGTAATGTAATTTAAATTTACTCTCATCTAATGATTAGAGAATATGAACACTTGATAGAAATTAAGTCTTGCATGATAAATATTAATACTTGATAAAAGTTAAAAGTCAAGATTAATTCAAAGGAAAAATGCATGTTGCATATAAAAAAATTTTTAATCTAAAGTATTGAGTTACAATGACATAATAATAATAATAATAATAATACTAATAATAATAATAATAATAATAACAACAACAACAACAATAATAATAGGAATAATAATAATAATAATAACAAGAATAATAATAATAATAATAATAATAATAATACAATAATAATAGCAACAATAACAAGAATAAGAATAATAATACAATAATAATAACAATGATAACAACAATAATAATAACAACAATAAGAACAACAAGAACAACAATAATAATAATATCAACAATAACAATAACAATAATAATAACAACAATAACAACAATAATAATAATAACAACAATAACAATAATAATAATAATAGCAACAATAACAATAACAATAACAATAATAATAATAACAATGATAATAATAATAAGAATAAGAATAATAATGATAATAATAACAATTTTTAGTTGAAATTTGTTGGAGTTAAATGAAATTCTATTTAAAAAATTAAATAAATGAATAAATAAAAGTTTTAGGATTGAATAAAAAAGAAAGAGCGCATAGAACCCAAAAGATACAAGAAAAGATTAAGGCAAAAACTACGTTATTTAATTATAAAATAATAGATCTATTAATGTGTGAGTGAGAAAGAGAGAAATGAGAATAATAGAAACAAAAGTGAGAGACTCTAACAAAAAGTACTTAATTATAGAGAGAAAAGATGAGTAATTAATGTATAACAGATCTAGGAAAATCAATGAACATATATAAAGTTGATTGATTGAGGGTAATCTTGGCATTCAATTAAAATGCGCTCTGACAAGAAGATAATTGCTTTGGCACTATTGCTTGTTTGTGATTACTCTGAATTTTACACATCCAACTATTATGTACTGAAATAGTTTTGCCTTTGTTATTAATTTTTCAAATGTCTTTTCAAACAATAGAGAAAATCTGAGAGTCAAGAGATATCTAGTACAATGTCTCCAAAAAACCATCCTTGTGACTCAGAACTCAACAAGTCTCCGTGACAAAACTCAACAAGCTCTGCTAGTTAAAGCCTAAAGGCCGCATAAAAAATCTACGTTGTGTAATTCCCTATTAGAAGCAAAATTCAATTTTTTTAATGTAATTTTTCTGAACAACAAGCCGAGGAAATTTAAATTCTCAAGGAATTCTCTATCAATTCTATGTTTTGAGAGAAAGTGTGTGTATGAGGGAGATGTGTGTGTGTATGTGTATATGTGTGAGAGAGAATATATGTAAACAAGTGTGTGTGTGTGTATATGTGTGAGAGAGAGAGAATATACGTGTGAGAGAGAGTGCGTCAATGTATATGTGTTAAAGTGTGCGTGCAAGTGAAAGAGAGCATTGTAACTTTGGATTAATATTACTACAGCAGTTCAAACGTTTAGCAAATTAAATGATCAATTTTGACTTAAAATTTTGTAAAGAAATTAAGTAGCTCCTAAGAATTAATAGGTTAGGAAATTTTGTCACGAATGATGAAAGTGTATACACTGTCAATGTATAGAAGATTAATTCAAAAAAAACATAATAAAAATACTTAATTCAATAAGTGCTTAAAAGGGGTTATCAAATAGTCAACTAAACTTAGCTTCTTTGAACGTCTTTTGCTTGATAATATGGGGGTGCAATTATTGCACATGAAAAGTTGGTTCAAGCCATTAGATTCAAACCATAATGCCACCCTAAGCCCACTCTAAACCCTGCTGGTTCAAATAGTGTATACACAACAAACTTCAGTTTTCTATTTGTCTGAGATTCTCTTATTATAGCCTAACATCAAGAATTGTTGAAGAATTTTGAACTTCAAACTCATAGGTTCCTAGATAAAATGCTACCATGTAAACAAACTAGTCTCCTTTTCGTGTTTTAGAAACCGTAGTTATCATCAACAACAAAGCCAAGCAATAAAAAACAGCTCATTCAGGAAATTAATCTGTTCAAAAAGGCCAAGCAAGGCTTTGAATACATGTACATGATGATTCGAAAACGCTTGCATCACCTGTAATGGCTAAATCACTGATACATTTTGTTTCAAGATCATGAATAACAAGCTTTACTCCGTGAATCTGCAAAACCAATTTGCTCTTGTTCTTCGACAGAGCTAGAGGCGTTAAGATTCGAAAGCTTAGTCCTGAAGGCATTGTAACTGAAGTTAACTTTGTCCAAGATTTGTCCACTCCATATTCTTCCATCACCCATAAATCAGCAACATATCTTCCAGAGGCTACTTTATGGTAGGTCACTAAACAAAGGCGTCCATTCAAGATCCTCAGGTTCTGGTAAATAGAATCTGGAGGATACATTGGACAAGGCATTTTCCGAAATTCTTCACTGCTAAAATCAAAGGAAATGATGTAGCTAACATCATTCGGTTTCCTTTCCTTCGTGAACCAATGTAATGCACCACTAGCAAGGATACAATCTGGGGCACAGTAGCAGTTGTAGGCTGACACCTTAAATGGAAAATGCTCCAGCCTTCTCCATGTGTTCAGCTTCGAACTATAAACATAGACTTCGTCACACCAACTGGAAGGATCTTCGGCGAATAGATCCATGGTTCGCCAACTCGGCCGAGTCCGAGAGTCATAACCGGAACAGTCCCTACCGTTCCGATACCGATATCCGAAACGCGATTATACCATATCCGATTTGAATCGCTCCGAATCAGTCGATGTTGACCGAGTTAGAACCGTGTAGAAGGATACCGGCCAAATTCTCGGATTTGACTCGGATATGATCCGGTCAAATCATAAACAGCAACAAGAACACAGAGAGTCGGCCACCCATGCTTTCTTGTTTTCTTTTTCAGCCACAAAGACAAGATTTAGGGGAAAGGGAGGATAAGGGGAGAAACATACCGTCAATTTCTGTGTGCCTTTTGCAAAGTGGGAAGGAGAAAACAGAGAGAAAGGAAAAGGGAAAAGAAATAACGAGGGTCACAGCAGTATCTGGAGTGATTATTTGGAGAAGTGAGCTGAAGGGGTTCTTCAATTCCTTCATCATCCGGCTATGAAGGAAGGAGAGGAGAAAAACAGAGGGTGACGGCAGAGAGGGAAGGAGATAATAGAGTAAAAGGGAAAGCAAAAGAAAGAATGAAAGTGACTGCTGAATATCACATCTGGAGCTGAAGGGGTCTTCAATTTCTTCGTCATCTGTACTGGGCGAAGGGGTCTTCAATCTGGCCGTGAAGGACGAGAAAAAGGGCGAAAGGGAAATTGAAAAAAAAAATGAAGAAACGGACGGCTAAATCTGAGAGGAACAACACTAGTTGCAATGATCGTATACTCTCTTTGGCTGCTGAAGAAGTGGAAAGACAGGGTTGCTGAGTTGGATTCTGACAAAGAAAGCACGAAACAGTCCCTTGGTATGTCTTTTTTCTCTTGTACTTTCTCATTTACGGGTCTATGCTTTGTAGAAAAGCTGGAAAGATTTTAAAAAAAGGACAATTGTATAGTGCAAAAATGCTGTTGTTGCATGTTTTGTCTTGGCAGTAACATGCAATTAACGTATTATGCTAAGAGAAGCTGGGGTTTTGTACGGGACCCAAATAGGGAAAAAAATAGAAGGAAAAATTGGAAGCACCTAAAGTCCAAGTTTGGCCCAAGTAATTAAGTGAAAATGCTTGTTTCTTTATGTCTTTGCATTTCATAATATTATTTGATAAGTATTTGTTTATCTTATTGTATTAAACTAAATACCGCTCTTTCCTTTATGTACAGATATTGTATTGTATTATGTAAGATATGATGATTTTATTCTTATATATAATTTTTTATCTCATATAAAATAGAATTAGAACGCACATTTGATTCTAAAATAATTTATTGCTAATGCTATCGGCCCTTATGATAATGACAGCATGATTTTATTTAATAATTAGTAACTATATATGATAATGTAGGTATTTAGTAAATTTAATTTGATAATTGTGTTTTTAATGGTATTTTCGATTTTTAGTAATTTTTTCAGATTTTTTGAAAATTTTTATATACTATAATGTGCGTATCACCCGATATGTCGCGATGGATGTGGAACAACCGAGACCGCGACGCGACCCGCGACGGCGAACCATGAATAGATCTGCAATGCATATCCTGTTCACCACTTTGTAGTCATCATTCACATGGTCGTACCCGCACCCAAGAGCATAAGAATGTGCACCTGCATCAAACGTGGAAGCTTCACCTGGGAAAGAGGGTAATTCCCAAGACTTTTGAATCCATGGATTCCACAAAAAAATGTTGCCTTTGTAATAATACGTCAAACAAAGGAGGCCATTGCAAGAGCCATTCAGATGAACTCTGTACCTAGAGCCGTATCTAGAGTAATGATCAGAAGGGCAGCTGAGCTGTTTGGCAGTTGCAGTAGTGCACTAGTACAAGAGCTATGAGCTTCAAGATCCAAATCTGAAGTATATAATTTATCTTGGTTCAGGGCAATAATTTGATCCCACTGGGGGAATTCGCTTCTTGGTTGGCTTTGCTGAGATGCATCTTGATGAAGCCTAAGCTATCAATTAAAGCACGCCATGATTTTGATACACACCTAGACCGTAGCAGAGAATCAAACGGCAGCCTCAAGAGCACATGGGCAAGCAAATGGCCTGGAATATAATCTGACATTGCTAATTGTTAGAAACAAACAGAACTTCAGCGATATATTCTTTGAACTGATTTTGCTCAAAGGAAAGGATATTGTAGATTGAAGCCTTGATAGCATATAATATATACGGCAGTTTTGCAATTCTTTAAACTGCTGCGCCCAAGACTTGGTCAAAGTCAGACTCCAAAACATGAACTTGCACTTGAAGGAAAGGAAATAGGCAGACCCAACTTTGGAGGATTCCATGTGCTAAGATTCGTATATATATTAAATTTCTTGTGTTTGCTTTTATTTTATTTTATTTTTTATTGGTTATTTGTTAAGCCAATGAGTGATTAGACAACACTAAATTATGCTTAGTAGTGCAAGTTGACGGTTTAAATCCAACTAGAATTTCTGTGTTTGCATTGGATCGAAGACAAGGTATAGTCACGCAGAAATGGATTTCTTGCTTCACTTATGATTTAAGCATAATTCCTCACAACGGCTATTTGTAAATTTCAATCGTTACCGATACTAAGTATAAAGAAAATAAGAATGTTACATATTCAAAGTGAGCAAAAAGAAGGATACTATATTAGATAACCATACAAGTTTCATTATAAACAAGCATACCAAAGGCACCATATATAGCCCTACTCTTAATTTCAGATGAAACAATTTCATTCTAGAGTATATTATTTGATGGTGAGTTGTCTTTTGGAATAGTAGTACTAAGGGATAAACTTGATAGATTTTAAAGTATTCACAGCTCAAGTTCGCTGATTTTTTTGCTCGTATCTGTTTCATCTTTGACCGGACATGATGATGTTGCTGCAATGTCAACTTTGGTTGCTACCGGATTTGCTGCCAATTTGTCTCCACTTTATTAGAAGGAAGAAATGTAGTTTTAGTCCTAATGTTTAGCACATGCGTGATATTGGTCCTTAAAGATTTAGCAAAAATAAATTTGATCTCCAATGTTTTATACTTTTACAGTTGCGGTCCCTAAATTATTCAATTTAAAGCAGATTTAGGATATTTGAAAATTTTTTTTTTTAATTACTGCAGAATTTAGTCACGCGTACTCATATTTCTATTAAATTGAAATGTAAAATAAAGCAGCAAAATAGCAGCTAACTTTAGAAACAAGATTAAGGACTACAATTTATGTGCTAACTAATTAACCAGTAAATAAATAAATAAATTTGTTAAACTATAGATTTGAAACCAATCCGAGCAAGTTCATTGATCTAAAGCTTATTTTCACTCTCTAAGCAAAAAATCCTAATACTCAATTTTTGCATATAGTTCAACAAGTCTCATTTGTCTTCGTTTCTCAATTAGTTAGTTACGCATCATCATGTTAGTTATTCTTATTATTTATAGTTAGCCATTTTTGGTTCATTTTTAAAAAAAATTAATTTAATCAACCTGTAGCTGCACATGACTGATTCCGTTAATAATCCATCAATAATCCTAAATTTGCTTCAAATTAAAAATATTGGAGACTAGACTTTTTTGTGAATGAAAAAGAAAAGAAAAGAACAAAGCTTTTAAAATAATTTACTATTTTATATTTAGTCTAAAAGATCTTTATAAGGCTAATTAATCATTCGTGTGTGTGCATTGAAAAACACTGATCATGCAATTATACTCTGTTTTGGACAACTGATGTGGACTACTCAAAAGTTCTATACCTAGTGGAAGAATGCCGATTTTGTAGCCATCTATGTAAGAGGGAACACAACATTTGGGCCGTATTTAATAAATTGAAGTTTGAAATATGAAATTTGAATATATTAAATCACTAAATTGTTAAGTATTAAAATCTTAATATTTGTGCATATTTTGTGTTAAGTAATAAATAAATAGGTTATCACTTATTTTTCAGAATAAAATTTGTCTAGAAAATTAAGTGTCACTTAATAATTAAAATGTTCCATTTTGTGTATCAAACACAATTGAATATATTAAGTTCTGAACCCATTAACTTTAAGTACTGAATTGGATAATTAAACAAGCCTTGATCTTTGCATAGTTCTCCTCATTGATTTATGCCTTCTAGATGATCACAAGTGAGATTTAAGATCACGGAGACACGATGAAAAGTTCAGCAAGTAATGTATAACAATGGGTCCAGTCAAATGATACAGAAAAATTAAAGTCCACTAACAGAGGGATTAAAGTGCTTGTTTGGGATTTCTAATTGATAACTGCAAACTTCAACTACTGCAACCTCGAAGTTATGCAAATAATTCTTAATATTAACTTCACCTAAGTTTCCAAATGATTAGTCAAGATGAATAATAAATTAAAATGGACGTCATCCCATCACCGATAACCCAAAACACAGGACACAAAAAGGTGTAAATGTTGCAGATACAAATGAAACAAAAGGAGGAAATGCCTTGACCTAAAAGGCCTTCCAGGAGATGACATTAAACACTGAAAAGCACCTTTTGAAAGTGGAACCCCAGGATTTCCTCCGACAAATGTCTTGATATCCAAATGGTCAAGCATCTACAATTTTATCAATAACATTAACACCACAAGATATGAAGCACTACTGAATATCTATGCCGGCAATGACAATTTATATGTTTAAGCTTCATCGCTGAATGCCTGTCACTTCAACACATTCAGGCTTGAAGCTTATAAAAAATGTGCAATCTTAACCTCTTTATACTTCTGTAGGGAAAGGAACAAATGTTTTTATCCCATCGAAAACAAAATCACACCAAAGTATTTAAATTCAACATGGAATAATCATTTATGAAATTAATTGCTCACATCGAGAATGTAGTAGGTTCAATTAGAACACCTAAAGCTAATGAAAAAGGAAATTCAAAAAAATATAAAATGTAAACATGTCCAACAAAAGTGGCAACATTAGCTTTTCCATTAGTTCCTGTGGCTGCTACAATCTTGGTGCTCCTTGGCATAACATCTGTAACAAAATCTACACTACAACAAAAATGACCTTTAACGGCATTTAAAGGTGTCAGTATAGATAATCTAACATGATACTTTACCTTTCATCACACCTCGGACGAGTGTCGTCCCTTCCAATGTGGGGATAGGCTCATAACATTCAAAAGTGTCAGGAAAACTATGCTGTTATAGCATTCTATCTGCCAACAAAAGTCCCTTTTTCTTGATAATCGAAAGTGTCATTACATATTGCTTTAGAAGCTGAACTATGCTAACACTTTTAACTGTCTGGAGTTTTTTTTTAATTTTTTTTTATATAGAAGCAACTTACAGGTAGTGCTTCCTGCTATACATTCCATCAATCAGAAACCCAAAGGACTTGTAAAATTATCCCAAAGAACAGAATGCAAATACTCATCTAAAAGCAAAAGTCAATGCTCAAATATAATTTGTTGAACTAAAAGTTAGTAACAACTAACGTAGCAAATCCCTAACAAGTACAAACTTGAAAGATTCTCATGTGCACAAATTTGAAAGTATCTAGCCTACCTATATATGCTCCAACTACCACGATTGCAGCCAATCCAGTCATAAGCAGACAAATCTGAAATAAAAGAATACATTATCAGCCCATCATTGCATTCTCATATAGACGTATGCTCACCTATATATTTGCTATCATGCATAAGGCATAACAGCAATAGGCATCATAGTAAGACTTACATTTAGCTTTAAAAACATATACACTAGTTACAATAATTGGAGAAAATTTGAAATTGCACTTTGTCCATCACAATGTACTTTCTTAACCACATAATTGAGCTAATCCTCACTTGATTAAAACACAGAATTGAGTAGTTGCTCTATTAACATGGGCATTTAACTCTAAATGTGCAAAAATAACACAAGAAGAACCATGTCCCATCCTCATATTATGCCTTTAAATACCACCCTTAATGTGGAATTTAGTCACAAATCACCATATTCTAGCACAAGATTCTGACTCCTTAAAAATTTTATTATCAGCAATATAAAGCTCAATGTTCAGAAGCACATTTATCACGTCAAAAGTTTGACACACATATAAAATGCATGTAAGAAACCAAAATGGAGGAAATCATTAAATTACCATCCGTACCATGTATCAGATTATATAGCTTATTCTGTTGATATGAGAATTAATAGATATAGAACTTTCAAGGGCAATATCAAAAGAATATCCATCTCATATTGTTGATACAATTTCCAAATTAATACCCTGTCAAAATTACTACAGCTTACATACCAAATTGCAATTTCTTGTCCAAACTTACTTGAATTGTTTTACCTATAGTTGGCGAAAGAGGATTTTAGAGCACAAGAGAAAAGAAATAGAAATAGAACATCCTTTACCTCCACAAAGTCAGTCCCATTAGTTGCAAAAAATGGAAGACCTGCTTCACCAGCTATAGCTTTTGCAAGAAAGTTTTCCCAATTCCAGGGGGGTCATGGACAGTAGCATCATGAAGCCTAGTATTAAGCAAACCATAGCAGTCCTGGAGAATATTGCTGCACTCCAAAAGCACCAATATTACAACCAGAGTACCTTGTCTCCGGCATCTTTTTCACTGCAGAAAAGTTACTCTGAACTGGCTTTAAAACCGTGGAACATACTTTTGAATTTTGAAGTACCAAGACTGCTTACTGAACCTAGCCAATTCCCTCTTAACAGTGGATTTCCAATGAAACTTAAACAGGAAGAAAAAGGAATAAATGTCAAAAGATCACCTATATTCCTTCTTGGTAAGAAAAGAAGTAGACATCACTTATATGAAGCCCAGCTTGCCACATACCTGTCAGGTGGAAACCTTGAGAAGTTTCTGCCTACGGGGATAACCCTAGCAAAATTGTTATAAGAAACATTCCTATGGAAGAGATTTATCAGTAATTGCAGATGCTTCAAATGAAAGAAAACAGAGGCAGGATGGACTCACAATGTGGCAAGGCTTAAACAACTGGTTAGTTGATCAAGAATTTCTCCACTGAGATTATTATTATTCAGAATACTGTAACAATAACACCCAGACAACAATTTATGATGATATTTACTAAGAAATCATAACATTTTATGCACCTCACCAAAGGTTTGCATTCTACTTGACATTTTATCGAACAAGTTATGGACAACAAATCCATAACAAAATAGTCACATTCCACAAGTATGTATTACCTCCTTTTTGATAGACTCTTCCTTCTCGGACAAAATCAACTCAATATGGCAGGGGGAAGACATGTAGGCTAGCCAAAAAGATCATACATTGAGGTTAATAGACATAATGGATAGAACAGAAAACTGAAAAAAAGTCATCTATCGGACACACAGTTTATTCTTCCATGGGCATGATATGTGTGGCGTCTTTGGTTCGGTGCTTGATTCACTTGCATGTGAGAAATGAAAATTGAATCCACATCCAAGCCTTTCACCTTCATGGACAAACCTCTACATTGCTTTCAGCATTCTTGAGCAAATCTAAAATGAAGCTAGCAGATTTAACAGGCCAACGACCCTATCCATTTGAATGCCTATTCTTGGCCTGAGCAGTATGCCCAACACCTCCACAGAGAGAGGGGGAGGGGGGCTGGAAATGGTGGAGCCGGAAAATGAAAATTTTGAGTAAGTGTTTTGGCCGGCAGAATGAAAATTTTGAGTATTTTACAGCAAATGAATCTTTCACCAAAATCAAACGATGCCGTTTTGTGTCTTTCTTTTTTTTGGTACATCTCACATTCTCTCAAGTGTCATGTTAGGTAGTCTAAAGGAACATTATTATTTTTATATCTGATAAAATAAAAAAAATTAGAGTATATATTATTGAGTTGATAATAAGTGTCATGATAGGAGTGCTATAATGACACCAACTAGCAAGTGTTCTTATAGGCATGTCAGGAATGGCCATTTTTGTTGTAGTGCTAACTCAGACAATATGCGCGTCCCCTGCATTAAGGAGCACCAGCTTTGATTAGTTTCCTGGTTATTGCTTCCAAAATCATTCATACATACCGAGGAATTTTTGGTTCTTCAATCCATCATTTTGTTTCAATAGGTTGCCCAAAAGTTGATTAGGGTCGAATAACGTGGGTAGTCATAGTATTTTATTAGCAGTTCTAGAACTATTTTATTTATTTTTACTAGGGTTTTATTATTATCACTAGTATGGAATGAATTTGAATATAAGAATAATGAACCAGAGGATGTGCAGCCCTATGACTGGCCCTACATCAGGAGCCAGATATTGTCGCAGCCAAATACATAACTTAGTTCATTTAGGGTTTTTAGTGGTATTTGTTTTCTTTTTAGAGTAGGACTTAGTGCGATATATAAGTATATAGGCATAGTTAGGGCTTCTATATTCAAACTTTTTCTCCAAATTATAATATATTGTTGGCTGATTTTTACCAATTGTGAGAGTTTTCTCTCGTTTTTATGAATCCTTGATTCATACTTGGGATTTGTTTGTGAAACAATTCTCATATGGAGTGTTCATGTAATCCTTTCGCTTGTCACGCTTCTGCTACCGCATCATGTAGTATCAAAGCAAGCTTTTCCTGCGATGACTACGCAAGCACTTTGCCCTAACCTTTTCCTGGCGATAACTATTGAAGAATTTCTCCCTAACCTGGATTCTATCAAGTCTACCCTAGACCGCATAGAATCACGTTGAGACGTATAAAGCGTCTTCTTCGAGATCTATATTGTGGGCTTGAAGCAAAATGTTACTTCAAGAGGTCTAAACATGATGGTGTATGGTTGAGAGATTTGCTCCTGGCGATTCCAGTGTTCATGTAGTCATTCTGAGTTCTCATAGTTATTAGGTCTATAAGAATCAGGACCGGATCACTCAATGGCAACATCAGATCCACAACCCTACATTATCCGTTGATGTTACAAAACTTGAATACGATGAAAAGCAGAATGAGGAAGAGAGAGAGAGGAGTTCATTTGTGAGCTCGAAGGTGACGCGATTGCTGCCATCCCTATCTCCTCAACTGAAGATGAACTAAATATAGATCTCCTAATCATAAAGCCCGAGGGATTGGGTGAATTTGTAAATATGCAGATTGATGATATCTTCATAGATCCACCACTATCAAATTCTTCTCCTACCAATCTAGTAGATGCTGCAATTTTCCTGGATATAGAAAATATTAGTGTTGGTGATAAAATTAATTTTGATGAATTTTCTTTTCATGCCAAATTTCCACTAAGGCTAAGTATGTTAAGCTTATTTTCACTCTCTGAGCAAAAAAATCCTAATACTCAATTTTTGCATATAGTTCAACAAGTCTCATTTGTCTTGGTTTCTCAGTTAATTAGTTACTTACGTGTCATCATGTTAGTTATTCTTATTCCTTATAGTTAGCCACTTTTTTGCTTCATTTTTTTTAAAAAAAAATTTAATCAACTTGTAGTTGCACATGACTAATTTTGTTAATAATCCATCAATTATCCTAAATTTGCTTCAAATTAAAAATATTAGAGACTAGACTTAGTTATTCTTATTGTTTAATTAGCACATTTTTTCTCAGTTAATTAGTTACGTGTCATCATGTTAGTTATTCTTATTGTTGATAGTTAGCCAATTTTTTGCTTCATTTAAAAAAATAATTTAATCAACCTGTAGCTACATATGGCTGATTCCGTTAATAATCCATCAATTATCCTAAATTTGCTTCAAATTAAAAAAATTGGAGACTAGACTTATTTTTGCAAAAATTTTAGGGACTCTAAAATTTTGATGTAGAACGTGTTGCAGATGATTCTTGAACAAGTGGGATTGAACAAACTAAGGCAAGGCTACGTAAGAAAAACTATAGAGGAAGTCTAATGCCGTAAATCCTCTTGGCGAACTTTAGAAGATTTTCAGCATGAAGACTAACACCAGACATCATCGTGAGTGGGGTCATTTTTTGATTTGTTTTCTCATTTTAGTTGTAATTCGTTTCCTTTTTCAATTAGAATTTGTTACCTATATATATAGACATATCAACTTTTACCAAATTATCTTAATTTCTACCAAATTTCTCTCGAGCTTCTTGAGAAACAAGGCTCTTTCAAATCTTTTTGAGAGTTGATCGGGAATCATTTCTTTATTATCTTCAGGAATCATTCATGAAATAATTCCTTCAACTTGCTTTCGCATCACTTGATACAAGAGCAGCTTTCTCTTGCTCTTGAACTATATCAATAGCTAGTAACAAATCGAGTGACAGATCTTCTGCCCTCAAAATTGAAGTGCATATTCAAAATGAGTGCTCTAGTCATTTGGAGCTTACAATAACTTGGGAACCCGTTTTACCTGTATGCAAGAGACCCTTGATGTGCTTATTCAATGTATGGATCTGCAAGGCAACTAGGGGCAAAACCAATAAGGTGATCGGGATACGAGAGTGTCTCTTGATTAAACCTTGGTCAACATTGAGCATAGAAGACTTGACAGGGACCAAACCCATGATGCAGTTTTGCTGGGAGAAGAAACCCTACTTGTTTTTTGCTGTGGGAGCCCTAATCAAAAGGGTTTTCAACTTCAAAAGTGGGAACTTGAAGAATTCAAGTTAAAGGTAGATGTCCCGTCTTTTAATAGTAACATAGGCACAAAGGATTTCGTGGATTGGATTGTCAAGATTGAGAGGTTTTTTGATTACATGGATACCCCTAAAGACTGAAAAGTCAAGCTGATGGCTTATAGGTTGAAAGGGGGAGCATCATCTTGGTGATAGGAACAATTGCAAAACTGAAGACGTTGGAAAGGAAAGCAACCTGTGAGGGCATGGTTAAAGATGAAGTGTCTTCTTACTACTCGATTTTTACTACCAAATTGTTAGTGGTACTTGTTCTCATAATTCCAGCCTTGTACTTAGGGTAATCGAACTGTTTATGAATACCAGGCGGAGTTCTTGCATTATTATCTCATAATAATATGATAGAGTCTGAGAGATAACTTATATTGAGATTTCTGGATGGGTTGATTTGGAGTGTGTGAGAGAGATTGGTATTCAGCTAGTTTTTATGCTGTCAAATGCACACAACTTAGTTTTAAAGGCTGAGTTGAGTTTGGCTTGGAAGAAAAATACCTGAAGTCAAAGGTCATGGAGAAACTTGACTCAAATTGGTTTAATGTCAAGGAGAACCAAAGAGACAATCAAGAAACCCAGGGAGCTAGGTATCTTGAGGATAAGAAGCTAGTGGTGGATGATCGGAGGCACCTAAGAGAACCAATGCAAAGTAATCCAATTTATGGGTGATAAATGTAAATAGGGCGTACTTCCAACAATTGTCCCGACCATTGGTAAGAGAACTTGGTGGAGCACAGTAGTAATGATCATAATGTGGAGGATTACATGCATGGAGTTTGAGTTCAGAGAAGATGAAGATAAGGAGGAGCTCTAGTCTTCTCCTTTTGTGGTTCAAAAGTTGTTGTTGTCACCTAAGAAGGAGAAGGAAACATAATGACATCAACTCTTCTAAACGAAGTGCCGAATTTTCAATAAGCTTCTTGATTCAATTATTGATAGTGGTAGTTTAGATAATATTATCTCAAAATTGCTTGTTGAAAAATTAAAATTGCTTACTGAGAAACACTTTAAGCTATATAAAATTGGCTGGATAAAAAAGGTAGAGTTAGTTAAGGTGGTTGAGTGTTGTAGAGTGCATTTTACTATTGGCAAGTATTTTGATGAAGTAGTGTGTGATATAATAGAAATGGATGCTTGTCAGATTCTGTTAGGGCATGCATGGTAGTATGATGCAAATGCTATTTTCATGTGTAGAAAGAACATCTATAGGTTTCTGAAGGACAAAGGATCAATTTGATTCCTATGAAATAAAGTAAGCATCCTAAACCCATGGATAAGGTCAGCAGTAGTAAGAAAAATTTTACTATTGCTAGTTCAAAGTCAAATTTTATTATAGATGTTAAGGAATCTAGGAGATGCATGGCATAGTATTAAAAGGAGTTTGAAACACTAAGTCATAATCTAAAATTTTAGCGAAAGTTCATTAGGTGCTGAACAAATTTTAAAATATTATGCTGGATGAACTTCCAGCTCGGCTACCTCTCATGCGAGAACTTTAATGTGCCATTGATTGGTTCTTGGGGCGAGTTTTCTAAATCTGCCACATTATCAGTTGAATCCCAAGAAGAGTGAAATTTTGTAGCAGATAGTGGATGATTTGCTAGAGAAATTGTCCAATCGTGTGAGCATATGTTGTGCTAGCTCTATTGACTCTCAAAAAGAATGGTTTATGGTGGATGTGCATTGATAGTTAAGCTATTAACAAGATTACTATGCATTATCAATTTTCCATTCCCAGATTAGAGGACATGTTAGACTGCTTGTCTAGAGCTCGTGAATATTTGATCTAAGGGTGGATACCATTAGATATGCATCCGACCAGGAGATGAATGGAAAATCACATTAAAGACCAAGAAGGGCTTGTATGAGTGGTTGGGCTATCCAATGCACCAATACATTCATGCAATTGATGAATGATGTCATGAAACCTTTTATGGGTAAATTTTTTCTTGTGTATTTTGATGATATATTAATTTATAGTATTAACAAAGAGGAGCATTTGAACTAAGTGCTGAATGTTTTGCAGGAAAATAAATTATATATCAATTTGAAGAAGTATGATTGCATGATAGCAAGCTTGGTCTTTTTAGGCTTCATTGTTAGTTTGGAAGGTATTCGTGTAGATGAAAAGAGAGTAGGCTATTCAAAAATGGCCTACTCCTCATACTGTGATAGATGTTCATAGCTTCCATGACCTAGCAACCTTTTATAGATGTTTTATCCACAATTTTAGCTCTATTGTGGTCCCTTTGATGAATTGCATGAAGAAGGAAATTTTCAGTGATGTCCTAAGTTGGAGCAGAGTTTCAAGTTAATTAAAAAGAAGTTGACCATTGCACTATGTCTGGTTCTCTCAAGTTTTGAGAAATTGTTCATAGTGGAGTGTGAAGCATGTGATATTGGGATTGGAGCAGTCTTGTCTCAAGAAAGGAGGTTGGTGGATTTCTTTAGTGAAAAGTTAAGTAAAGTTCGTTAGAAGTCTTTGAGGCATTGGAAGCATTACTTGATCTTGAATTAGTTTGTTCTATATACTGATCACCAAGCCTTGAAGTACATCAACAATCAGAAGCAAATTAGCAAGATACATATTTATCAGGTAGTGTATCTTTAGTGATTTTCCTTTATTATGAAGCACAAAACTAGGTAACAAAATAAGATGGTGGATGCTTTGAGTAGACAAGCAACCTTGATGGTGACCATGAGCCATAAGGTCATTGGGTTTGAAGTTCTCCAGGAGCTCGACATTGATGACGATGACTTCAAGGAGGTGTAGCTTGCATGTCAGACCAAAGCAACACAGGATGCCTTTCATATCTTTGACGGTTATCTCTTTAAATGTAATCATCTTTGCATTCCCTGTTTATTTGCATAAAAAGTTAATTTGTGTTTGCATGATAGAGGTCTTAGTGGACATTTAGGTGTTGACAAGACTACCTCTAGTCTTGAAGCATATTATATTGGTTTCAATTAAAGAGGGATGTATGTGGGTTTGTTCGTAAATGCTATACTTGTTAGGTAGCAAAAGGTCAATCACAAAATACTTGGTTATATTCACATTTACCAGTTCCTGAAGGCATATGGGAGGATTTGTTCATGGATTTTGCTTGGACTGTTTAGACTCAAAGAGAAATGGATTCGGTATTTGTGGTGGTGGACAGGTTTTCAAAGATGGTACACTTCATTCCATACAGTAAGACTTTGGATGCTTCACACATTGCTTGTTTGTTCTTTTGTTAAGTTGTTCACTTGTTTGGAGTGCCTAAATCCATTACATTCTGACTACGATACCAAGTTCTCGGGCCATTTCTAACTAACTTTGTGAAAGATGTTTGGGATTTTGTTGAACTTTGGTAGCACTGTTCAGCCTGAAATAGATGGTCAAACAGAAGTTGCCAAATGATCTTTAAGGAATTTGGTGTATTGCATATGTGGGAGAGCGACCTAAATAGTGGGATCATGCTCTTTCCTAGGCTGAGTTTGCTTTTAATAGCACAATTGATGGCTCCATTGGTAGGTTTCTATTCTCTATTATATATGTTCAACCTCCTAGACATGCATTGGATTTGGTGCAGCTTCTAAATGTTACAAGTTATTACATTGCTGCGAGGAATATGGTTAAGGATTCGCAAGCTATACAAGTATAGGCGAAAGTGAAATTGGAGGCGACTAATGCTAAATTCAAAACTTCTGCAGGTGGACATTGTCATGCTTCAATCTTTGAAGCAGGTAATGAGGTGATAGTTTTTCTGCATAAGGAGAGGTTTTCTATTAGAAAATATGATAAGCGACAACCAATGAAGCATGGGCATTACAAGATTCTTCAACGAATCAATCCTAATGCTTATGTGGTTGATTTGCTAAGTTGTATGCGTATTTCGTGTACCTTTAATGTCTCAGGCCTTTCTCTTTCTATCCCCCTTCGGAGCAGCCTTTATATCTAGATTTCCAACACAACTCGAGGGTGAGTTCTTCTTAAATGGAAGAGACTAATGTAGAGCGTGTTGAAGCATGGGCATTACAAGATTCTTCAACGAATCAATCCTAATGCTTATGTGGTTGATTTGCTAAGTTGTATGCGTATTTCGTGTACCTTTAATGTCTCAGGCCTTTCTCTTTCTATCCCCCTTCGGAGCAGCCTTTATATCTAGATTTCCAACACAACTCGAGGGTGAGTTCTTCTTAAATGGAAGAGACTAATGTAGAGCGTGTTGCACATGACTTCTTGAACAAGAGGAACTGAACTAAGGAAAGCATGGCTAAGTGATACGAGACAAACGTCAAAGGAAATCTAGCGCCAAGTTTGGCCTCATGACTGACATCGGACATCCTATTAATGAACTTCAGAAAATTTATAGCATGAAGACCAGCATCATCATCGGTGCTGGAGATTATCGTGAAAGGGTTGTTTTGTGCTTTGTTTTTCCATTTTCACCTGTAATTCGTTTCCTTTTTCAATTAGACTTTGTTACCTATATATATATATAGGCATACTAGGGCTATTGTTATTTGATTTTTATCAACTTTTATCAAGTTATCTTGGTTTTTACTAAATATCTCTCAAGCTTCTTTAGAAACAAGGTTCTTTCAAATCTTTCCAGAAGTTGATCATGAATCACTCCTTTGTTATTTTTGGGAATTGTTCATGAAACAATTTCTTCCTACCGCTTCCGTGTCAAATTGTAGCTAGTGCCAAACATTAGGACTGACTTTATTTTTGTTAAAACTTTAGGTATTAAAATTGAACAAGTGCCAAACATGAAGGACTAAAACTGAACAAGTGCTAGGTAACTTGTGACATGCTTGCTGATTATTTGGTTTTCATCAGCAATTGCATTCTTGATATGCGCCACAATTGCTATGTGGTTTTCAACACTACTAGAGCAGTAGCCACAGTTAGTTTTCTTGACCAAACACACTATGACAAATTTCGCCTTTCCATTTTTGTGTGTTTTTTTGTTATTATGGTCAAACTAAAAGGATTTTTAAGGCCAAATATTTTCCTAACTCTAATTTCTTTTTGGCAGGATTAGGTTTTCGACCCTCATTTACTTAGAGAAGGATATATGAAGTACGTAAATGTTTGGTCGCAGGAAGCAGAAGGAGGGTTGGTGATGGAAGAGGTATCCAGATTTGGAAAGATCGATGGCTACCTTAGCCTACAACTTTTAAGATTGTATCTCGTTCGGATAGGTTGCTTGAAGATACTACAGTAGATTATTTGATTGACAGCAATAGAAGAACTTGGAAACAAGATCTATTACACGAGTTATTCTGGCCAGATGAGATATAATTGATTAAGAGTATTTCAATTAGTTGATAGGTCACAATTTTGTCATTTATTTTGTAATTAATTCCCTCCTATAATCTTATCAAATGTGCATTAATTGGCGGATTCTATTCATTTTTGGCATTTGTGCTTATCGCAAGGAGTTGGAACAAAATGTGGCAAAAAGGTGCAAATTTCTCACTACGATTGCTGTTTGGAGTGGCCGCGTCAACTCAGACCTTAACGTGTCCAAGAAATTCGGGAAAAACGCATGATACAGAACTGTCAATTAGAAGTGTAACGTGGGACCGCAAATATTCCATTAGATGATTGTTTGATTTGAATTGACAAAAGGTAATTTAACACAAATAGAAAACTCACCAATTAGGAGATTTACTTGATTTTTAGTTGCGGTTGAGTAGGATAGATAGATGTCAATTGGGATTAGGACACTCCACTTAGCTTTTTAGAGGGTCAGCCGCCACAAGCAAGAAAAGGAACTTGCTCTTGTCTTATTTTATTCTCATTATTCCATCGGATTTCTTCATCTTAATTGAAGACGATGCACTCTACAATTATTGCTGCAATTTTGCGTGGCACTTTCTCAATGGAGATGAACTAAGTTTTTAATTCTATCCAAGGAACAACGGAGGACTTTGTTCAACTTATATTGTGGGATTGAACTGATTTACTTTTTCCTATTATTTTCTGGTATTCGTATATTTTCTGCATTATTTTCTTATGGTTGTTGTATTACTCAATTATGGGCCCGGATTTTAGATTAATTTAACTTAAACCAATTAGAATAATTAAATTCGTAATTGTTTAACTGTTCTAAATTAGTGGTAACTGGCATAATTGGGTTTGTATCGGGGAAATATACGGGTTAGTTTGAAACTACCCTCGTAGCATGTTATTTAATTAGAACAGGGTTTCTCTAATTCATAAGGCAATTGAGAAATTTAACTCTATGGTCGTACTTAGGGTTATTTTGTAATTAGGGTAATGACTAATGGTCATACCTTGACTATCAATAATTTAAGGAGAAATTTGACTGTCATCGCTTGTTTGGTAATTATAACTTGTTTATCAGTTTATAACTAGAATTATTTTTGCATCGATGATCAATTAGGAGAACCATTTCCAAAATTACTTCTTGGCTAGAGTTTGTCCAATCTTGTTTGAGTCTTAATAATTTACCATTTAATTTTTATCTCTTTGTTATATTCAAGTAGCATAATTTATTGTCAGTTTTTATAAAACCCCTCATATCTTGAACTCTAGAATAAATTAATTTCATCCAGTCCTTGAGGATTCAACCCTACTTGTCACTAGATACAAAATTTATATTGAAATTGAGCAGGAATTAATTATTGCACAAGTATCGACAACCTGTCAATATTTGGTGCCGTTGCCGAGGACTGACGTTAGTTAATTTGTTTATTTTTAAGTTCATTCTCGTTTTAATTTTCTGATATTTTTCTAATTTATACCTCGTTCTTTTTATACATGTGAATTAATTTTTACTCCCGAAGTAGAGAAGACCGAGCGTCGAACGCGAAAAGAGACCAGACAGTTTACAGAAGAGAAATCTAGTACTGCATCTCAGAGACTTGATCCAGAAGTTGAATCAAGAAGCTCGTTTGGTGATACTTCCAGTGACTCGGATCGAAAAGAAGTCACTATGATTGATGCACGAACATTAAAGGAGGTGGCTATTTCTAATTTAAATCAGCAGCCCTTATGCATTACTTTTCTGAATTTAAATGATAACACCCCGTTTGAGTTAAAATCTGATCTAATTCATCTTTTACCATTTTTTCATGGTTTACCAGGTGAGTAACCTCATAAGCACTTGCAGAGTTCGATACTGTTTGCAACAGTATGAATCCCCCGGGAATTATGGAAGAACAGATAAAAATGGGGGCATATTCCTTTTCTCTTAAAGACTCAGCATAAGATTGGTTGTACTACCTCCAGGTAGTATCACCATTTGGTAGCAGTTGAAGAAAAAATTTTTAAAAAAAATATTTTCCTTACATCTCGAGTTGTAAGTCTGAGGAAGGAGATAAGTGATATCAAACAACATTCAGGAGAGTCGCTCTATGATTATGTGAGAGATTCAAAGAAATTATGCATCAAATGCCCTCAATACCAAATAAGCAAACAATTGCTCATCTAGTACTTTTACGAGGGGCTACATTCAGAAAACAGAAGTATTATTGATGCTGCAAGTAGAGGGGGCGTTAGTGAACAAGACTCCTCGAGAAAACATGGGAGTTGATTGAAGGATGGTCGAGAACTCGCAGCAATTCGGTACGAGGGAGGATGTCCTAGCACGTAGAATGAATGAGGTAGAAACATCCTCTATCCAACAACAGTTATTCAAGTTATTATCTTTTGATAGGCAATTGGTTGTAGAAAATGCACCACAAGTCAAAGTGTGTAGGATTTGTACTGCCATGAATTATCTACAGGGATATGTTCGATGATTTAAGAAAAATGTGCGGAACAAGTAAACATGACTAGCCATGCCCGCGCCAAGAAAGTCATGATGATCCGTACTGGAACACGTACAATTCGGGTTGGAGAGATCACCTTAACATCAGTTATGGAGGAAATTGACAATCAAATTTTGCATCGAATAGACAGCAAGGGTATCAACAGCAATATCAACCTCGCCTATCACCACCTCCTCCAAGTTCAAACCAGTCTTTAGAAGAAATGATGAAATAATTAATTGCCAATAATGCGCAATTTCAACAAAAGACGGAATTTAACTTACGAAATATAAGGAATCAAATGGGTCAGATGCAAGCAATGCAGAGTCAGATAAGTCAAATAGCAATATCAATTAACCGTCTGGAATCCCAAATTCACAAAAAATTGCCGTCTCAACTTGAACTGAACCCGAAGAACGTAACTGCAATGACCCTAAGAAGCAGAAAAAAAAAATTCAGGAACCCGAACTTGTGGTTCCAAAGGACAAGGATGAAAAAAAAATCGAGAAAAAGTTTGACGAGAAGGACAGAAACAGCAAAAATTCAGTGGTATACCCTAACCCAATCATTGAAGTTAAAACTAACATGCCTCCCTTCCCTAACAGGTTGGAAAAATCGAAAAATCCAGACAAGGAGAAAGAAATCTTGAAAGCATTCCGCAAGGTAAAGATCAACATTCCCCTACTAGATGCAATCAAACAAGTGTCAAAGTACGCGAAATTTTTGAAAGATTTGTGCTTCAATCAAAGAAGGTTGAAGGGAGACGAAAGAATTATTGTGGGGAAGAACATGTCAGCGATTTTGGAGAGAAAAGTCCCACCGAAATGCTGGGATCAAAGTATGTTCATTATCTCCTGTAAGATAGGTAATACTTTAATTAGAAATACCATGTTAGATTTAGGAGTATCAATTAATGTCATGTCGAAATCTATATATGTTTCTCTGAACTTAGATCCGTTAAAAGAAATTGGGATTATAATAATTCAATTAACTGATCAAACGAATGCATATACTAATCGGTTGATCGAGAATGTGTTGGTTAAAATTAATAAATTGATATTTTCAACTGATTTTTATGTACTTGACATGAATGATGATCATTCTCCTGACCCCTCGCCTTTGCTGTTAGGTAGACTCTTTTTGAGTAGAACCCAGACTAAAATTGATATTAATAAGGGTACCTTGTCCATGGAATTTGATGAAAAAATTGTTCATTTCAATATTTTTAAAACCATAAAATACCTTTCGAATTCTAATTTTAGATCTGTTTTTTCTGCGAGTGCTATTGATCCTGCGGTGGAGGAAGTATTTGAAATTGTGAGCAGGAATGAACTAGAAGTAGTTTTAACCAAGTATTTCGAGTTGGAAACAACTCATGAGGTAGAGTTGAGTGAAAATCTGAAATATACGATTGGGGCATTGCAATAGTTGGCAACCACGACGACAAGGTATGAGCTCGCACCTATTTTCATACTTGAATCTCACCAAAGAATACTATCGTTTGTGGTGTAGGCACCTGAGTTAGAATTAAAACTCTACCGAAACACTTGAAATACGCATATTTGGGTGAAAAGAAAACGCTTCCGGTAAATATCTCGGATGGACTGTCGAAAATCCAAGAAGACAAACTAATCCTAATTTTTAGAGAGTATAAGCAGGCAATAGGATGGACTATCGCCGATATTAAGGGAATTAGCCCCTCTGTGTGTATGCACCGAATAAGATTCGAAAAAAAATGCCAAATATGTATGGCAAATTCAAAGGATACTAAATTCCCTCATGATGGAAGTGGTGAAAAAAGAGATATTAAAACTACTAAATGTGGGAATTATATACGCAATATCAAATAATTCATGGGGTGAATCTGGTACAGATAGTCCCAAAGAAAGCAGGAGTGATAGTGGAAGCCAACTAGAAGGGTGAGTTCATGCCAATGCGCAAACCCACCTGATGGCGGCAGTGTATCAACTATCGAAAATTAAACACTGTCACGAAAAAGGACCATTTTTTCCTTCCTTTTATTAATCAAATGATTAAGCGATTAGTTTGTCAAGTTTACTATTGTTTCTTGGATGGATTCTCAGGGTATTTTCAAATCGCAATCGCACCAGAAGATCAAGAGAAAATCACATTCACGTGCTCATTTGGAACTTTCGCAAACAGACAAATGCCTTTTGGATTGTGCAATACTCTTGCGACAGTTCAGAGACATATGGTGAGCATTTTTCAAAATATATTGAGAAAATTATTGAGGTTTTCATTGGCGACTTTACTGTATATGGTGATAGTTTCGATAATTGTCTAGATAACCTGAAATTCATCTTGTTGAGATGTATAGAGACTAACCTCGTATTTAAGTGGAAAAAATATTATTTTATGATTGAGTATGGGATAGTTCTAGGTCACGTAGTATCCTCTAAGGGTATTGAGATTGATCAGACTAAAATAGACATTATATCTGTTTTACCTTATTCCGCGAGTGTGCGGGACATGCGTTCTTTTTTTGGATATGCAGGTTTCTACCGTAGGTTTATCAAGGATTTCTCGAAAATTGGAGCCCTTCTGTTCAAACTCTTTATAAAAAGATTGACATTCGACTTCGATGACGAGTGTGAGAGAGCATTCGATAAGTTAAAGGAGCTATTGACATCGCCACCGATCATCCAACTCCCCTGACTGGAATCTACCCTTTGAGATCATGTGCGACACCAGCGACTATGCAGTGGAGGCCATGTTAGGTCAAAGATTGGGAAAGACAACCCACGCTATCTACTACGCGTCCCGAGTCTTGAGCAGAATTCAATTAAATTACTCCACTCCTGAAAAGGAGCTCTTGGTGGTCATTTTTACTTTAGAAAAATTTAGGTCATATTTATTAGGTGTTAAAGTTATTGTATTTTCTGATCATACAGCGTTGCGGTACCTATTGACCAAAAAAGATGTAAAGCCGCGGTTGATTAGATGGATATTGCTCCTACAGGAATTTGGTCTGGAAATCAGGGATAAAAAAGAAGTAGAAAATCTAGTGGCTGATCATCTGAGCCACATACTAGTTGAAGAGGAGAACGTGCCATTGAGGTATACTTTCCCCGACGAACATTTATTTTTCCTAAATTCTAAATTATCTTGATATGCTGATTTAGTTAATTACTTAGTAACTGATAAATTACCTACAAGTTGACTTAAAGTGAAGAGGGACAAGTTAAGGAGTGACGCCAAATATTACATATGGGATGACTCGTACCTGTGGAAACATTGTGCGGATTAAATAATGCGAAGGTGTGTAAGTGAAAATCAATACCATTGATCCTAACCTTTTGTCACTCTTTTGCTTGTGGATGTCACTTTGGACAAAAAAGAATAGCTCGTAAGGTGCTAGAGAGTGGGTTCTACTGGCTTTCACTGTTCAAAGATGCCTACATATTTTGTAAGTCGTGTGAAAGATGTCAAAAAATAGGTAACATTTCTCATAGAAATCAGATGTCTCAAACTCCCATGTTCTTTATTGAAATTTTTTATGTTTAGGAGATTGATTTTATGGGTCTTTTTTCCATGTCGTTTGGCTTTCTTTATATAATATTAGCAGTTGATTATGTTTCAAAATGGTGGAAACTAAAGCCACCCGTACTAAAAATTCGAGAGTGATTTCAGATTTTGTTAAGTCCAATATTTTTGTACGTTTTGGAATGCCAAGTGCCATTGTTAGTGACAGAGGGACACACTTCTGCAATAAAACAATAGTGGCATTATTTCGGAAGTATGGTGTCCTTCATAAGATCTTTATGTCATATTACTCTCAAACAAATGTCCAAACCAAGGTCTCAAATTGAGAAATAAAGTGTATTTTCGAAAAAAAATGGTACGACCCGATAGGAAGAACTGGAGTCAAAGATTGGAATATGCACTTTAGACCTATCGGATAGTGTATAAGACGTCTATAGGAATGTCTCCGTATAAATTGGTATTTGGGAAGTCATGCCACTTGCCAGTGGAGTTTGAGCACAAGGCCTTTTGGATAGTAAAACAGTGCAACATGGATCTAGTAGAGGCAGGTGTTCATCGGAAGTTGGAATTACAAGAGTTAGAAGAAATCCAGAACGAAACCTATGAGAACGCAAACATCTATAAGGAGAAGAATAAAACTTTTCATGATCAGCAGATCTCAAGAAAGACTTTTTGTCGTTGGTCAAAAAGTTCTGCTCTACCAATCGGGGATTAAGTTATTCCCAGATAAATTACGTTTTTGGTGGATTGGTCCCTTTATAGTCACTAATATATTCCATTATGGTGTAGTAGAAATACAAAGTTTAAACACCGAGAAGAAGTTTGTTGTCAATGGACACCGTATTAAAATTTATTATGAAGGACTGCCAGTGGAAGAGGTAAAGATGCTGCACCTCGAAGATCTGTCTCACGAACGTTAAAGGCGCTTGACAATGTCTAGCAAAAGACGTAAAAGAAAGGTGCTTATTAGGAGGCAATCCAATTTATTTTAGTTGTTTGTTCAATTCTATTTGATAGTTTCAATATGTTTTATCAGAATTTTTCATATTTTTGGTTTAATTTTTCATTTTTGATGATTAATAGAAGTCCCCGACATGATGCACCCGCGTCAGCAGGGTGCGTGGTAGTGTGCAATTCCCAAACTCTTCATCAGAAGAGTTGTCACCCTCATGACGTGCCCGCGTCAAGTCGCCTGGAGAGCTCTTTCTTCGATCTTGGAGTGGACTGATTGGCATGACGCGCCCATATTAACAGGGCGCGTGGTAATAAGCAATTCTCGACTTCTCCATCAGAAGGGTTTCTACCCTTATTACACGCCCGCGTCAATAGGGCACGTGATAACCTTTAATTCAACAACTCTTCATCAGGAGGGTTCTTGCCCTTATGACGTGCCCACGTCGTGTTCGAGGAAAAGGTATGTGTATATATATAATAATAATAAAAATAAAATAAATATTTTCATTTAATTTCAAATTTAAATTTTAAAATTTTTTTTAAAAAAAACCGCAACCTATTTCTTTTTCTTTCTTTCTCTTTTCTTCCTTTCTTCCTCCCCTATTTCCCTTGGTTCCTTTTCAGCTGAGACCCACGAACACCACTGTCCTCCTCACCAAGCCGCCATCTTTCCCTCGCCTCTTTCCTTCATGTCGCACCGCCGCTTTCTTCCTCAACTCGCGCTGCCTACTTGCACCGTTAAAATCCGAACATCATGCCATAGGCCGAACCTTCCACCGCATACTGGCGGCCCATCTCTCTGGGTTGAGCACCCCAAGAACTGTTTCCATTTCCTTGCGACGCCGCTGTTTCTACCCTAGACATCACCTAAGCCAGCACGCACGCCGCTCTCTCTCTCTCCCCGCTATCGTAGACCATCACCACCGTGCAATCGCCACCACTTTTGTCGCCAGTCTTCCTCTCGGCCTCACAACCGTCCGCCGTCTCTCCCCCCCTCCGCTCGTATCTCCCATTCCCTTGTTCATCTCACTCAACCAAGGTCGCCGCCACTACCCTCGTTGCTGATGCTTGCCATCGCGGTCCCTCTCCCCTCTTCGATTCTCAGTCGTTGTCGCTTGGACCAAGGCGCATTGTCGTAGTGCCATCTCTACCCCACTGGTGCCGTTCTGCCATCCAACTGCTCTCAGTGTGGAGGTATTCAATTATCTCGGCCATTAACTGACTGTCTGGTGTATCAATTGCTGGAATTAATTTTTGGACTCAATTGAGGATTTTTTACTGCTTGATTAATTGATTGAATTGAAGTGAATTGTTGGGAATAATTTGACTATTGATTGACTACTGATTTGTTGGGGCGTTTGTTGAGACTTTGATTGGACAAATAGTGCATTTAACTATCAGACTGAGGGACAACGGTGCTTATTGAATTGATTGCTTCATTGGATATAGTTGCGACACTTGGTTTACTTGATTCATACATTCACTGGAATCTTAGTTCTATGTTGATTTTCTGGTGGGTTTTGGAATTTCTGTTTCTTTTGTTGCCTGGGTTGATTAGTCGAGACAATGGTTAGGTAAAAGTCCACTTCTAAGTCTGGAACCCCTCAACATTAGCCTACTATACCCCAACCCACCATTTCTGTGAATGAACCTACCTACCAACCAACCTTCTTCTTCCGGTGTCCGAACACGCCTAGGTAGGGGTAAAGGTTTTCGTTTCCTTTTTCAATTAGACTTTGTTACCTATATATATAGAGGCATACTAGGGCTATTGTTATTTGATTTTTATCAACTTTTATCAAGTTATCTTGGTTTTTACTAAATATCTCTCAAGCTTCTTTAGAAACAAGGTTCTTTCAAATCTTTTCAGAAGTTGATCATGAATCACTCCTTTGTTATTTTTGGGAATCATTCATGAAACAATTTCTTCCTACAGCTTCCGTGTCAAATTGTACCTACTGCCAAACGTTAGGACTGACTTTATTTTTGTTAAAACTTTAGGTATTAAAATTGAACAAGTGCCAAACATTAAGGACTAAAACTGAACAAGTGCTAGGTAACTTGTAACATGCTTGCCGATTATTTGGTTTTCATCAGCAATTGCATTCTTGATATGTGCCACAATTGCTATGTGGTTTTCAACACTACTAGAGCTATAACCGTAGTTAGTTTTCTTGACCAAACACTCTATGACAAATTTCACCTTTCCATTTTTGTGTGTTTTTTGTTATTATAGTCAAACTAAAAGGATTTTTTAGGCCAAATATGTTCCTAACTCTAACTTCTTTTTGGCTGGATTAGGTTCTCGACCCTCATTTACTTGGAGAGAGAGATATGAAGTGCGTAAATATTTGGTCGCAAGAAGCAGATGGAGGTTGGTAATGGAAGAGGTATCCAGATTTGGAAAGATCGATGGCTACATTAGCCTACAACTTTTAAGATTGTATCTCGTTCGAATAGGTTGCCTGAAGATACTACAGTAGATTACTTGATTGACAGCTATAGAAGAACTTGGAAACAAGATCTGTTACACGAGTTATTCTGGCCAGATGAGATAGAATTGATTAAGAGTATTCCAATTGGTTGATAGGTCGCAATTTTGTCATTTATTTTATAATTAATTACCTCCTATAATCTTACCAAATGTGCATTAATTGGCGGATTCTATTCATTTTTGGCATTTGTGCTTATTGCAGGGAGTTGGAACAAAATGTGGCAAAAAGGTGCAAACTTCTCACTACGATTACTGTTTGGGGTGGTCGCGTCAACTCAGACCTTAACGTGTCCAAGAAATTCGGGAAAAACGCATGATACAGAACTGTCAATTAGAAGTGTAACGTGGGACCGCAAATATTCCATTAGATGATTGTTTGATTTGAATTGACAAAGGTAATTTAACACAAATAGAAAACTCACCAATTAGGAGATTTCCTTGCTTTTTAGTTGCGGCTGAGTAGGATAGATAGAGGTCAATTGGGATTAGGACACTCCACTTAGCTTTTTAGAGGGTCAGCCGCCACAAGCAAGAAAGGAACTTGCTCTTGTCTTATTTTATTCTCATTATTCCATCGGATTTCTTCATCTTAATTGAAGACGATGCACTCTACAATTATTGCTGCAATTTTTCATGGCACATTCTCAGTGGAGATGAACTAAGTTTTTAATTCTAGCCAAGGAATAACGGATGACTTGGTTCAACATAAATTGTGAGATCGAACTGATTTACTTTTTCCTATTATTTTCTGGTATTCGTATGTTTTCTGCATTATTTTCTTATGGTTGTTGTATTATTCAATTATCTTGGGCCCAGATTTTTGATTAATTTAACAACTTAAAATCAATTAGAATAATTAAATCCGTAATTGTTTAACTGTTCTAAATTAGTGGTAATTGGCATACTTAGGTTTGTATCAGGGAAATATACGGGTTAGTTTGAAACAACCCTCGTAGCGTGTTATTTAATTAGAACAGGGTATCTCTAATTCGTAAGGCAATTGAGAAATTGAACTTTATGGTCGCACCTAAGGTTATTTTACAATTAGGGTAATAACTAACGGTCGTACTTTGACTATTAATAATTTAATGAGAAATTGACTGTCATCGCTTGTTTGGCAGTTATAACTTGTTTATTAGTTTATAACTGGAATTATTTTTGCATCGATGATTAATTAGGAAAACCATTTCCGAAGTTGCTTCTTGGTTAGAGCTTGTCTAATATTGTTTGAGTCTTAATAATTTACCATTTAATTTTTATCTCTTTGTTATATTCAAGTAGCATAGTCTATTGTCAGTTCTCATAAAATTCCCCGTATCTTGAACTCTAGAAGAAATTAATTTCACCCGATCCCTAATGATTCAAGTCTGCTTACCACTGGATACAAAATTTATATTTAAATTGAGTAGGAATTTATTATTGCACAGGCATCGACAACCTGTCAATGGTGACACTCATAATCAAGATAAACTCATATGGCACTTTACAAAAAATGGATTTTTCAGTGTTCGAAGTGCTTACCATTTAATCAAGCAACAATCCGGTAACCTGTGAAGATTTGCAACCTGTGAAGCATCATGGGTGCCTAGAAAGTTGAACAATGTTGCACATTGTTTTGCTGAATATGCCTATTCTATTTCTAATGATTGTATGTGGAGGGACTTCCCTCCAGATTTTATGTTACTGTACTTGCTGTAGACATTATCTCAAATTAATAAAATTTTGGCACTTTTCTATTAAAAAAAAGGATTATAGATTTGTGCAATTTTTTCAGGAAAAGTGCAAGGATGTAAATCTCGCAAATTTTGTCAGCACAAGTGCTATGGAACATCAAGATTTGTTGAATTTTGAATTTCAAACTTAGAGGTACCTAAATACAACAATACCATCCAAACAAACTAGTCTCCTTTCATGTTTTAGAAACCACAGTTTTCATCAACAACAAAACTTCAACTGAGAATACATCACGCATAAAAGCCAAAAAAAAAACAGCTCATTCTGAAATTCTGATCTGTTCCGAAAGGCCTAACAAGGCTTCCAATACATGTACATGATGATTGAACAAAACTTACATCGCCTCTAGTTGCTAAATCGCTAATACGTTTTGTTTCAAGATCATGAAGAACAAGCTTTACTCCATCAATCTGCAAAAGCAATTGCCTCTTATTCTTTGATAAGGCTAGAGGTGTCAAGCTCCAAAATGTCCAAATGTCCAAATGTCCAACTAGGCATTGTAACTGAAGTTAACTTGGTCCAAGATTTGTCCACTCCACAATCTTCCATCACCCAAATATCAGCACCAAATCCTCCACCCACGTCATAGTATAATACTAAACAAAGGGATCCATTCAAGACCTTCAAGTTATGCTGAAAATAACCTAGAGGCCATGGAATCATTGGACAAGGCATTTTCTGAAATTCTTCACTGCTAAGATCAAAGGAAATGATGCAGATAAGACCATTCTATCGCCTTTCCCTCATTAACCAGTGTAATGTACCATTAGCAAGGACACAATCTGGGGAACAGTAACAGTAGTAGTTCGAGTGTTTAAGTTTAAATGGAAAATGCTTCATCCTTCTCCATGAGTTCTGCTTTGAGCTATAAACGTAGACTTCATCATACCAACTCGATTGATCTCTATCACATAGATCTGAAACCTAATCCTATTCAACACTTTGTACTCATCATTCACACGGTCATACCCGAATCCAAGATGAAAAAGAGCTCTACCACGGGTGTGATATTTTATTGGAAAAGGGGTAATTCCCAAGACCTTTGAATCCATGGGTTCCACAAAAAAATTTTGTCTGTGTCTGGATACATCAGACAAAGAAGTCCATTGCAAGAGCCTTTCAAACAAACTTCGCTTCCAGAGTAATCCGTTGAGCGGTTTGGCACTTGCGGTAATACTGGAGCTATCAGCTTCAAGATCCAAAACTAAAGTGTAAAAGTTGTTCTGGTTCAGGCCATTAATTTTGATCCCATTGGGGGAATTTGCTTCTTGGTAGGTTTTATTGAGACGTATTTTGATGAAATCTGAGCTATCAATTAAAGCAGGCCATGATTTTGAAACGCGCCTGGATTGTAGCAGAGAATCAAATGGTAACCTCAAAAGTGTATTTGCAAGCAAATGATTTGGAATGTAATCTGACATTGCTGTGATTATTGGAAGCAGGACTCGAGTGACGTTGTCTCGCAGAAGAAATTTACTCTGGACGATAAATTTTGATGAAAATTATGGAGAAGTTTCTTTACACAATTTTGCTCAAACAAATTGATACTGAAAATTGTGACTCTATAGCATAGTATATACTATGTATGCAGTTTCCAATTGATTTTTCGTTTTCTGAGGCCAAGACTTCAACTCCAGAACATGAACTTCAACTTGAAGGAAAAGAAACGGAAATAAGATGTGCTAAGATTTCTTATATAAGTAATTTCTTCAATCATTTGGTTAGCAATTTTCAAAATAAATAGCCTATACTGCCAAAAATTGCTTAGATAGGTCAATGGTGAATATCATTAACATTAGCTGTAAACTATTTAACGCATTGTTGCTATGTTGGGTACACAAAGAACATGATTTTTCTTACTCTTTAATTAATCTTTTTATCAGTTAGGTCTCTGAATTCAACCTTCATCTCTAAGTGTGATAATGAAATTCGATCCATAAAAATTTTCATGTTTTCAACCAAACAATGTCAACCAAGAGTAGGAAAAACACAATTGACCAAAGGATAGATCCAATTGTAGGTATAAAGAATTTTAAGAATTGTGCTCTTACTCTAACAATTTGTTATATGTGTCCCTGCTGACTGAAGTAGACTATTGTTTTTAGGCGTTGAATTTTTGAAAAATTATACTTTTATCTTTGATAATGTGTTGAAAGTCAATATACTATATGTATGTGCCGAGAAGTAATTTGACAACAGTTGTTAAAAAAAAAGAATAAGTAATGTATATAACCTAGCTAATGCTACAAGAATAACGCTAATGCTATAAGGAGCTTTATTTGCTGGAACTCTTGTAGTCATCTCACAATGTGGTAGTAAAATTCTTAATAATTAGTAAAGCAGAGTAGATGATCAATACTCCCGAATTGTCATTTCTAAACGTGATGAAATAGGCTAGAGATACAAAACAGCCATAAAAGAAGTATTAGAACCCAAATTTAGGGTTTTAACAACATTAACATGCAGGTCACAAAATTAAAAGTAAGGATGGCAACGGGACGGAGTTGGGGTGGGGGAACCCTCCCCCACCCTCGCCCCACCCCCGCCCCACCCCGCTTGCCCTGCAGGTGTCCCCCGGAGGCTAATAAAAAATTGTTATATAATTTTGTTATAGTTAAATTTTAGCAAATAATCAAGTACTAAAATATCAACAAATCACCAAATTATTATTCATTGTAATTTTGCAATTGAAACTTATAAAAATAATCAAAGAAAAGTTATTTGAATACAATTCAACATGATGAAATAAATACAACTAAAGTAGTCAAGTTTTCACTTTTGGCACAAATACAATTACTAATTCATTATTGTGCTTGTATTTTTTTTCAGAAAAAAATGTTATTGTATTAAGTGTAATTAGGGATTTAGTATAAATGTATTAGTAAATTTAGTATAACTAATTTCTATTAGTAGTCATATATAATTATTAGTATAATTGATAATATCAATTATATTACATATACTAATATACATTATATAATACATATAACTAATAATATCATTATCATAAGTTTGTAACTAATTAAATTAAATATTATGTATATAATTATATATATTTATTTATTTAGATATATATTTTTTAAGCGGGTGGCGGGGCGGGGGAGTGTACCCCGCCCCCTGCCCCATTTCTAAATGGGGGGAAAAAATTCCCCCTATCCCCGCCCCAACCCTCGTTCCATTAGCCCTCGCAGGGCGGGTGCCCCCATTACCATCCTTAATTAAAAAATTAATTACAGAACTAGTGGCGGAGCCACATGGTGTTGAGGGTGGACAATTGCCTTCCCCCTCCTCCCTTCAACTTTTGAAATTAAGAGAATAGTTTTTGAAACTTTTGAAAAATTTTAGATTTTACTTATATTTGCCCCTCTCCCCTCTCCCCTCTCCCCCCAACCAAAATTTTGAAAAAATACTCTTTTTTTTTTAACATTACGGCCAACCTCATGTCTTCCCTCAACTTGCATTTCTTCGTGTGTTTTCCTGATGCTAATCACAATTTTAGCAACTTGAAGATCTTCACATTAAGTTAGATTTGTATGTAGTCAGAAATTAATTGAGATGACTAGTCAGTGGCGGATTTAAAGTAGGGGCAGGGCCACCAAATTCCACCAAATTCCCTAGGATGTAATGGGATGTACGGTTGTTTTTGGCATCGAAATTCCTATAAAAATGGGAAATACCTATAATGGATCTAATTGAAATGTCAAGATTACGCTCCTTTAAAAACTACAATGACCGGAATGCCAAAGATATGCAAATGTAGCATGCATTGCACTTTAACCCTTATAGTTTAGCACTTTTTTAGATAATCCTCTTATAATTTTTCAAATCTATATATATCTCCCATCATGTGGTTAATAAATAATTTTAATTTTGACATTGGGATAATTCTAATATTTTAATCAATTTTGCCACAAAGGAAAAATATGAGGAAACCATATCTTTAATCAACTCTTGAAAGTTGAAATCATTTGAGGGTTATATGATAGCTCAGTCCCACACCATAAAGTTAAAGACATGTCAGACTAGAACATAAATAGGAATTTAAATATTCAAATTCAATTTGGGATAATCATTTTGTCTTAATGAGGACAGAACTCAAATAATCACATTCGTTTGCTAAACGATCAAGTTGGGTCAACGGGTAATAAGGTAGGAGCCTTTATGCTTACAAATCAAATGAATTGGAAAAATTCCAGAATGCCTTCCAAAAATTCCAGAATGCCTTCCAAAAATTAAACATATGCTCAATAGCTTCGGAAAGAAATAAGGGAATCATCATACCCAAAGGGAAGAGAGATTATGTTGCAAGACCAGAGCATTTGAAGATAATTCTGATCATAGTACGAAAATTTTTATGTTTACTAATTAGTATTAAGTTTGCCTGCTGTCTTGCTGTGTTCAGGAGAGGTGGGTTGTAAGCTGTGGGACAGAACCTTTTGGGCTGCGATACTCGTGTACAAAATTTTGTGGCCCATTAGAAGCCCTAGTGTAGATATCCTTTTTAAGTGTGAGTATTAATTTCAAACACTGTTATCATTGAATTCGTGACATATGTTCAAATTTTGCATAATTATCATTCATTCAACGCTAACAATGTATATAAGATTTACTCTTCAAACATCACCTAAGAAAACATTAATATATGTTTATTCAAGTCTCCTAATAACAAACTCTTAGTTTTCTTACCTTAATTATGGTAAGGAAAACACTACAAATTGGAAATTACAGACAAATAAAAGAAAATTCAGCCATGTTTAGAATTTTATGTATACATGATTGACTTAAGTTGTAGTCAAAAGCCAACCTGTAAACCAACGACTTTTGTTGTCTGATCAAGCAAGCATCGGATTTTTCCCAAGTTCGTTCAACTCGTCTCAAACATCCACCCTTTAATTTCCAAAACTCCAATATTTGAAGGCAAGACTATTTTTTTTTCCTTTGCAATTCCTAAACTCCCGCGCCTGTCCCTGATGTAGTGCATCTTTTTTGCACACACTGAATTGATTTTTACATGGTCGGTGTCTTTTCTATAATGCAATAATGGTGATCATTTTGGTAAACAAAGATATCATATACAAGCATTTATTAACATTTCGTTCAAGCTAAAGAATGAGTAACTTGAAAATGTGTAACTTTTTATCACTCAAAATCCAATTGCAAAGAAGACTCTATCATCACATGCGAAACTTACTCTCTTTTTTTTTTTTTTTGCATAACGGATACCAATAGATTTGTAGAAACACAATTTGAAGAAATTTAATTTTTTTATGTGAGTGAAAATTGGGAAACTCAATGCTTACTGTTCCTTCATATTTTTGGAGATTTTCGTTTTATTGCAAGGTAATGTTGATAGGAAAACTCACTGCTTGGACCTATTTTTTATCTTTGGAGATTCATTTCTCTTCCTCTATTGCAAATAACTTTTTATTGCAGAATGGAGCAACTTTTCCTCTCTCTCTCTCGTTACCTTCAATCATTCTTGAGGAGCGTTCCACGGGAAAACAAAAAATTGAAAAAAAGCCCGTTATCCTTCCACTGCAAGGAGCGGGAGGTTCCCGTTGCTCTGTCAAACCAGCCTCACGCAGTGCCCTCCACTTTAGGAGCCAAGCGGTCTCAGCCTCCGCCAAGTCCGCATGACCCAGCTCTTTGCTTGGAATGGGCGAGCCAGTGGATAGCCCCTACCGACCTACCATCTGGACCAATCCAACGTTCGAACACATTAATGCCCCTGCTCAGGTTACAACCTCGCGCGACCAAGCTCGGCGTCAAGCTGCCTTGAGGAAGTTGCTTATAAAGCACTAGTACGCATATCAATTCTTCGATGTGGGACAAATTCGTTTCCATTTCCATTCAGGAGTTCTGTGTGTTTTTATAAAGAAACCTGGAAAAATTAACAGATTCGTTTTCTTATAAACACACGTCTCGATATGGGACACACTTCAATGGAAGCATTAGTGTCAAATTGGGTAATCCAAATGACGAAAGGTCTAAATGTCTATGGAGAATCTCAAATGAGAATTATAGGGCTTACTTTTACTGTGCAAATTTTCCTATTCTCTAGTGTTTTTAGTGAAAGCAACTGTCATTCTGACTTTCTTTCTGGATTTCCTGTCTCTATAGGCACCTCATCATTGTCAAAATTTACCTACAAAACTTGCAACATGGTGGACGAATGTAAGAATGGTAGATTACTTAACTGATGTAATATTTACACCTTTATTGATGCAAGCTCACAACCTCTCAGAAAGATTACAAAAAGAAAAGGGGAACAACCATATCAAAGCATAACACCAGCTGATTATACCAGATTCTGATTATTGAAGCACACCAAATTTGCAAGCAGTGATGCTTCAGAATGACCATTGAACATTCTGAAATGAAACCTTTTCATGTACAACAACATGTTAATTATCGCTGAAAAACTAAATCCCAAACATTTGACTATGGAGAAAATTTTTGTGAAAATTGGCATTTTAGCTATCGTGCTAAGTCCAGCACTAATCGCAAGTCTGACCAACACTTTCTGTTTCATGCTTCTTTTGCTTAATCATACTGCACAAAACACGGGAAAGCTCTTCCAGTGGTATGCTATTATTTTGAAGCAATATTGCTGTCTCAAAGCCCTTAGCAAGTTTATGTTATTTATTCTAAAATCCATATTGCTCGATTAGATTAAAGCAGAAGAATGCTATTTCTTTCCTTTTTTGATCAATCCAGTGAACTAGGAAGATGGCATTTGACCTCCAGCTTTAAATTGGCTTATACTTTTTGTAAATGAAAGTGAATTTGTGTTTTAAATTATGTGTTTATACATCTTTAGATATTTTTCCTCGAAATATAAGAATAAGTATATAGAAATGAATCCCTGTGCATATAAGTATGCCTTCCAATATCTATAGGATTCCTTGGGGTATCTTAGGCTTGCAATTTAACCAAGGTAATCAACTCGAACTAGCGAGTAGCTCGATTAACTACTTTACTCAACTTTGGCGTTGATCAAGTTCAAGTGGCACATGTTTGAGCTACTCGAAAATGCTCACGAGTCCAGCTTGATAAGGTGCAATATTGTCATTTAAATTGTGATTTTTTTTCCCTTTTATCTTAGTCAAATATTGTTTTAATCGTCGAATTCTACTGATATTTGGTTAATTGTGCTAATTGTAGGGAATTTTGTGAGATGTGATCAAAAGGAGCAATTTTCCAGCATTCTAAGAGTTAATTTGATGGAGGCCCGTTCAGAGCCTATTTCCAAGTCTAAGTCGAACTCAGTTTTTGAAGGAAGATTTTGAAGACTTTAATTTTCATTATTAGTTCTAGTATTGGATTAGGGAACTTGGAATATTATCTTAGTAGTTACCTTTTCCTATTTAAGAAACATGCTGTGTTATTGGTAGTAGAGACCGAAAAGGAAACAAAAAGAAAAAGCAAAGGATGGACCGTTTGATTAATAGTCCGGCCAGCAACAATTTCGGAGGTGGCTCTTTGAAGTACAACACACGGCCGTCACTTGCTTTGGCTCTTCTTCTGGCCTTTTCATTAGTTTTAGAGGAAAAACCATACACAATTGTTATCAATGGAGTCCTGCGGATTTCCCTTCAGAATACGTAGCTAAATCTTCTTTTCCAATCAAGGGTGAACTTGAAAACGCAGTTCCAAACATTTGTGAGATCGAATTATTTTTATTTATTTCTTTTATTCATTGGTATTCGTGCATTTTCTGGTTTAATTTCTTATGATTGTTTTGTTATTTGAATGTCAAGGGTCCGATATTCGAATTAACCTAATAATCTACTGCCAAATTAACCTGTTAAATCCTTAATTGTTTGATTGGTTAATACTAGTGACAACTAGCGTGATTGGTCCCATGTCAGGAAAACGTATGATCTAATTTAAACAATCCTCGTAGCGTGTTTGTTGGTTAAGGTTGGACTTTTCTAATTCTTAATGCAATCGACAAATTAAATCCTACAGTCGTACCTAGGGTTATTTCTTGGTTAGAGAAATAGTTAACGATCATATCTTGGTTATCGAAAAAGTAAGGAAAAGTTGGTTGTTTATCGCGTGTATGGCAACTATAACCAATCTATTAATGAGTAATTGAATTATCTTTGCATCGATGATTAGTTGAATGAACTGTGTCTGCAAAGTTACACCTTTGACTAGAGTCATATCTATTATTGATTCGTTCATATTTATTTCGTGCGTTGCTTTGATTTAGTTAATTATTTATTTTTATATTTTTATAAGATCCCCCATACGTTGAACTCAAGGAGAAACAAATTTTACCAATCCGTGTGGATTCGACCCTACATACCAATGTATACAAAATTTATACTTTATTTGAGCAGGTATTTATTATTGTATAGATTCGATATCTGTCAAAACTCCAATATTATATTCTTAAGCTCGCAGGCTCAATAAGCCTAATCGAGCTTCCAATACATACATACATAGATACATACATACATATATGTATAATTTTAATATTTATTATTGTAAAATGTCAGTTATATCCCTTATTTAAAATTATATGTAAAATATTAATTTTTTATTAAGTAAGATCTATTAGACTTCAATGGGCTCGAAGGTAAATTGAAGTAGAACTCGAGCTCAACTTCTAGAAGGTCGATGAGCTCGAGTTTGACTTCAATTATTTTAACTTGAGTAAAACTCAAGTTTGACACTATTCAAACTCGATCTGACTTCAGATGCACCCCTATCTTATTTCCTTTTGGATGTTGGACCTTGTGGAGTAATCGTAGTAAGAAAATCTTCGAGCCCAATAGACCTTACACCAATCTTTTCAACCTATGTGCAAATTGAGAAATCTCATTTTTCTTCTTCCTCAAGTCTTCTTTTCTCTTCTTCTCTCTCTAACTCTCAATACACATTCGTTCAGGGCAATAATTTTGATCCCATTGGGGGAATTCGCTTCTTGGTTGGCCTTGCTGAGATGCATCTTGATGAAGCCTGAGCTATCAATTAAAGCACGCCATGATTTTGATACACACCTAGACCGTAGCAGAGAATCAAACGGCAGCCTCAAGAGCACATGGGCAAACAAATGGTCTGGAGTATAATCTGACATTGCTAATTGTTAGAAATAAACAGAACCTCAGCGATATATTCATTGAACTGATTTTGCTCAAAGGAAAGGATATTGCAGATTGAAGCCTTAATAGCATATAATATATACGGCAGTTTTGCAATTCTTTAAACAGCTGAGGCCAAGACTTGGTCAAAGTCAAACTCCAAAACATGAACTTGCACTTGAAGGAAAGGAAATAGGTAGACCCAACTTAAGAGTATATTAAATTTCTTGTTGTTTGCTTTTATTTTATTTTTTTGGTTATTTGTTAAGCCAATGAGTGATTAGACATAACTAAATTATGCTTAGTAGTGCAAGTTGACGTTTTAAATCCAACTAGAATTTCAGTGTTTGCACCTAGTTATTGGATCGAAGACAAGGTATAGTCACACAGAAATGGATTTCTTGCTTCACTTATGAATTAAGCATAATTCCTCACAACCGCTATTTGTAAATTTCAATCGTTACCGATACTAAGTATAAAGAAAATAAGAATGTTACAAACTTCTCTTATTCTATCTCTTATTCTCATATTCAAAGTTACAAACTTCTCTTATTCTATCTCTTATTCTCATATTCAATGTTACATATTAATGTTTTGCTAACTCTATCTTTATTCTATCTCCTTATTTATAGTTTAAGTATTTTCACCTTAGCTTTAGACACTTCACACATTCTTAGTTAGTTCCATATCAAGGGGAAAAGTCCACGAAATGCGTGGGAGGGGCGCCTATGTGTGCAATGATCCTTGACGATTTTTGGTAGAAAATTTGGAGGGAATTTATTTATGAAAATGTATAGTTATAAAATTGCATGGAGTAGCTGTATGAAAAGTTATGCATAAAGGTCATGGAAAATTGTCAACTAGTTTGGTGTAATAATTAGGTTTCTCGTTAATTTGCTTCGAGGTTCTGATTATCAGCAATTTACGGTAAGCTACTCGCTTAAAATACGACAAAGTGAGCAAAAAGATGGGTATTATATTAGATAACCACACAAGTTTCATTATAAACAAGCATACCATAGGCACCATATGTAGCCATGCTCTTAATTTCAGATGTGAAACCTAATTATTCTAGCTTAATGGTAAGTTGTCTTTTGGAATAGTAGTGCTCAGGGATACAGTTGATAGATTTTAAAGTATTCTATCTAGCTTTTCCATTCACAGCTCAAGTTCGCTGATTGTTTGCTGGTATATGTTTGATCTTTGACCGGAGATGATGATGTTGCTGCAATGTCAACTTTGGTTGCTACCGGATTTGCTGCCAATTTGTCTCCACTTTATTAGGAGAAAGAAATGTAGTTTTAGTCCTAATGTTTAGCACATGCGTGATATTGGTCCTTAAAGATTTAGCAAAAATAAATTTGATCTCCAATGTTTTACGCTTGTACAGCTGCAGTCCCTAAAGTATTAGCAAGAACAAGTTTCTTCCCCAATGTATTCAATTTAAAGCAGATTTGGGATATTTGAAAACAAATTTTAATTACTGCAGAATTTGGTCCCGTGTTCTCATATTTCTATTAAATTGAAATTAAAAATAAAGAAGCAACATAGCAGCTAACTTTAGAAACAAGATTAAGGACTAAAAATTTATGTGCTAACTAATTAACCAATAAATAATTTTGTTAAACTATAGATTTTAAACCAATCCGAGCAGGTTCATTGATCTAAAGCTTATTTTCACTCTCTAAGCAAAAATCCTAATACTCACTTTTTGCATATATTTCAACAAGTCTCATTTTGTCTTGGTTTCTAAGTCAATTAGTTACTTACATGTCATCTTGTTAGTTATTCTTATTGTTTATAGTTAGCCATTTTTTGGTTCTTTTTTTTAAAAAAAATTAATTTAATCAACCTGTAGCTACACATGACTGATTCCGTTAATAATCCATCAATTATCCTAAATTTGCTTCAAATTAAAAATATTGGAGACTAGACTTAGTTATTTTTATTGTTTAATTTGCACATTTTTTCTCAGTTAATTAGTTACTTACATGTCACATGTTAGTTATTCTTATTGTTTATAGTTACCCTTTTTTTAGATCTTTTTTTTAAAAAAATTAATTTATTTAACCTGTAGGTGCACTTGACTGATTCCATTAATAATCCATCAATTATCCTAAATTTGCTTCAAATTGAAAATATTAGAGACTAGACTTATTTTTGCGAAATTTGTAGGGACTAAAATTTTGATGTAGAACGTGTTGCAAATGATTCTTGAACAAACTAAGGCAAGGTTAAGCAGTGCAAGACAAACTTTAGAGGAAGTCCAGCACCATAGATACCTTTGGTGAACTTCAGAAGATTTTCAACGTGAAGACCAGCACCAGACATCATCGCGAGTGGGACCATTTTTGGATTTGTTTTCACGTTTTAGTTGTAATTCATTTCCTTTTTCAATTAGAATTTGTTACTTACATAAATAGACACATTAGGGCTATTGTTATTAAACTTTTATCAACTTTTATCAAATTATCTTAGTTTCTACCAAATTTCTCTCAAGCTTCTTGAGAAACAAGGCTTTTTCAAATCTTTTGGGGAGTTGATCATGAGTCATTTGTTTATTATCTTTAGGAATCATTCATGAAATAATTGCTTCTACTTGCTTCTACATCACTTGATACGTACAAGAGCAGCTTTCTCTTGCTCTTGAACTATATCAATAGCCAGTAAGAAATCTAGTGACGGATCTTCCGCCCCCCAAAATTGAAGTGCATATTGAAAATGAACACTCGGATCATTTGGAGCATATTTACAATGACTTGGGAACCCATTTTACCCGTATGCAAGAGACCCTTGATGTGCTTGTTCAACGTATGGATCTGCAAGGCAACTGGGGACAAAACCGATAAGGTGATCGGGACAAGAGAGTGCCTCTTGATTGAACCTTGGTCAACAATTGGGCATAGAAGACCTCACAAGGACCAAGCCCATGATGCAGTTTTGCTGGGGGAGGAAACCCTACTTGTTTTTTGGCCGTGAGAGCCCTAATCAAAGTGGTTTTCAACGTCAAAATCGAGAACTTGAAGAATTCAAGTTAAAGGTAGATATCCCATCTTTTAATAGTAACCTAGGAAAAAGGGATTTCTTAGATTCGATTGTCAAGATTGAGAGGTTCTTTGATTAAATGGATACCCCTAAAGACTAAAAAGTCAAGCTCATGGCTTATAGATTGAAGAGGGAAGCATCATCCTGGTAATAGGAACAATTGCCAAACCGAAGGTGTTAGAAGGGGAAGCAACCCGTGAGGGCATGGTTAAAGACAAGTGTCTTCTTACTACTAGATTTTTACCACCAAATTATGAGCTGTATTTGTTCTCACAATTCTAGCATTGTACTCAGGGTAATCGGATTGTTTATGAATACCAAGCAGAGTTCTTGCATTCATTATCCCATAATAATATATAGAGTCTGAGAGATAACTTTTCTTGAGATTTCTGGATGGATTGATTTGGAGTGTGTGAGAGAGATTGGAATTTAGCTAGTTCTTATGCTATCAAATGCACACAACCTAATTTTAAAGGCCGAGTTGAGTTTGGCTTGGAAGAAAAATACCCGAGGTCAAAGGTTATGGAGAAACTTGACTCGAATTGGTTTAATGTTAGGGAGAACCAAAGAGACAATCAAGAAACCTAAGGAGCTAGGTGTCTTGAGGATAAGAAGCTAGTGGTGGATGACCGAAGGCAACTAAGAGAACCAATGCAAAGTAATCCAATTTATGGGTGATAAGTGTAAATTGGGCATACTTCTAATAATTGTCCCGATCATCGGCAAGAGAACTTGGTGGAGCACACTAGTAATGATCATGAAGTAGAGGATTACATATATGGAGTTGAGTTCAAAGAAGATCAGGATGAGGAGGAGCTCTAGTCTTCTCCCTTTGTGGTTCAAAAGTTGTTATTGTCACTCAAGAAGGAGAAGGAAACATAATGGCATCAACTCTTCTAAACCAAGTGCCAAGTTTTCAATAAGCTTCCTGATTCAATTATTGATAGTGGTACTTTAGATAATATTATCTCAAAATAGCTTGTTAAAAAATTAAAATTGCTAATTGAGAAACACTTTAAGCTACATAAAATTGGTTGGATAAAAAATGTAGAGTCAGTTAAGGCAGTTGAGTGTTGTAGAGTGCCTTTTACTATTGGCAAGTATTAACATCTATAGGTTTCTAAAGGTCAACAAAAGGATTAATTTGATCCCTATGAAATAAAGTGAGCATCCTAAACTCGTGGATAAGGTCAATATAGTAGTAAGAAAATTTTTACTATTGCTAGTTCAGAGTCAAATTTTATTGCAAATGTCAAGGAATCTAGGAGATGCATGCCATAGTATTAAAAGGAGTTTGAAGTACTAAGTCAAAATCTAAAATTTTAACGAAAGTTCATTAGGTGTTGAACAAATTTAAAGATATTATCCTGGATGAACTTCCAACTGGACTACCCCTCATGCCAGAACTTCAGTGTGCCATTGATCTGGTTCCTATGCCAAGTTTGCCGAATCATGCCACATTATCAAATGAATCCCAAGAAGAGTGAAATTTTGTAGCAGATAGTGGATGATTTGCTAGAGAAAATGTCCAATCACGTGAGTATCTGTTGTGCTAGCTCTATTAACTCTCAAAAAGAATGGTTTACAGTGGATGTGCGTTGACAATTAAGCTATTAACAAGCTTACTGTGCATTATCAATTTCTTATTCCCAGATTGGAGGACACGTTAGACTGCTTGTCTAGAGCTCATGTATATACCAAGATTGATCGAAGGGTGGATACCATTAGATATGCATCCAACCAGGAGATGAATAAAATATTACATTGAACACCAATGAGGGCTTGTATGAGTGGTCGGTGATACCTTTGGGCTATCCAATGCACTAATACATTCATGCAATTGATGAATGAGGTTTTGAAACCTATTATTGGCAAATTTTTTCTTGTGTAATTTCATGATATGTTAATTTATAGTGTTAACAAAGAGGAGCATTTGAGCCAAGTGTTGAAAGTTTTGTAGGAAAATAAATTATTTATCATTTCGAAGAAGTATGATTGCTTGATAGCAATCTTGGTCTTCTTAGGCTTTGTTGTTAGTTTGGAAGGTATTGGTATAGATGAAAAAAGGGTGAAGGCTATTTAGAAATGGCCTACTCCTCATACTGTGATAGATGTTCGTAGCTTCCATGACCTAGCAACCTTTTATAGATGTTTTATCCACAATTTTAGCTCTATTGTGGTCCCTTTGACGAATTGCATAAAGAAGGAAATTTTCAGTGATGTCCTATGTAGGAGCAGAGTTTCAGGTTAATTAAAAAGAAGTTTACCATTGCACTGTGTCTAATTCTCTCAAGTTTTGAGAAGTTGTTCATAGTGGAGTGTGATGCACGTGATGTTGGGATTGGAACTATTTTGTCTCAAGAAAGGAGGCTAGTGGATTTCTTTAGTAAGAAGTTAAGTGAAGTTCGTCAAAAGTTTTTGAGGCATTGGAAGCATTACTTGATCTTGAATTAGTTTGTTTTATATGCTAATCACCAAGCCTTGAAGTACATCAACAATCAGAAGCAAATTAGCAAGATACATATTTATTAGGTAGCATATCTTCAATGATTTTCCTTTATTTTGAAGCACAAGATTGGGTAACAAAATAAGATGGAGGATGCTTTGAGTAGACGAGCGACCTTGTTGGCGACCATGACCCATAAGGTCATCGGGTTTGAAGTTCTCTAGGAACTCTACGTTGATGATGATGACTTCAAGGAGGTGTAGCTTGTATGTCAGACCAAAACAACACAGGATGACTTTCATATCTTTGACAGTTATCTCTTTAAAGGTAATAGTCTTTGCATTCCCTGTTTCTTTGCATAAAAAGTTAATTCGTGTTTGCATGATAGAGGTCTTAGTGGAATTTTAGGTGTTGACAAGACTATCTCTAGTCTTGAAGCATATTATATTGGTCTCAATTAAAGAGGGATGTATAAATGCTATACTTGTTACGTAGCAAAAGGTCAATCATAAAATACTTGGTTATATACACATTTACCAGTTCGTGAAGGCATATGGGAAGATTTATTCATGGATTTTGTGCTTGGACTATTTAGACTCAAAGAGAAATGGATTTCGGTATTTGTGGTGGTGGACAGGTTTTCAAAGACGGTATACTTCATTCCATACAGTAAGACGTTGGATGCTTCACACATTGCTTGTTAGTTCTTTTATGAAGCTGTTCACTTGTTTGGACTGCCAAAATGCATTACATTCTGACTATGATGCCAAGTTCTCAGGCCATTTCTAACTATGTGAAAGATGTTTGGCATATCGTTGAACTTTAGCAGCACTGTTAACCTAAAATAGATGGTCAAAAAGAAGTTGCCAATTGATCTTTTAAGGAATTTGGTGCATTGCATATGTCGAGAGCGACCTAAATAGTGGGATCATGCTCTTTCCTAGGCTGAGTTTGCTTTTACTAGCGCAATTGATGGCTCTATTGGTTGGTCTCTATTCTCTATTATATATGTTTAACCTCCTAGACATGCATTGGATTTGGTGCAGCTTCTAAATGTTTCAAGTTATAGCATTGCCACAAGGAATATGGTTAAGGATTCGCAAGCTATACAAGTAGAGACGAAAATGAAATTGGAGGCAACTAATGCTAAATTCAAAGCTTCTGCAGGTAAACATTGTCATGCTATAGTATTTGAAGTAGGTAATGAGGTGATAGTTCTTCTGCATAAGGAGAGGTTTTCTGTTGGCAAATATCACAAGCTACAATCAATGAAGCATGGACGTTACAAGATTCTTCAACGAATCAATCCTAATGCTTATGTGGTTGATTTGCTAAGTTGTATGGGTATTTCACGTACATTTAATGTCTCAGGCCTTTATTTCTATCCCTCTTCAGAGCAGCCTTTATAGCTAGATTTCCAAGACAACTTGAGGGCGAGGTCTTCTTAAATGGAAAAGACTAATGTAGAGCATGTTACACATGACTTCTTGGACAAGTGGAATTGAACAAAGGAAGGCATGGCTGAGTGATGCGAGACAAACTTAAGAGAAAATCTAATGCCAAGTTTGGCCTCATGACTGACACTGGACATCCTATTGATGAACTTCAGAAAATTTCCAGCATGAAGACCAGCATCATCACTGGTGCCAGACATTATCGCAAATGGGTCGTTTTGTGCTTTGTTTTTCCATTTTCAGCTGTAATTCATTTCAGGAGGAATCTTGAATAAGTAATCTTAGGAGATATTTTAGGTAAATTGAATAAGTAATCTTATGAGATTATTTAGGTAAATTAGTGGAGGAAATCAGGGTGAATAATCTGTCTCTAAAATTAAGGGAATTAGGTGTAGACTTTCCTTGTTTAGTGTACTAGAAAATTGTATATATACAGATTAGAATGAATTGTAGGAAATATATAGAATTAATAAAATCTCTTTGATTCTTTTACAACATGGTATCAGAGCCCGTCTAGGGTTCTGCAAAAAATACCACCTTTGCTTCTTGTCAATTCCAACCTTAATTGATGGTTCCTTTCTTATTCTCTTCAGCCTTCATTGCTGTTCCTTTTACTATACATTTTTTCTTTCCCATCATGGCGGATACTACATCCTCAACGCAGCAATTGTCTTCAACTATGGAAGAAGAACAAATTACACGAAGCACAACAAAGCTTCAAAACATCCAGGCAGCATATAGACTAAATGGAAAAAATTATTTGAAGTGGTCTCTATTGGTTCGAACATTCCTGAAAGGAAAAGGAAAGTTGGGTCATCTATTGGAGATAGCACCGGATAGTGAAACGGCGGGGTTTGAAGCATGGAAAAAAGAGGATTCAATAATCATGTCTTGGTTATGGAATTCCATGATTCCTGAAATCAGCGATACATGTATGTTTCTTCCTACAGCAAAAGCAATTTGGGATGCCCTTCATCAAACATATTCCAAGGTTAATGATGCAGCTCTTATCTATGACATCAAGACAAAGACAATTGGAGCAAAACAAGGGACAAAAATAGTGATGGAGTATGCCAATTTTCTGCAAAACCAGTGGCAGGAACTGAATTATTACAGGACACTTGATTTGAACTGTAGCAAATGGGCAATGTTTATCAAAAAGTTCATAGAAAGGGACCGAGTTTATGATTTTTTGGTTGGCCTAAACTCTGAATTCGATCTTGTACGAATTCAAATTCTGGGCAGGCCAGAATTTCCCTCTCTAACCGAAGCAATATCCCAGGTACGTGCAGAAGAAAGTCGCAGGGGTATTATGTTAATGTTACCGTCAATAGAAAATTCAGCTCTTTTAAGTTCCAAACCTCAGCGGTTGGTACTGAACAAGGTTGCTGTGGACAAGACCAATCAAACAAGTGGGAAAAAGAATCGCGAGGAGTTATGGTGCACATACTGCAAGAAACGACGACACACCATAGAATAATGCTGGAAACTACATGGGAAACCACCCACTCGTGAATGGGGACAAAAGGGTGGCCAGCAAAGACAGGCTCATGTGTCAGTTCAAGATCCAACTCAAGTGTTTAGAGGGTTTAGTATGGAGGAAATTGAGAAGCTTAAAAGTATGTTAGAGACATTTGACATACCAGCAACTAACAATTCTTAACCAAGGAATCAGGGTATGTGTTCATTGACACTTTCAGGTAAGGCTCTAGTCTCTTTTGTGTTTAGTGTTTTAGGCAATGAGCTTAGGAATGTCTGGGTTCTTGACTCCGGTGCTACGGACCATATGACTCATATTTCAAATAAATTCAAAACCTATAACCCCTGTCCTAGCAATAGAAAGATTGTTGTTGCGGATGGCACTACAACCACAGTGGCAGGAATCGGAGATGTCCAAGTTACTCCAAAATTGATTCTTAAATATGTTCTTCATGTTCCTTAATTATCTACAAATTTGGTTTCTGTAAAAAAACTTGCCAAAGATCTAGCTGGCTCTGTTATATTTGATGAATCCTGTTGTGACTTCCAGAACCGGGGCTCGGGGAAGACGATTGGACAAGCTAAGGAGCATGATGGACTCTATTACTTAGATACATCAAGTCAACCAGAATTTAGTAAATCTACCCTGTCCACATTGTCTTCACCCTCCAATAAGAATGTCATCTGCTTACATCATAGACGTCTAGGTCATGTGTCTTTTTCTGCATTAAAAATAATGTTTCCCTCCTTGTTCAAGGGATTTGATATTCAGTCTTTTCATTATGATATTTGTGAGTATGCTAAACATACTCGTGTACCATTTCCTATCAGTAATAAACGATCGTCTTCTCCTTTCTTTTTAATCCATAGTGACATTTGGGGGCCATCAACTATTCCAACCATCTCAGGGTCTAAGTGGTTTGTCACATTTATCGATGATTGCACAAGAGTCTCTTGGATCTATTTACTCAAAAATAAGTCAGATTTGAGTCATATTTTTCCTGTTTTTCATGCAATGATTCAAAATCAATTTGGCACCAAGATAAAACACTTTCGTTCAGATAATGCTCGTGATGATTTCAATCAAACCTTGAGTCCGTTTTTCCAAAAAGAAGGAATCATACATGAATCATCCTGTATCACCACTCCACAACAAAATAGAGTGGCAGAACAGAAAAGTCGACATCTTTTTGAGTGCACTAGAGCCTTACTGTTTGAACAAAATATGCCAAAAGTATATTGGGGAGAAGCTGTACTCACATCAACTTATGTCATAAATAGGATTCCTTCCAGGGTCTTGGGGTTTCAATGTCCACTAGAGAACCTATCCAAATTCTACCCCGATATTCGATCTTCCTTTAATCTCACTCCTCGGATTTTTGGATGTACTTCCTTTGTTCATGTCCATAGTCATAACCGTGGGAAGTCAGATCCTCATGCTCTTAAGTGTGTCTTCGTGGGGTACTCATCTCCTCAAAAAGGTAACAAATGTTATCATCCACCAACTAGAAAACTCTATGTCTCGACAGATGTTACATTTGTTGAAAATAAGCCCTATTTCATCAATCCTTATCTTCAGGGGGAGTTAGATACACTTGAAGATAAGGAGTTAAAATTTCCCCCTTTAGAGTTGTCCAAATCTAAATTTCGAGAGTTAATTCCTCAATTTGATGTGGTAGAAGGAAAAAAGGAAGAAGATCGTAAAATCTATGACTGGTTCCAGTTTGACCAAGTGTATACAAGGGAAGGAGATCCCATCGTAGTTGCAAGGCAAGAACAATCCTCTGAACCAAGCTTCGAGAATGAGGTAATAATGAATAAATCAAATCTGAATTCTACACCACCGACCAACCATTCTTCCAGCTCTAAATCACCTTGTCATGAGCCTTTTAGCCTTGACCAGGACCTACATCTACCTATTGCTGTAAGGAAAAAAACCCGAGAATGCACCAAAAGACCCCTATACCCATTGTCTCACTTTGTGTCTTTTGAGAAGTTTTCCCCAAGCCATCAAAGCTTCCTTTCCACCTTAAACACAGTCTCTATTCCTAACTTATTGTCTGAAGCATTATCAAAGAAAGAATGGAGACTTTCTATGGAAGTAGAAATGGATGCATTAGAGAAGAATGGGACCTGGGAATTAGTTGAGTTACCAAAGAACAAGAAAGTAGTGGGCTGTAAGTGGGTGTATGCAGTAAAGTTTAAGCCAGATGGGTCCCTAGAACGCTACAAGGCGAGGTTAGTCGCGAAAGGATACACACAGACATATGGAGTAGATTATCGAGAAACGTTTGCTCCGATAGCAAAGATGAATACAATAAGAATTCTGCTGTCCTTGGCTGTTAATTTTGATTGGGAATTGCAGCAGTACAATGTGAAGAATGCTTTTCTTCATGGAGAATTAGAAGAGGAGATTTATATGAGCATTCCACCGGGATTCAGTGGGGTTGACAAGAACAAGGTTTGTCGGTTAAAAAAGGCATTAAATGGGCTGAAATAATCCCGACGTGCTTGGTTTGGATGATTTGCCAAGGTAATAATAGCTAATGGTTAGAAGCAAAGTCAAGGAGATCATACCCTGTTCATCAAGCATTCAGCCTTCGGGGGAGTTACTGTTTTGATTGTATACGTGGATGACATTATAGTGATAGGAAACGATGAAGTAGAGAAGGAAACTTTGAAGTGGTGCCTAGCCAAGGAATTTGAAATAAAGGAGTTAGGAAAATTGAAATATTTTCTGGGAATTGAAGTGGCTCGATCAAGGCAGGGAATTTTTATTTCTCAACAGAATTATGCTATGGACCTGCTGAACAGAATCACAAATTAAGTTAGGCTCATGGAGATAAAGTAGTGGAGAGAGAGATGTACCAAAAACTTGTTGGGAAACTCATTTATCTCGCACATACTAGGCCAGATATAGCTTACTCAGTCAGTGTTATTAGTCAGTTTATGCATGATCCTAGAGGAGTTCATCTACAAGCAGTTTATCGAGTGTTTCATTACTTAAAAACACATCCAGGGAAGGAAATTTTATTCAAAAAGGGTCCTGAGATTGATCTGGCAGTTTACACAGATGCAGACTTTGCAGGGTCTCCAGTCAACAGGCGATCAACTTTGGGATATTGTACATTTCTTGGAGGAAACTTAATATCCTGAAGAAGCAAGAAACAAAGTGTGGTAGCAAGGTCAAGCGCTGAAACAAAGTTCAGAGCTATGGCAGCAAGGGTATGTGAATTATTGTGGGTTAAAATTATCCTAAAAGACTTGAGGATTCAATGGAGCAAACCAATAAAGCTATACTGTGATAACAAATCTGCTATAAGTATAGCTCACAACCCAGCGCACCATGATCGGACGAAACACATAGAGATAGACAGGCACTTTATTAAAGAGAAGCTAGAAAGTGGACTGATTTGTACTCCATATGTTCCGACAGGACTTCAACTTGCAGATGTGATGACAAAGGGACTGTGTAGCAACATGTTTCATGAGAGTGTTGTCAAGCTGGGAATGGAAGATCTATATTCACCAGCTTGAGGGGGAGTGTAGGAATCTTGAATGAGTAATCTTAGGAGATATTTTAGGTAAATTAGTGGAGGAAATCAGGGTGAATAAGCTGTCTCTAAAATTAAGGGAATTAGGTGTAGACTTTCCTTGTTTAGTGTACCAGAAAATTGTATATCTATAGATTAGAATGGATTGTAGGAAATATACAGAATTAATAAAATCTCTTTGATTCTTTTACAACAGTTTCCTTTTTCAATTAGAATTTGTTACCTATATATATAGGCATACTAGGGCTATTGTTATTTGATTTTTATCAACTTTTATCAAGTTATCTTGGTTTTTACTAAATTTCTCTCAAGCTTCTTGAGAAACAAGGTTCTTTCAAATCTTTCCGAAAGTTGATCGTGAATCACTCCTCTGTTATTTTTGGGAATCGTTCGTGAAACAATTTCTTCCTACCGCTTCCGTGTCAAATTGCACCTAGTGCCAAAACATTGGGACCGAATTTATTTTTGTTAAAACTTTAGGTATTAAAACTGAACAAGTGATAGGTAACTTGTGACATGCTTGTTGACTATTCGGTTTTCATCATCAATTGCATTCTTGATAAACATCACAATTGCTATGTGGTTTTCAACACTACTGGAGCTATAGTTGTAGTTAGTTTTCTTGACCAAACACACTATGACAAATTTCACCTTTCTATTTTTATGCGTTTTTTGTTATTATAATCACACTAAAAGGATTATAGACCTGGGCAATTTTGTCAGGAAAAGTGTAAGGAAGTAAATCCAGCAAATCTTGTCAGCGCAAGTGCTATGGAACATCAAGATTTGTTGAATTTTGAACTTCAAACTTAGAGGTACCTAAATACAGCAATACCATCCAAAGAAACTAGTCTCCTTTCATGTTTTAGAAACCATAGTTTTCATCAACAACAAAACTTCCACTGAGAATACATCACGCATAAAAGCAAAAGAAACAGCTCATTCTGAAAATCTAATCTGTTCCAAAAGGCCTAACAAGGCTTCCAATACATGTACTTGATGATTGAACAAAACTTACATCACCGCTAGTGGCTAAATCACTAATACGTTTTGTTTCAAGATCATGAAGAACAAGCTTTACTCCATCAATTTGCAAAAGTAATTGCCTCTTGTTCTTTGATAAAGCTAGAGGCGTCAAGCTCCAAAATGTCCAACCAGGCATTGTAACTGAAGTTAACTTGGTCCAAGATTTGTCCACTCCATAATCTTCCATCACCCAGATATCAGCACCAAATCCTCCACCTACGTCATAGTACAATAGTAAACAAAGGGATCCATTCAAGACGTTCAAGTTATGCTAAGATCAAAGGAAATGATTGGACAAGGCATTTTCTGAAATTCTTCACTGCTAAGATCAAAGGAAATGATTTAGATAACGCCATTCAATCGCCTTTCCCTCATGAACCAGTGTAATGCACCATCAGCAAGGACACAATCTAGGGCACAGTAACAGTGGTAGTTCGACTGTTTAAATGGAAAATGCTTCATCCTTCTCCATGAGCTATAAACGTAGACTTCATCATACCAACTCGATTGATCTCTATCACATAGATCTGAAAACCTAATCCTATTCAAAACTTTTTACTCATCGTTCACACGGTCATACCCAAATCCAAGATGAAAAAGAGCTCTACCACGGGTGTGATATTCAATTGGGAAAGAGGGCAATTCCCAGGACTTTTGAATCCATGGGTTCCACAAAATAATTTTGTCAGTGTCTGGATACATCAGACAAAGAAGTCCATTGCAAGAGCCTTTCAAACAAACTTCGCTTCCAGAATAATCCAAAGGGCAGTTGAGCTGTTTGGCACTTGCGGTAATACTGGAGCTATCAGCTTCAAGATCCAAAACCAAAGTGTAAAAGTTGTTCTGGTTCAGGCCAATAATTTTGATCCCACTGGGGTAATTTGCTTCTTGGTAGGCTTTATTGAGATGTATTTTGATGAAATCTGAGCTATCAATTAAAGCACGCCATGATTTTGAAACGCGCCTGGGTTGTAGCAGAGAATCAAATGGTAACCTGAAAAGTACATTTGCAAGCAAATGATTTGGAATGTAATCTGACATTGCTGTGATTATTGGAAGTAGGACTCGAGTGACGTAGTCTTGCAGGAGAAATTTACTCCGGACGATAAATTTTGATGAAAATTATGGAGAAGTTTCTTTACTCAATTTTGCTCAAACAAATTGATATTGAAAATTTCAACCTTGATAGATGTGACTCTATAGCATAGCATATTCTATGTATACAATTTCCAATTGATTTTTCATTTTCTGCGGCCAAGACTTGGTCTAAGTCAACTCCAGAACATGAACTTCAACTTGAAGGAAAAGAAACGGAAATAGGATGTGCTAAGATTTCTTATATAAGTAATTTCTTCAATCATTTGGTTAGCTATTTTCAAAATAAAGAGCCTATACTGACAAAAATTGCTTAGATAGGTCAGTGGTGAATATCATTAACATTAGCTGTAAACTATTTAACTCATTGTTGCTATGTTGAGTACAGAAAGAACATGGTTTTTCTTACTCTTTAATTAATCTTTTTATCAATTAGGTCTCTGAATTCAACCTTCATCTCTAAGGCCTTGTTTGGTAAACAAGTTTTTTGCCAAGTTTGTCTGCTACAAGTTTTTTAAAAAATTTAGCTACAGTAACCTCAAAAAACTTCTCAAAATTTTTAAACTATACACTTCAAAATATTCGAAAAAAAACACACTTCAAAAATTTTTTTCAAAACTTCTACAGTAAAGTTTTAAACAAACACCAAAAAAACATACTTGTCAAACGGGGCCTAAGTTTGATAATGAAATAAGATCCATAAAACTTTTCATGTTTTCAACCAAACAATGTCTACCAAGAGTATGAAAAACACAATTGGCCAAAGGATAGATCCAACTGTAGGCATAAAGAATTTTAAGAATTGTGCTCTTACTCTAATAATTTGCTAAATGTGCCCCAGCTGACTGAAGTAGACTATTGCTTTTAGGCGTTGGATTTTTGAAAAATTATGTTTTTATCTTTGATAATTTGTTGAAAGTCAATATACTATCTGCATGTACCGAGAAGTAATTTGACAACAGTTGTTAAAAAAAAAAGAATAAGTAATTTATATAACCTGTCATTTTAATTGATAACTACAAGAATAACGCTAATGCTATAAGGAGCTTTAGTTAATGGTATTTTTTTAATAAATAAAAATCGTACTTTAATGAGCACAAAAGAATAGATGCACTTAATAGAAATTAGACACGGTGGAGATGAATAGTAATGCACTTAAGGTTTTAACAACATTAACACGCAGGTAACAAAATTAAAAGTAAGGATGGCAACGGGACATGGTTGGGGCAGGGGATCTCTCCCCCACCCCCCCTCCCCCGGCCACCTACAAATTGCCCCCGCCCCCGCCCCGCCCTCACCCCACCCCTCCCCCCTCCCGCTTCCCCCGCAAGTGTCCCTCGAGGGCTAATAAAAATTTGTTATATAATTTTGTTATAGTTAAATTTTAGCAAATAATCAAATACAAAAATATCAACACATCACCAAATTATTATTCATTATAATTTCACAATTGAAACTTATAAAAATAATCAAACAAAAGTTATTTGAACACAATCCAACATGATGAAATAAATACAACTAAAGTAATAAAATTTTCACTTTTAGCACAAATACAATCACTAATTCATTATTGTGCTTGTGTTTTTTTTTTTGAGAAAAAAATGTTATTGTATTAAGTGTAATTAGGGATTTAGTATAAATGTATTAGTAAATTTAGTATAACTAATTAATAATTTCTATTAGTAGTCATATATAATTATTAGTATAATGGATAATATCAATTATATTACATAAACTAATATACATTATATAATACATATAACTAATAATATCATTATCATAAGTTTGTAACTAATTAAATAAATATTATATATATAATTCTAGACATATATATATTTATTTAGATATATATATTTTTAAGCGGGTGGTGGGGTGGTGTACCCCCGCCCCCTGTCCCGTTTCTAAATGGGGGGAAAAAATTCCCCCCGCCCCCGCCCCAACCCCCATAAAATTAGCCCCCGCAGGGCGGGTGCCCCCATTTGCCATCCTTAATTAAAAAATTAATTATAGAACTAGTGGCAGCGCCACATGGTGTTAAGGGTGGACAATTGCCTTCCCCCTCCTCCTTTCAACTTTTGAAATTAAGAGAATAGTTTTGAAACTTTTGAAAAAATTTAGATTTTACTTATATTTGCCCCTTTCCACTCTCCCCCCAACAAAAATTTTGAAAAATACTCTTTTTTTTTATCATTACCCTCCATATTGTGAGAAGTTCTCATTTTTGGCACATTATCTCCCCTAGCAATCAATTTATTTTAGATATCTCCCCTATGGTACAAATATTTCAAAGTTACTAAATCACAAAATTGATTACTACTTCAATAGGAAATGATTTCAATACCTTTACACTACAAAAAAAGACTCATAATAAAAATAATCTTTATTTAATTTTTTTAATAATAATGACATCATTTTATGTGTACAATGTTATCCCCACTATTTATAAGTCATGACTCCGCATTGTACAGAACAAATTGTAACCTAAATTTAATTCTCTATTGCACCATCGAAAAGAAATCTTTTTTTTTTTTTTGGAAAGATTTCAAATTCTTGATGGGCCGATTGTATCATGAAAAATTCCAGAATGTCTTCCAAAAAATAAACATATGTCCAATAACTTCGGAAAGAAATAAGGGAATCATTGTACCCAAAGGGAAGAGAAATTATGTTGCAAGACCAGAGCATTTGAAGATAATTCTGATCATAGTATGAAAATTTTTATGTTTTCTAATTTATATTAAGTTTACCTGCTGTCTTGCTGAGTTCAGGAGCTGTGGGACAGAACCTTTTGGGCTGCTACTCGTGTACAAAATTCTGTGGCCCGTTAGAAGCCCTAGTGTGGATATCCTTTTTAAGTATGAGTGTTAATTTCCAACATAGATTAATATTTCCTACACTGATAGTGTATACACTGTTATCGTTAAATTCGTGATATATTTGTAAAAGTTGAATTTCAAATTCAAATTTTGTATAATTATCATTCATCCAACGCTAACAATGTATATAAGATTTACTCTTCAAACATCACCTAAGAAAACATTAATATATGTTTATGCAAGTCTCCTAATAAACAAACTCTTAGTTTTCTTACCTTAATTATGGTAAGGAAAACACTACAAATTGGAAATTACGGACAAATAAAAGAAAATTCAGCCATGTTTAGAATTTTATGTATACATGATTGACTTAAGTTGTAGTCAAAAGCCAACCTCTAAACCAACGACTTTTGTTGTCTGATCAAGCAAGCATCGGGTTTTCCCCAAGTTCGTTCAACTCGTCTCAAACATCCACCCTTTAATTTCCAAAACTCCAATGTTTGAAGGCAAGACCTTTTTTTTTTCCTTTGCAATTCCTTTACATTTTAATTCATAATCATTAATTATTTAGACACTTATCTTAAGTTTGTGGTATAGAAATTTTATTTTGATGATTATTAATTTGTCAATTGTTCTTATTCTAAATTTGTATCTTAGAACTTTTAATTTAATTTGCATATGATTAATGTGTTTTTATTAAATTTAGTTAATGTTTATCTGGTTTTGTTTTGTGAGTTGATTTTCATGTTTTGCTTTACACTTTGTCTTTTATTTTCCAAAAAACATTTATTTATTATTTATCATAGATTAACCTGTAATTGTAAGACTTTGATTTCAAGTTAGCACACAACATTTGTTGTGATATATATTTTTTTGTTATACACTGTTTGATTGTTCACCCCCTAAGCTAAAATCCTGCATTACACTGAATTGATTTTTACATGGTCGGTGTCTTTTCTATAATGCAATAATGGTGATCGTTTTGGTAAACAAAGATATCATATACAAGCATTTATTAACATGTCGTTCAAGCTAAAGAATGTGTAACTTCTGATCACTCAAAATCCAATTGCAAAGAAGACTCTATCATCACATGCGAAACTTACTCTTTTTTTCTTTTTTTGCATAACGGATACCAATAGATTTGTAGAAACACAATTTGAAGAAATTTAATTTTTTTGGAGATTTTCGTTTTATTGCAAGGTAATGTTGATAGGAAAACTCACTGCTTGGACCTATTTATATCTTTGGAGATTCATTTCTCTTCCTCTATTGCAAATAATTTTTTATTGCAGAATGGAGCAACTTTTCCTCTCTCTCTCTCTCGTTACCTTCAATCATTCTTGAGGAGCGTTCCATGGGAAAACAAAAAATTGAAAAAAAGTGTTGGTTCAATTAGGAATGCCCATCCGGTAATAGTGGACTAGTAGAGCACCAGCCCGTTATCCTTCCACTGCAAGGAGCGGGAAGTTCTCGTTGCTCTGTCAAACCAGCCTCACGCAGTGCCCTCCACTTTAGGAGCCAAGCGGTCTCAGCCTCCGCCAAGTCCGCATGACCCAGCTCTTTGCTTGGAATGGGCGAGACAGTGAAGAGCCCTACCGGTCCTACCATCTGGACCAATCCAACGTTCCAACACATTAATGCCCCTGCTCAGATTACAAGCTCGCGCTACCAAGCTCGGCGTCAAGCTGCCTTGAGGAAGTTGCTTATAAAGCACTAGTACGCATGTCAATTCTTCGATGTGGGACAAATTCGTTTCCATTTCCATTCAGGAGTTCTGTGTGTTTTTATAAAGAAACCTGGAAAAATTGACAGATTCGTTTTCTTATAAACACACGTCTCGATATGGGACACACTTCAATGGAAGCATTAGTGTCAAATTGGGTAATCCAAATGATGAAAGGTGTAAATGTCTATGGAGAATCTCAAATGAGAATTATAGGCTTACTTTTACTGTGCAAATTTTCCTATTCTCTAGTGTTTTTAGTGAAAGCAACTGTCATTCTGACTTTCTTTCTGGATTTCCTGTCTCTATAGGCACCTCATCATTGTCAAAATTTACCTACAAAACTTGCAACATGGTGGACGAATGTAAGAATGGTAGATTACTTAACTGATGTAATATTTACACCTTTATTGATGCAAGTTCACAACCTCTCAGAAAGATTACAAAAAGAGAAGGGGAACAACCATATCAAAGCATAACACCAGCTGATTATACCAGATTCTGATTATTGAAGCACACCAAATTTGCAAGCAGTGATGCTTCAGAATGACCATTGAACATTCTGAAATGAAACCTTTTCATGTACAACAACATGTTAATTATCGCTGAAAAACTAAATCCCAAACATTTGACTATGGAGAAAATTTTTGTGAAAATTGGCATGTTAGCTATTGTGCCAAGTCCAGCACTAATCGTAAGTCTGACCAACACTTTCTGTTTCATGCTTCTATTGCTTAATCATACTGCACAAAACACGGGAAAGCTCTTCCAGTGGTATGCTATTATTTTGAAGCAATATTGCTGTCTCAAAGCCCTTAGCAAGTTTATGTTATTTATTCTAAAATCCATATTGCTCGATTAGATTAAAGCAGAAGAATGCTATTTCTTTCCTTTTTTGATCAATCCAGTGAACTAGGAAGATGGCATTTGACCTCGAGCTTTAAATTGGCTTATACTTTTTGTAAATGAAAGTGAATTTGTGTTTTAAATTATGTTTCTATACATCTTTAGATATTTTTCCTCGAAATATAAGAATAAGTATATAGAAATGAATCCCTGTGCATATAAGTATGCCTTCCAATATCTATAGGATTCCTTGGGGTATCTTAGGCTTGCAATTTAACCAAGGTAATCAACTCGAACTCGCGAGTAGCTCGATTAACTACTTTACTCAACTTTGGCGTTGATCAAGTTCAAGTGGCACATATTTGAGCTACTCGAAAATGCTCACGAGTCCAGCTTGATAAGGTGCAATATTGTCATTTAAATTGTGACTTTTTTCCCTTTTATCTTAGTCAAATATTGTTTTAATCGTCGGATTCTACTGATATTTGATTAATTGTGCTAATTGTAGGGAATTTTGTGAGACGCGATCAAAAGGAGCAATTTTCCAACATTCTAAGAGTTAATTTGAAGGAGGCCCGTTCAGAGCCTATTTCCAAGTCCAAGTCAAACTCAACTTTTGAAGGAAGATTTTGAAGACTTTAATTTTCATTATTAGTTCTAGTATTGGATTAGGGAACTTGGAATATTATCTTAGTAGTTACCTTTTCCTATTTAAGAAACATTCTGTGTTATTGGTAGGAGAGACCGAAAAGGAAACAAAAAGAAAAAGCAAAGGATGGACCGTTTGATTAATAGTCCGGCCAGCAACAATTTCGGAGGTGACTCTTTGAAGTACAACACACGGCCGTCACTTGCTTTGGCTCTTCTTCTGGCCTTTTCATTAGTTTTAGAGGAAAAACCATGCACAATTGTTATCAATGGAGTCCTGCGGATTTCCCTTCGAAATACGTAGCTAAATCTTCTTTTCCAGTCACGGGTTAACTTGAAAATGCAGTTCCAAACATCTGTGAGATCGAATTATTTTTATTTATTTCTTTTATTCATTGGTATTCGTGCATTTTCTGGTTTAATTTCTTATGATTATTTTGTTATTTGAATGTCAAGGGTCCGATATTTGAATTAACCTAATAATCTACTGCCAAATTAACCTGTTAAATCCTTAATTGTTTGATTGGTTAATACTAGTGGCAACTAGCGTGATTGGTCCCATGTCAGGAAAACGTATGATCTAATTTAAACAATCCTCGTAGCGTGTTTGTTGGTTAAGGTTGGACTTTTCTAATTCTTAATGCAATCGAGAAATTAAATCCTACAGTCGTACCTAGGGTTATTTCTTGGTTAGAGAAATAGTTAACGGTCATATCTTGGTTATCGAAAAAGTAAGGAAAAGTTGGTTGTTTATCGCGTGTATGGCAACTATAACCAATCTATTAATGAGTAATTGAATTATCTTTGCATCGATGATTAGTTGAATGAACCGTGTCTGCAAAGTTACACCTTTGACTAGAGTCGTATCTATTATTGATTCATTCATATTTATTTCGTACGTTGCCTTGATTTTGTTAATTATTTATTTTTATATTTTTTTAAAATCCCCCATACGTTGAACTCAAGGAGAAACAAATTTTACCAATCCGTGTGGATTCGACCCTACATACCAATGTATACAAAATTTATACTTTATTTGAGCAAGTATTTATTATTGTATAGGTTCGATATTTGTCAAAACTCCAATATTATATTCTTAAGCTCGCAGGCTCAATAAGCCTAATCGAGCTTCCAATACATACATACATAGATACATACATACATATATGTATAATTTTAATATTTATTATTGTAAAATGTCAGTTATATCCCTTATTTAAAATTAGGGAAAAATGCACTTTTCATCCTCAAAGTTTGGCCTGTTGATCAATTTCATCCTCAAAGTTTCATCCAAAACACATTTCATCCTCAAAGTTACGTAATTTTGGCCAATTAAGGACAATTGACGGGAAATGAAGAAATTGGCGTTAGACCCAACTGTAAACCCAACAAAAAATGGGTTAAACCGAATGGAGCCATTTTTTAACGGAACAAAAATTGTTGCAAAGGACGAAAACCAATATTCTTCTCCTTCTTCCCTCTGCCTTTCTGCAGCCCCAAAATTTTTTTCCCAGAAGCCAAACCTTACACCACCTTGAAGCAATCAAATACTACATTTCTATATTTCCATTTTCACATCAAGAGAGTTCAGAAGTGACTGAGTGGGATAGAGGGCTTCCAACCATGGAAGACGTGATAGTAGAAGCCCTTCTATCTAATGAACGGGAAGCTCAGATTTTAGCTGCCAGAGAACTTGGTAAACTTGCAACCAAACTAAGACAGAAGTTAGCAGAAAGAGGGATCATTTCTCGGCTCGTTACGGTGCTTCGTACGCAAGATTATGAAGCCACTAAAGCGACACTCTGCTCTGCTTTGTCTAGCTTTTCACAGTGAAAGGTATTGTTTGCATCAGTTAAAATTTGCAGCTTTTGAAGTTGCATCCGAATGCATTGGCTGTAGAATTGTTCCCCATCTAATTTTGTTGTGATTTTGCAGAAACAAGATCCGAATTGCAAATTCTGGTGCCATACCAGTTAGGGTGAACTTGAAGCTTCACGCGCTGGGTAGTCTTTTTCTAATGTGATAATAGTAAGAGTATGGCAGTTTTTTGAGTTTGAAGCAGGTATATTTGATCCGGGAGTTAGTATTCATTGTCATTTGGTTAAGTGGTGGCTGGACTGCTTTTTCTTCACCTGAATGATGGAAAGAGCTCTCTAGCGGCCTTTGACGAACCCGCTCCGGAAAGCCCTACTAACCTCCGCAGGAACCAAACCAGGAGACACAGCGCTGCTGATCTTCTTCAATCCATTTATTTCACACTTCCCGGTCTTGCTTGAGCTGGGAAAACTCATAAAGAAGGTACCGGGTATGGGATCAATTGAATTGTTGATGCCCTTCCCACTCTTGCCAAAGGGCTTCCATTGGGATTAGGTGAATCAGTTGAGTTCTCTTTTCGCCGCTCCTTACCTGACCTCCGGCTACAGAGCCGGAGAAATGCCATGAAGTTTAGCCAAACTACTTGGCTTGGGCTAGGTGGAAAAGCTCAACTCAAGGCCGCCTTTCCTTGCCTTTTTGAAGGGCGTTGTTCGCTGGATGGGTGGTCCGGGAACAACAAGGGGAGAGGAAAACTATTTATGAATGGCTGGGAATTCTCACTCGAACTAGATGCCCAGGAAACCTTTTCTTAATTCTTAATATCACTTTATTTATGCTATCCTCGTCAGAGATTGCATTGAAGGAGGTTGCTGAGACTGCATCTCTTGTAATCCACTTTCTAGCTCTTGTAATCCACTTTCTAGTGGAGGCCATCAAAGAAGGTACACCACTATGCAAAGAGCACGCTGTAGCTATGTTACTGGTCATGTGCCAAAGCTGTAGGGATAGATGCAAATCGAGAGATTGGCAAAAAAATTTTGGGGTTGCAGAAAGGCAGAGGGAAGAAGGAGAAGAATGTTGGTTTCCGTCCGTTGCAACAATTTTTGTTTCGTTAAAAAATGGCTCCATTCGGTTTAACCCATTTTTTATTGGGTTTACAGTTGGGTCTAACGCTAATTTCTTCATTTCCCGTCAATTGTCCTTAATTGGCCAAAATTACGTAACTTTGAGGATGAAATGTGTTTTGGGTGAAACTTTGATGATGAAATTGATCAACAGGCCAAACTTTGAGGATGAAAAGTGCATTTTTCCCTTTAAAATTATATGTAAAATATTAATTTTTTATTAAGTAAGATCTATTAGACTTCAATGGGCTCGAAGGTAAATTGAACTAGAACTCGAGCTCAACTTCTAGAAGGTCGATGAGCTCGAGTTTGACTTCAATTATTTTAACTTGAGTAGAACTCAAGTTGGACACTATTCAAACTCGATCTGACGTCAGATGCACCCCTATCTTATTTTCTTTTGGATGTTGGACCTTGTGGAGTAATCGTAGTAAGAAAATCTTCGAGCCCAATAGACCTTACACAAATCTTTTCAACCTATGTGCAAATTGAGAAATCTCATTTTTCTTCTTCCTCAAGTCTTCTTTTCTCTTCTTCTCTCTCTAACTCTCATTACATCTTGGTTCAGGGCAACAATTTTGATCCCATTGGGGAATTCGCTTCTTGGTTGGCCTTGATGAGATGCATCTTGATGAAGCCTGAGCTATCAATTAAAGCACGCCATGATTTTGATACACACCTAGACCGTAGCAGAGAATCAAACGGCAGCCTCAAGAGCACATGGGCAAGCAAATGGTCTGGAGTATAATCTGACATTGCTAATTGTTAGAAACAAACAGAACCTCAGCGATATATTCATTGAACTGATTTTGCTCAAAGGAAAGAATATTGCAGATTGAAGCCTTAATAGCATATAATATATACGGCAGTTTTGCAATTCTTTAAACAGCTGAGGCCAAGACTTGGTCAAAGTCAAACTCCAAAACATGAACTTGCACTTGAAGGAAAGGAAATGGGTAGACCCAACTTAAGAGTATATTAAATTTCTTGTTGTTTGCTTTTATTTTATTTTTTTGGTTATTTGTTAAGCCAATGAGTGATTAGACATAACTAAATTATGCTTAGTAGTGCAAGTTGACGTTTTAAATCCAACTAGAATTTCAGTGTTTGCACCTAGTTATTGGATCGAAGACAAGGTAGAGTCACACAGAAATGGATTTCTTGCTTCACTTATGAATTAAGCATAATTCCTCACAACCGCTATTTGTAAATTTCAATCGTTACCGATACTAAGTATAAAGAAAATAAGAATGTTACATATTCAAAGTTACAGACTTCTCTTAACCACTAGTTTTGCTAACTCTATCTTTATTCTATCTCCTTATTTATAGTTTAAGTATTTTCACCTTAGCTTTAGACACTTCACAAATTCTTAGTTAGTTCCATATCAAGGGGGAAAGTCCACGAAATGAGTGGGAGGGGCGCCTATGTGTGCAATGATCCTTGACGATTTTTGGTAGAAAATTTGGAGGGAATTTATTTATGAAAATGTATAGTTATAAAATTGCATGGAGTAGCTGTAGTGGTAACTTTTTTTTTTTTTTTGGTAAAGTTATACACACGTTTGAAAAGTTATGCATAAAGGTCATGGAAAATTGGGTTAAAATTGTCAACTAGTTTGGTGTAATAATTAGGTTTCTCGTTAATTTGCTTCGAGGTTCTGATTATGAGCAATTTACGGTAAGCTACTCGCTTAAAATACGACAAAGTGAGCAAAAAGAAGGGTATTAGATTAGATAACCACACAAGTTTCATTATAAACAAGCATACCATAGGCACCATATGTAGCCATACTCTTAATTTCAGATGTGAAACCTAATTATTCTAGTTTAATGGTAAGTTGTCTTTTGGAATTGTAGTGCTCAGGGATACAGTTGATAGATTTTAAAGTATTCTATCTAGCTTTTCCATTCACAGCTCAAGTTCGCTGATTGTTTGCTGGTATATGTTTGATCTTTGACCGGAGATGATGATGTTGCTGCAATGTCAACTTTGGTTGCTACCGGATTTGCTGCCAATTTGTCTCCACTTTATTAGGAGAAAGAAATGTAGTTTTAGTCCTAATGTTTAGCACACGCGTGATATTGGTCCTTAAAGATTTAGCAAAAATAAATTTGATCTCCAATGTTTTACGCTTGTACAGCTGCAGTCCCTAAAGTATTAGCAAGAACAAGTTTCTTCCCCAATGTATTCAATTTAAAGCAGATTTGGGATATTTGAAAACAAATTTTAATTACTGCAGAATTTGGTCCCGTGTTCTCATATTTCTATTAAATTGAAATTAAAAATAAAGCAGAAAAATAGCAGCTAACTATAAAAACAAGATTAAGGACTACAAATTTATGTGCTAACTAATTAACCAGTAAAAAAATAAATAAATTTGTTAAACTATAGATTTGAAACCAATCTGGGCAGGTTCATTGATCTAAAGCTTATTTCACTCTCTAAGCAAAAAACTCCTAATACTCAATTTTTGCATATATGGTTCAACAAGTCTCATTTTGTCTTGGTTTCTCAGTCAATTAGTTACTTACATGTCATCTTGTTAGTTATTCTTATTGTTTATAGTTAGCCATTTTTTGGTTCTTTTTTTAAAAAAAAAATTAATTTAATCAACCTGTAGCTGCACATGACTGATTCCGTTAATAATCCATCAATTATCCTAAATTTGCTTCAAATTAAAAATATTGGAGACTAGACTTAGTTATTCTTATTGTTTAATTTGCACATTTTTTCTCAGTTAATTAGTTACTTACATGTCCCATGTTAGTTATTCTTATTGTTTATAGTTACCCTTTTTTTAAGATCATTTTTTTAAAAAAATTTATTTATTTAACCTGTAGGTGCACATGACTGATTCCATTAATAATCCATCAATTATCCTAAATTTGCTTCAAATTGAAAATATTAGAGACTAGACTTATTTTTTCGAAATTTGTAGGGACTAAAATTTTGATGTAGAACGTGTTGCAAATGATTCTTGAACAAACTAAGGCAAGGCTAAGCAGTGCAAGACAAACTTTAGAGGAAGTCCAGCACCATAGATCCCTTTTGTGAACTTCAAAAGATTTTCAACGTGAAGACCAGCACCAGACATCATCGCGAGTGGGACCATTTTTGGATTTGTTTTCACGTTTTAGCTGTAATTCATTTCCTTTTTCAATTAGAATTTGTTACTTACATAAATAGACACATTAGGGCTATTGTTATTAAACTTTTATCAACTTTTATCAAATTATCTTAGTTTCTACCAAATTTCTCTCAAGCTTCTTGAGAAACAAGGGTTTCTCAAATCTTTTGGGGAGTTGATCATGAATCATTTATTTATTATCTTTAGGAATCATTCATGAAATAATTGCTTCTACTTGCTTCTGCATCACTTGATACGTACAAGAGCAGCTTTCTCTTGCTCTTGAACTATATCAATAGCCAGTAAGAAATCTAGTGATGGATCTTCACCCCCAAAATTGAAGTGCATATTGAAAATGAACACTCGGATCATTTGGAGCATATTTACAATGACTTGGGAACCCATTTTACCCGTATGCAAGAGACCTTTGATGTGCTTGTTCAACGTATGGATCTGCAAGGCAACTGGGGACAAAACCGATAAGGTGATCGGGACAAGAGAGTGCCTCTTGATTGAACCTTGGTCAACATTGGGCATAGAAGACCTCACAAGGACCAAGCCCATGATGCAGTTTTGCTGGGGGAAGAAACCCTACTTGTTTTTTGGCCGTGAGAGCCCTAATCAAAGTGGTTTTCAACGTCAAAATCGAGAACTTGAAGAATTCAAGTTAAAGGTAGATATCCCATCTTTTAATAGTAACCTAGGAATAAGGGATTTCTTAGATTCGATTGTCAAGATTGAGAGGTTCTTTGATTAAATAGATACCCCTAAAGACTAAAAAGTCAAGCTCATGGCTTATAGATTGAAGGGGGAAGCATCATCCTGGTGATAGGAACAATTGCAAAACCGAAGGTGTTAGAAGGGGAAGCAACCCGTGAGGGCATGGTTAAAGACAAGTGTTTTCTTACTACTAGATTTTTACCACCAAATTATGAGCGGTATTTGTTCTCACAATTCTAGCATTGTACTTAGGGTAATCGGATTGTTTATGAATACCAAGCAGAGTTCTTGCATTCATTATCCCATAATAATATATAGAGTCTGAGAGATAACTTTTCTTGAGATTTCTGGATGGATTGATTTGGAGTGTGAGAGAGATTGGAATTTAGCTAGTTCTTATGCTATCAAATGCACACAACCTAATTTTAAAGGCCGAGTTGAGTTTGGCTTGGAAGAAAAATACCCGAGGTCAAAGGTTATGGAGAAACTTGACTCGAATTGGTTTAATGTCAGGGAGAACCAACGAGACAATCAAGAAAGCTAAGGTGCTAGTGTCTTGAGGATAAGAAGCTAGTGGTGGATGATTGGAGGCACCTAAGAGAACCAATGCAAAGTAATCCAATTTATGGGTGATAAGTATAAATGTGGCATACTTCCAATAATTGTCCCGACCATCGGCAAGAGAACTTGGTGGAGCACACTAGTAATGATCATGAAGTAGAGGATTACATGTATGGAATTGAGTTCAAAGAAGAAGAGGATGAGGAGGAGCTCTAGTCTTCTCCCTTTGTGGTTCAAAAGTTATTATTGTCACTCAAGAAGGAGAAGGAAACATAATGGCATCAACTCTTCTAAACCAAGTGCCAAGTTTTCAATAAGCTTCCTGATTCAATTATTGATAGTGGTACTTTAGATAATATTATCTCAAAATAGCTTGTTAAAAAATTAAAATTGCTTATTGAGAAACACTTTAAGCTAAATAAAATTGGTTGGATAAAAAAAGTAGAGTCAGTTAAGGCAGTTGAGTGTTGTAGAGTGCCTTTTACTATTGGCAAGTATTAACATCTATAGGTTTCTAAAGGTCAACAAAAGGATTAATTTGATCCCTATGAAATAAAATGAGCATCCTAAACCCGTGGATAAGGTCAATATAGTAGTAAGAAAATTTTTACTATTGCTAGTTCAGAGCCAAATTTTATTGCAAATGTCAAGGAATCTAGGAGATGCATGCCATAGTATTAAAAGGAGTTTGAAGTACTAAGTCAAAATCTAAAATTTTAATGAAAGTTCATTAGGTGCTGAACAAATTTAAAGATATTATCCCAGATGAACTTCCAACTGGACTACCCCTCATGCCAGAACTTCAGTGTGCCATTGATCTGGTTCCTAGGCCAAGTTTGCCGAATCTGCCACATTATCAAATGAATCCCAAGAAGAGTGAAATTTTGTAGCAGATAGTGGATGATTTGCTAGAGAAAATGTCCAATCACGTGAGTATATGTTCATAGTGGAGTGTGATGCACGTGATGTTAGGATTGGAACTATTTTGTCTCAAGAAAGGAGGCTAGTGGATTTCTTTAGTAAGAAGTTAAGTGAAGTTCGTCAAAAGTTTTTGAGGCATTGGAAGCATTACTTGATCTTGAATTAGTTTGTTTTATATGCTAATCACCAAGCCTTGAAGTACATCAACAATCAGAAGCACATTAGCAAGATACATATTTATTAGGTAGCATATCTTCAATGATTTTCCTTTATTTTGAAGCACAAGATTGGGTAACAAAATAAGATGGAGGATGCTTTGAGTAGACGAGCGACCTTGATGGCAACCATGACCCATAAGGTCATCGGGTTTGAAGTTCTCTGGGAACTCTACGTTGATGATGATGACTTCAAGGAGGTGTAGCTTGTATGTCAGACCAAAACAACACAGGATGACTTTCATATCTTTGACAGTTATCTCTTTAAAGGTAATCGTCTTTGCATTCCCTGTTTCTTTGCGTAAAAAGTTAATTCGTGTTTGCATGATAGAGGTCTTAGTGGAATTTTAGGTGTTGACAAGACGATCTCTAGTCTTGAAGCATATTATATTGGTCTCAATTAAAGAGGGATGTATAAATGCTATACTTGTTACGTAGCAAAAGGTCAATCATAAAATACTTGGTTATATACACATTTACCAGTTCGTGAAGGCATATGGGAAGATTTATTCATGGATTTTGTGCTTTGACTATTTAGACTCAAAGAGAAATGGATTCGGTATTTGTGGTGGTGGACAGGTTTTCAAAGATGGTATACTTCATTCCATATAGTAAGACTTTGGATGCTTCACACATTGCTTGTTAGTTCTTTTATGAAGTTGTTCACCTGTTTGGACTGCCAAAATGCATTACATTCTGACTATGATACCAAGTTCTCGGGCCATTTCTAACTATGTGAAAGATGTTTGGCATATCGTTGAACTTTAGCAGCACTGTTCAACCTAAAATAGATGGTCAAAAAGAAGTTGCCAGTTGATCTTTTAAGGAATTTGGTGCATTGCATATGTCGAGAGCGACCTAAATAGTGGGATCATGCTCTTTCCTAGGCTGAGTTTGCTTTTACTAGCACAATTGATGGCTCTATTGGTTGGTCTCTATTCTCTATTATATATGTTCAACCTCCTAGACATGCATTGGATTTGGTGCAGCTTCTAAATGTTTCAAGTTATAGCATTGCCACAAGGAATATGGTTAAGGATTCGCAAGCTATACAAGTAGAGACGAAAATGAAATTGGAGGCAACTAATGCAAAATTCAAAGCTTCTGCAGGTAAACATTGTCATGCTATAGTATTTGAAGTAGGTAATGAGGTGATAGTTCTTCTGCATAAGGAGAGGTTTTTTGTTGGCAAATATCACAAGCTACAATCAATGAAGCATGGACGTTACAAGATTCTTCAACGAATCAATCCTAATGCTTATGTGGTTGATTTGCTAAGTTGTATGGGTATTTCACGTACATTTAATGTCTCATGCCTTTATTTCTATCCCTCTTCAGAGCAGCCTTTATAGCTAGATTTCCAAGACAACTTGAGGGCGAGGTCTTCTTAAATGGAAAAGACTAATGTAGAGCATGTTACACATGACTTCTTGGACAAGTGGAATTGAACAAAGGAAGGCATGGCTGAGTGATGCGAGACAAACTTAAGAGAAAATCTAATGCCAAGTTTGGCCTCATGACTGACACTGGACATCCTATTGATGAACTTCAGAAAATTTCCAGCGTCAAGACCAGCATCATCACTGGTGCCAGACATTATCGCAAATGGATCGTTTTGTGCTTTGTTTTTCCATTTTCAGCTGTAATTCATTTCAGTAGGAATCTTGAATAAGTAATCTTAGGAGATATTTTAGGTAAATTGAATAAGTAATCTTATGAGATTATTTAGGTAAATTAGTGGAGGAAATCAGGGTGAATAATCTGTCTCTAAAATTAAGGGAATTAGGTGTAGACTTTCCTTGTTTAGTGTACTAGAAAATTGTATATATACAGATTAGAATGAATTGTAGGAAATATATAGAATTAATAAAATCTCTTTGATTCTTTTACAACATGGTATCAGAGCCCGTCAAGGGTTCTGGAAAAAATACCACCTTTGCTTCTTGTCAATTCCAGCCTTAATTGATGGTTCCTTTCTTATTCTCTTCAGCCTTCATTGCTGTTCCTTTTACTATACATTTTTTCTTTCCCACTATGGCGGATACTACATCCTCAACACATCAATTGTCTTCAACTGTGGAAGAAGAACAAATTACACGGAGCACAACAGAGCTTCAAAACATCCAGGCAGCATATAGACTAAATGGAAAAAATTATTTGAAGTGGTCTCTATTGGTTCGAACATTCCTGAAAGGAAAAGGAAAGTTGGGTCATCTATTGGAGATAGCACCGGTTAGTGAAACGGCGGGTTTTGAAGCATGGAAAAAAGAGGATTCAATAATCATGTCTTGGTTATGGAATTCCATGATTCCTGAAATCAACGATACATGTATGTTTCTTCCTACAGCAAAAGCAATTTGGGATGCCCTTCATCAACATATTCCAAGGTTAATGATGGCAGCTCTTATCTATGACATCAAGACAAAGACAACTGGAGCAAAACAAGGGACAAAATAGTGATGGAGTATGCCAATTTTCTGCAAAACCAGTGGCAGGAACTGAATTATTACAGGACACTTGATTTGAACTGTAGCAATGTGAAATGTTTATCAAAAAGTTCATAGAAAAGGACCGAGTTTATGATTTTTTGGTTGGCCTAAGCTCTGAATTCGATCTTGTACGAATTCAAATTCCTGGGCAAGCCAGAATTTCCCTCTCTAACCGAAGCAATATCCCAGGTACGTGCAGAAGAAAAGTCGGCAGGGGTATTATGTTAAAGTTACCTTCAATAGAAAATTCAGCTCTTTTAAGTTCCAAACCTCAGCGGTTGGTACTGAACAAGGTTGCTTGTGGACAAGACCAACCAAACAAGTGGGCAAAAGAATTGCGAGGAGTTATGGTGCACATACTACAAGAAACGACGACACACCATAGAACAATGCTGGAAACTACATGGGAAACCACCCACTCGTGAATGGGGACAAAAAGGTGGCCAGCAAAGGTAGGCTCATGTGTCAGTTCAAGATCCAACTCAAGTGTTTGGAGGGTTTAGTATGGAGGAAATTGAGAAGCTTAAAAAGTATGTTAGAGACAGTTGACAAACCAGCAACTAACAAATTCTCAACCAAGGAATCAGGGTATGTGTTCATTGACACTTTCAGGTAAGGCTCTAGTCTCTTTGCGTTTAGTGTTTTACGCAATGAGCTTAGGAATGTCTGGATTCTTGACTCCGGTGCTATGGACCATATGAACTCATATTTCAAATAAATTCAAAACCTTATAACCCATGTCCTAGCAATAGAAAGATTGTTGTTGCGGATGGCACTACAACCACAATGGCAGGAATCGAGATGTCCAAGTTACTCAAAAATTGATTCTTAAAAATGTTCTTCATGTTCCTCAATTATTACAAATTTGGTTTCTGTAAAAAAATTGCCAAGATCTACTGGCTCTGTTATATTTGATGAATCCTATGTTGTGACTTCCAGGACCCGAGCTCGGGGAAGACGATTGGACAAGCTAAGGAGCATGATGGACTCTATTACTTAAATACATCAAGTCACCAGAATTTAGTAATCTGCCCTGTCCACATTGTCTTCACCCTCCAATAAGATGTCATCTGGCTTACATCATAGACGTCTAGATATGTGTCTTTTTTCTATTACTAAAAATAATGTTCCCTCCTTGTTCAAAGGGATTTGATGTCAGTTTTTTCATTATGATATTTGTGAGTATGCTAAACACACTCGTGTACCATTTCCTATCACTAATAAACGATCGTCTTCTCTTTTCTTTTTAATCCATAGTGACATTTGGGGGCCGACAACTATTCCAACCATCTCAGGGTCTAAGTGGGTTTGTCACATTTTATCGATGATTGCACAAGATCTCTCTTGGATCTATTTACTCAAAAATAAGTCAGATTTGAGTCATATTTTTCCTGTTTTCATGCAATGATTCAAAATCAATTTGGCCACCTAAGATAAAACACTTTCGTTCAGATAATGCTCGTGATGATTTCAATCAAAACTTTGAGTCCGTTTTTCAAAAAGAAGGATCATACATGAATCATCCTGTTATCACCACTCACAACAAAATAGAGTGGCAGAATAGAAAAGCCGACATCTTCTTGAGTGCACTAGAGCCCTTACTGTTTGAACAAAATATGCCAAAAGTATATTGGGGAGAAGCTTGTACTCACATCAACTTATGCCATAAATAGGATTCCTTCCAGGGTCTTGGGTTTCAATGTCCACTAGAGAACCTATCCAAATTCTACCTCGATATTCGATCTTCCTTTAATCTCACTCCTCGGATTTTTGGATGTACTTCCTTTGTTCATGTCCACAGTCATAACCGTGGGAAGTTAGATCCTCATGCTCTTAAGTGTGTCTTCGTGGGGTACTCATCTCCTCAAAAGGGTTACAAATGTTATCATCCACCAACTAGAAAACTCTATGTCTCGACAGATGTTACATTTGTTGAAACTAAGCCCTATTTCATCAATCCTTATCTTCAGGGGGAGTTAGATACACTTGAAGATAAGGAGTTAAAATTTCCCCCTTTAGAGTTGTCCAAATCTGAATTTCGAGAGTTAATTCCTCAATTTGATGTGGTGGAAGGAAAAAAGGAAGAAGATCGTAAAATCTATGACTGGTTCCAGTTTGAACCAAGTGTATATAAGGGAAGGAGATCCATCGTAGTTGCAAGGCAAGAACAATCCTCTGAACCAAGCTTCGAGAATGAGGTAATAATGAATGAATCAAATCTGAATTCTACACCACCGACCAACCATTCTTCCAGCTCTAAATCACCTTGTCATGAGTCTTTTAGCCTTGACCAGGACCTACATCTACCTATTGCTGTAAGGAAAAAAACCCGAGAATGCACCAAAAGACCCCTATACCCATTGTCTCACTTTGTGTCTTTTGAGAAGTTTTCCCCAAGCCATCAAAGCTTCCTTTCCACCTTAAACACAGTCTCTATTCCTAACTTATTGTCTGAAGCATTATCAAAGAAAGAATGGAAACTTGCTATGGAAGTAGAAATGGATGCATTAGAGAAGAATGGGACCTGGGAATTAGTTGAGTTACCAAAGAACAAGAAAGTAGTGGGCTGTAAGTGGGTATATGCAGTAAAGTTTAAGCCCAGATGGGTCCCTAGAACGCTACAAGGCGAGGTTAGTCGCGAAAGGATACACACAGACATATGGAGTAGATTATCGAGAAACGTTTGCTCCGATAGCAAAGATGAATACAGTAAGAATTCTGCTGTCCTTGACTATTAATTTTGATTGGGAATTGCAGCAGTACGATGTGAAGAATGCTTTTCTTCATGGAGAATTAGAAGAGGAGATTTATATGAGCATTCCACCGGGATTCAGTGGGGTTGACAAGACAAGGTTTGTCGGTTAACAAGGCATTATATGGGCTGAAACAATCCCCACGTGCTTGGTTTGGACGATTTTGCCAAGGTAATAATAGCTAATGGTTACAAGCAAAGTCAAGGAGATCATACCCTGTTCATCAAAGCATTCAGCCTTCGGGGGAGTTACTGTTTTGATTGTTACGTGGATGACATTATAGTGATAGGAAACGATGAAGTAGAGAAGGAAAATTTGAAGTGGTGCCTAGCCAAGGAATTTGAAATAAAAGAGTTAGGAAAATTGAAATATTTTCTGGAATTGAAGTGGCTTGATCAAGGCAGGGAAATTTTTATTTCTCAACAGAATTATGCTATGGACCTGCTCAAGGAAACAGGCATGATAGCGAGCAAACCAGTTGGAACTCCCATTGAACAGAATCACAAATTAAGTAAGGGTCGTGGAGATAAAGTAGTGGACAGAGAGATGTACCAAAGACTTGTTAGGAAACTCATTTATCTCACACATACTAGGCCAGATATAGATTACTCAGTCATGTTATTAGTCAGTTTATGCATGATCCTAGAGGAGTTCATCTACAAGCAGTTTATCGAGTGTTTCATTACTTAAAAGCACATCCAGGGAAGGAAATTTTATTCAAAAAGGGTCCTGAGATTGATCTTGCAGTTTATGCAGATGCAGACTTTGCAGGGTCTCCAAGTCAACAGGCGATCAACTTTGGGATATTGTACATTTCTTGGAGGAAACTTTAATATCCTTGGAGAAGCAAGAAACAAAGTGTGGGTAGCAAGGTCAAGCGCTGAAACAGAGTTTCAAAGCTATGGCAGCCAGGGTATGTGAATTATTGTTGGGGTAAAATTATCCTAAAAGACTTGAGGATTCAATGGAGCAAACCATAAAGCTATACTGTGATAACAAATCTGCTATAAGTATAGCTTCACAACCCAGCGCACCATGATCGGACGAGAACACATAGAGATAGACAGGCACTTTATTAAAGAGAAGCTAGAAAGTGGACTGGATTTGTAACTCCATATGTTCCGACAGGACTTCAACTTGCAGATGTGAATGACAAAGGGACTGTGTAGCAACATGTTTCATGAGAGTGTTGTCAAGCTGGGAATGGAAGATCTATATTCACCAGCTTGAGGGTGGAGTGTAGGAATCTTTGAATGAGTAAATCTTAGGAGATATTTTTAGGTAAATTAGTGGAGGAAATCAGGGTGAATAAGCTGTCTCTAAAATTAAGGGAATTAGGTGTAGACTTTCCCTTGTTTAGTGTACCAGAAAATTGTATATCTATAGATAGAATGGATTGTAGGAAATATACAGAATTAATAAAATCTCTTTGATTCTTTTACAACAGTTTCCTTTTTCAATTAGAATTTGTTACCTATATATATAGGCATACTAGGGCTATTGTTATTTGATTTTTTATCAACTTTTATCAAGTTATCTTGGTTTTTACTAAATTTCTCTCAAGCTTCTTGAGAAACAAGGTTCTTTCAAATCTTTCCGAAAGTTGATCGTGAATCACTCCTCTGTTATTTTTGGGAATCGTTCGTGAAACAATTTCTTCCTACCGCTTCCGTGTCAAATTGCACCTAGTGCCAAAACATTGGGACCGAATTTATTTTTGTTAAAACTTTAGGTATTAAAACTGAACAAGTGATAGGTAACTTGTGACATGCTTGTTGACTATTCGGTTTTCATCATCAATTGCATTCTTGATAAACATCACAATTGCTATGTGGTTTTCAACACTACTGGAGCTATAGTTGTAGTTAGTTTTCTTGACCAAACACACTATGACAAATTTCACCTTTCTATTTTTATGCGTTTTTTGTTATTATAATCACACTAAAAGGATTATAGACCTGGGCAATTTTGTCAGGAAAAGTGTAAGGAAGTAAATCCAGCAAATCTTGTCAGCGCAAGTGCTATGGAACATCAAGATTTGTTGAATTTTGAACTTCAAACTTAGAGGTACCTAAATACAGCAATACCATCCAAAGAAACTAGTCTCCTTTCATGTTTTAGAAACCATAGTTTTCATCAACAACAAAACTTCCACTGAGAATACATCACGCATAAAAGCAAAAGAAACAGCTCATTCTGAAAATCTAATCTGTTCCAAAAGGCCTAACAAGGCTTCCAATACATGTACTTGATGATTGAACAAAACTTACATCACCGCTAGTGGCTAAATCACTAATACGTTTTGTTTCAAGATCATGAAGAACAAGCTTTACTCCATCAATTTGCAAAAGTAATTGCCTCTTGTTCTTTGATAAAGCTAGAGGCGTCAAGCTCCAAAATGTCCAACCAGGCATTGTAACTGAAGTTAACTTGGTCCAAGATTTGTCCACTCCATAATCTTCCATCACCCAGATATCAGCACCAAATCCTCCACCTACGTCATAGTACAATAGTAAACAAAGGGATCCATTCAAGACGTTCAAGTTATGCTAAGATCAAAGGAAATGATTGGACAAGGCATTTTCTGAAATTCTTCACTGCTAAGATCAAAGGAAATGATTTAGATAACGCCATTCAATCGCCTTTCCCTCATGAACCAGTGTAATGCACCATCAGCAAGGACACAATCTAGGGCACAGTAACAGTGGTAGTTCGACTGTTTAAATGGAAAATGCTTCATCCTTCTCCATGAGCTATAAACGTAGACTTCATCATACCAACTCGATTGATCTCTATCACATAGATCTGAAAACCTAATCCTATTCAAAACTTTTTACTCATCGTTCACACGGTCATACCCAAATCCAAGATGAAAAAGAGCTCTACACGGGTGTGATATTCAATTGGGAAAGAGGGCAATTCCCAGGACTTTTGAATCCATGGGTTCCACAAAATAATTTTGTCAGTGTCTGGATACATCAGACAAAGAAGTCCATTGCAAGAGCCTTTCAACAAACTTCGCTTCCAGAATAATCCAAAGGGCAGTTGAGCTGTTTGGCACTTGCGGTAATACTGGAGCTATCAGCTTCAAGATCCAAACCAAAGTGTAAAAGTTGTTCTGGTTCAGGCCAATAATTTTGATCCCACTGGGGAATTTGCTTCTTGGTAGGCTTTATTGAGATGTATTTTGATGAAATCTGAGCTATCAATTAAAGCACGCCATGATTTTGAAACGCGCCTGGGTTTGTAGCAGAGAATCAAATGGTAACCTGAAAAGTACATTTGCAAGCAAATGATTTGGAATGTAATCTGACATTGCTGTGATTATTGGAAGTAGGACTCGAGTGACGTAGTCTTGCAGGAGAAATTTACTCCGGACGATAAATTTTGATGAAAATTATGGAGAAGTTTCTTTACTCAATTTTGCTCAAACAAATTGATATTGAAAATTTCAACCTTGATAGATGTGACTCTATAGCATAGCATATTCTATGTATACAATTTCCAATTGATTTTTCATTTTCTGCGGCCAAGACTTGGTCTAAGTCAACTCCAGAACATGAACTTCAACTTGAAGGAAAAGAAACGGAAATAGGATGTGCTAAGATTTCTTATATAAGTAATTTCTTCAATCATTTGGTTAGCTATTTTCAAAATAAAGAGCCTATACTGACAAAAATTGCTTAGATAGGTCAGTGGTGAATATCATTAACATTAGCTGTAAACTATTTAACTCATTGTTGCTATGTTGAGTACAGAAAGAACATGGTTTTTCTTACTCTTTAATTAATCTTTTTATCAATTAGGTCTCTGAATTCAACCTTCATCTCTAAGGCCTTGTTTGGCAAACAAGTTTTTTGCCAAATTTGTCTACTATAAGTTTTTTAAAAATTTTAATTACAGTAACCTCAAAAAACTTCTCAAAATTTTTAGCTATACACTTCAAAATATTCAAAAAAAACACACTTCAAAAAAATTTTTCAAAACTTCTACAGTAAACTACAATAAAGTTTTAAACAAACACCAAAAAAATATACTTGTCAAACGAGGCCTACAAATTGCCCCCGCCCCCGCCCTCACCCAACCCCTCCCCCCCCGCCCAACTTCCCCCGTAGGTGTCCCTCGAGGGCTAATAAAAATTTGTTATATAATTTTGTTATAGTTAAATTTTAGCAAATAATCAAATACAAAAATATCAACACATCACCAAATTATTATTCGTTATAATTTCACAATTGAAACTTATAAAAATAATCAAACAAAAGTTATTTGAACACAATCTAACATGATGAAATAAATACAACTAAAGTAGTCAAATTTTCACTTTTGGCACAAATACAATCACTAATTCATTATTGTGCTTGTGTTTTTTTTTTGAGAAAAAAATTTTATTGTATTAAGTGTAATTAGGGATTTAGTATAAATGTATTAGTAAATTTAGTATAACTAATTAATAATTTCTATTAGTAGTCATATATAATTATTAGTATAATGGATAATATCAATTATATTACATAAACTAATATACATTATATAATACATATAACTAATAATATCATTATCATAAGTTTGTAACTAATTAAATAAATATTATATATATAATTATATACATATATTTATTTATTTAAATATATATATTTTTTAAGCAGGTGGTTGGGTGGGGAATGGGGCGGGGGTACACTCCCCCGCCCCCTACCCCATTTCTAAATGGGAGGAAAAAATTCTCCCTGCCCCTGCCCCAACCCCCGTTCCATTAGCCCCCTGCAGGGCGGATGCCCCCATTGCCATCCTTAATTAAAAAATTAATTATAGAACTAGTGGCAGCGCCACATGGTTTTGAGGGTGGACAATTGCATTCCCCCTCCTCCCTTCAACTTTTGAAATTAAGAGAATAGTTTTGAAACTTTTGAAAAATTTTAGATTTTACTTATATTTGCCCCTCTCCACTCTCCCCCCAACCAAAATTTTGAAAAATACTCTTTTTTTTTTAACATTACCCTCCATATTATGAGAAGTTCTCATTTTTTGCACATTATCTCCCTTAGCAATCAATTTATTTTAGATATCTCTCCTACGGTACAAATATTTCAAAGTTACTAAATCACAAAATTGATTACTACTTGAATAGGAAATGATTTCAATACCTTTACACTACAAAAAAAGACTCATAATAAAAATAATCTTTATTTAATTTTTTTATAATAATGACATCATTTTATGTGTACAATGTTATCCCCACTGTTTATAAGTCATGACTCCGCATTGTACAGAACAAATTGTAACCTAAATTTAATTCTCTACTGCACCATCGGAAAGAAATCTTTTTTTTTTTTGGAGATTTCAAATTCTTGATGGGCCGATTGTATCATGAAAAATTCCAGAATGTCTTCCAAAAAAAAAACATATGTTCAATAGCTTCGGAAAGAAATAAGGGAATCATTGTACCCAAAGGGAAGAGAAATTATGTTGCAAGACCAGAGCATTTGAAGATAATTCTGATCATAGTATGAAAATTTTTATGTTTTCTAATTTGTATTAAGTTTACCTACTGTCTTGCTGAGTTCAGGAGAGGTGGGTTGTAAGCTGTGGGACAGAACCTTTTGGGCTGCTACTCGTGTACAAAATTTTGTGGCCCGTTAGAAGCCCTAGTGTAGATATCCTTTTTAAGTATGAGTGTTAATTTCAAACATAAATTAATATTTCCTACATTGATAGTGTATATATTGTTATTATTAAATTCGTGATATATGTTCAAAAGTTGAATTTCAAATTCAAATTTTATATAATTATCATTCATCCAACGCTAATAATGTATATAAAATTTACTCTTCAAACATCACCTAAGAAAACATTATTATATGTTTATGCAAGTCTCCTAATAAACAAACTCTTAGTTTTCTTACCTTAACTAGTTTTGTACCCATTCGTTGAGTGGGAATTGTTTAAAAATAATAAATTATTTAGTGTAGTTCATAAAAATATTTGCATAAAATACAAACTTATTGTATAATCTATTATAACCTTTTTTAAATACATTACTATGTGCACATTGTTATTCAAAAATAGTCTTATTATGTAAATTTAACATCTAATTCAGTGATTAATAATTCAAAAATGCAAAAAAAAAAAAAAAACATTCGACGATATGATAACATGCAAAAACTTGAAAATAGGCAAGATCAAATCTTGGTTGATCTTCTGTAAACAAAAGAATGGCCAACCCATTACTAAAACATCAATTTTGGTACTTAATATAAATGACTTAAAAGTTAATACGAAAAGAAAAGAAGCCGAATGAAGTATTAATAAAAGATTAGAATTCAGAATCAATCAAGTCATAGGAACACAGCAACCTTCTAAATCTGTTCATGGCTAATAGAAGCAAAACGAAAACATAAGATGTATTTTGGTCTTAAGTCAAAAACATAAAAAATCTAAATAGTCTGATGTATATTGCATGACGTGAACTGCTGTATGACAATGAACTTGATGCCTTGACATTTATGTAATTAGTGACACTTTCTTGTTCTTTAGAAATTTTCTACCAAAGGCTAAAAAAAAACATTGAAAACTGCACAAAATTTTGTTAATACCAGAAACCTAGAAAATAAAAAAAAATAGTACATTGTTGAAGACAATTAATAAATTGTCAAAGGCAATTAAAAAATCGTGTGAAAACATATAGTTTAAAAGGCCACTTTTAAATCACTAACCAAAAAGTAATACGTATTCTACTTGAATTGAAGAGTGAATCTATAAATCGAAATAACAAATTAATTACAAAAATCTTGCCAGAAATAAAAACCAAACTGTAACTTTTGAAAACTTACTTAGAAAATTCAAATTCAATGACCTAACTATGAAGAATGTGTAGGAAATTACAGACCACATATAGTGAGTTTAAATAAAGTTCAAATGCAGTCCTTGCATTGAAGGGAATAAAAACGAAATTCCAAATCCGGTCCTTGCATTGAAGTAAAAAAAAAAATTTTCCAAAAAAATTGGTGGAAAAGTGTAAACATTTTCACTGCTTGATAAAGTGATGAGTAATAGATCGAGAACCATATATATGAGTAAAAATGTAGAGTATCTGCGATAGCGATAATCTGATAAAGATAATCTAATATTTGAATTGATATTTAGAACTTTTGAGTTAAAGATGAGAGAGATAAAAACATAATTCAAAATTATTTATACTAATCCCCAGGAAATTTAGGCTCGACGATTAGGGTTAAGGAAAAAAAAAAGGTGAAAGAATGGAAGAGATAATTATGGAAGGATTATCTAGAATTGTAAAGGCAAGAGAAAAAAAAAAGGATGGAATAGCGTAGGTTATTAGGGGGTTAACTTATGAAGCTCATTGCACCTACTTGCTCTGTCGTTAAGCCACGTAGAAAAGAGACAAAATGAAAGGATAAGAATGAGAATACGACTTTATTATATATATATATATATATATATGATTATGGTAAGGAAAACACTACAAATTGGAAATTACGGACAAATAAAAGAAAATTCAGCCATGTTTAGAATTTTATGTATACATGATTGACTTAAGTTGTAGTCAAAAGCCAACCTCTAAACCAACGACTTTTGTTGTCTGATCAAGCAAGCATCGGATTTTTCCCAAGTTCGTTCAACTCGTCTCAAACATCCACCCTTTAATTTCCAAAACTCCAATGTTTGAAGGCAAGACTATTTTTTTTTTCCTTTGCAATTCCTAAACTCCCGCGCCTGTCCCTGATGTAGTGCATCTTTTTTGCACACACTGAATTGATTTTTACATGGTCGGTGTCTTTTCTATAATGCAATAATGGTGATCATTTTGGTAAACAAAGATATCATATACAAGCATTTATTAACATTTCGTTCAAGCTAAAGAATGAGTAACTTGAAAATGTGTAACTTTTTATCACTCAAAATCCAATTGCAAAGAAGACTCTATCATCACATGCGAAACTTACTCTCTTTTTTTTTTTTTTGCATAACGGATACCAATAGATTTGTAGAAACACAATTTGAAGAAATTTAATTTTTTTATGTGAGTGAAAATTGGGAAACTCAATGCTTACTGTTCCTTCATATTTTTGGAGATTTTCGTTTTATTGCAAGGTAATGTTGATAGGAAAACTCACTGCTTGGACCTATTTTTTATCTTTGGAGATTCATTTCTCTTCCTCTATTGCAAATAACTTTTTATTGCAGAATGGAGCAACTTTTCCTCTCTCTCTCTCGTTACCTTCAATCATTCTTGAGGAGCGTTCCACGGGAAAACAAAAAATTGAAAAAAAGTGTTGGTTCAATTAGGAATGCCCATCCGGTAATAGTGGACTAGTAGAGCACCAGCCCGTTATCCTTCCACTGCAAGGAGCGGGAAGTTCTCGTTGCTCTGTCAAACCAGCCTCACGCAGTGCCCTCCACTTTAGGAGCCAAGCGGTCTCAGCCTCCGCCAAGTCCGCATGACCCAGCTCTTTGCTTGGAATGGGCGAGCCAGTGAAGAGCCCTACCGGTCCTACCATCTGGACCAATCCAACGTTCCAACACATTAATGCCCCTGCTCAGGTTACAAGCTCGCGTTACCAAGCTCGGCGTCAAGCTGCCTTGAGGAAGTTGCTTATAAAGCACTAGTACGCATATCAATTCTTCGATGTGGGACAAATTCGTTTCCATTTCCATTCAGGGGTTCTCTGTGTTTTTATAAAGAAACCTGGAAAAATTGACAGATTCGTTTTCTTATAAACACACGTCTCGATATGGGACACACTTCAATGGAAGCATTAGTGTCAAATTGGGTAATCCAAATGATGAAAGGTGTAAATGTCTATGGAGAATCTCAAATGAGAATTATTGGCTTACTTTTACTGTGCAAATTTTCCTATTCTCTAGTGTTTCTAGTGAAAGCAACTGTCATTCTGACTTTCTTTCTGGATTTCCTGTATCTATAGGCACCTCATCATTGTCAAAATTTACCTACAAAACTTGCAACATGGTGGACGAATGTAAGAATGGTAGATTACTTAACTGATGTAATATTTACACCTTTATTGATGCAAGCTCACAACCTCTCAGAAAGATTACAAAAAGAGAAGAGGAACAACCATATCAAAGCATAACACCAGCTGATTATACCAGATTCTGATTATTGAAGCACACCAAATTTGCAAGTAGTGATGCTTCAGAATGGCCATTGAACATTCTGAAATGAAACCTTTTCATGTACAACAACATGTTAATTATCGCTGAAAAACTAAATCCCAAACATTTGACTATGGAGAAAATTTTTGTGAAAATTGGCATTTTAGCTATCGTGCTAAGTCCAGCACTAATCGTAAGTCTGACCAACACTTTCTGTTTCATGCTTCTATTGCTTAATCATACTGCACAAAACATGGGAAAGCTCTTCCAGTGGTATGCTATTATTTTGAAGCAATATTGCTGTCTCAAAGCCCTTAGCAAGTTTATGTTATTTATTCTAAAATCCATATTGCTCGATTAGATTAAAGCAGAAGAATGCTATTTCTTTCCTTTTTTGATCAATCCAGTGAACTAGGAAGATGGCATTTGACCTCCAGCTTTAAATTGGCTTATACTTTTTGTAAATGAAAGTGAATTTGTGTTTTAAATTATGTTTCTATACATCTTTAGATATTTTTCCTCGAAATATAAGAATAAGTATATAGAAATGAATCCCTATGCATATAAGTATGCCTTCCAATATCTATAGGATTCCTTGGGGTATCTTAGGCTTGCAATTTAACCAAGGTAATCAACTCGAACTCGCGAGTAGCTCGATTAACTACTTTACTCAACTTTGGCGTTGATCAAGTTCAAGTGGCACATATTTGAGCTACTCGAAAATGCTCACGAGTCCAGCTTGATAAGGTGCAATATTGTCATTTAAATTGTGATTTTTTTTCCCTTTTGTCTTAGTCAAATATTGTTTTAATCGTCGGATTCTACTGATATTTGGTTAATTATGCTAATTGTAGGGAATTTTGTGAGATGTGATCAAAAGGAGCAATTTTCTAGCATTCTAAGAGTTAATTTGGTGGAGGCCCGTTCAGAGCCTATTTCCAAGTCCAAGTCAAACTCAAACTCAGTTTTTGAAGGAAGATTTTGAAGACTTTAATTTTCAGTATTAGTTCTAGTATTAGATTAGGGAACTTGGAATATTATCTTAGTAGTTACCTTTTCCTATTTAAGAAACATTCTGTGTTATTGGTAGGAGAGACCGAAAAGGAAACAAAAAGAAAAAGCAAAGGATGGACCGTTTGATTAATAGTCCAGCCAGCAACAATTTCGGAGGTGACTCTTTGAAGTACAACACACGGCCGTCACTTGCTTTGGCTCTTCTTCTGGCCTCTTCATTAGTTTTAGAGGAAAAACCATACACAATTGTTATCAATGGAGTCCTGCGGATTTCCCTTCAGAATACCTAGCTAAATCTTCTTTTCCAGTCAAGGGTTAACTTGAAAACACAGTTCCAAATATCTGTGAGATCGAATTATTTTTATTTATTTCTTTTATTCATTGGTATTCGTGCATTTTCTGGTTTAATTTCTTATGATTATTTTGTTATTTGAATGTCAAGGGTCCGATATTTGAATTAACCTAATAATCTACTGCCAAATTAACCTGTTAAATCCTTAATTGTTTGATTGGTTAATACTAGTGGCAACTAGCGTGATTGGTCCCATGTCAGGAAAACGTATGATCTAATTTAAACAATCCTCGTAGCGTGTTTGTTGGTTAAGGTTGGACTTTTATAATTCTTAATGCAATCGAGAAATTAAATCCTACAGTCGTACCTAGGGTTATTTCTTGGTTAGAGAAATAGTTAACGGTCATATCTTGGTTATTGAAAAAGTAAGGAAAAATTGGTTGTTTATCGCGTGTATGGCAACTATAACCAATCTATTAATGAGTAATTGAATTATCTTTGCATCGATGATTAGTTGAATGAACCGTGTCTGCAAAGTTACACCTTTGACTAGAGTCGTATCTATTATTGATTCGTTCATATTTATTTCGTGCGTTGCTTTGATTTAGTTAATTATTTATTTTTATATTTTTATAAAATCCCCCATACGTTGAACTCAAGGAGAAACAAATTTTACCAATCCGTGTGGATTCGACCCTACTTACCAATGTATACAAAATTTATACTTTATTTGAGCAGGTATTTTTTATTGTATAGGTTCGATATCTGTCAAAACTCCAATATTATATTCTTAAGCTCGCAAGCTCAATAAGCCTAATCGAGCTTCCAGTACATACATACATAGATACATACATACATATATGTATAATTTTAATATTTATTATTGTAAAATGTCAGTTATATCCCTTATTTAAAATTATATGTAAAATATTAATTTTTTATTAAGTAAGATCTATTAGACTTCAATGGGCTCGAAGGTAAATTGAAGTAGAACTCGAGCTCAACTTCTAGAAGGTCGATGAGCTCGAGTTTGACTTCAATTATTTTAACTTGAGTAGAACTCAAGTTGGACACTATTCAAACTCGATCTGACTTCAGGTGCACCCCTATCTTATTTACTTTTGGATGTTGGACCTTGTGGAGTAATCGTATTAAGAAAATCTTCGAGCCCAATAGACCTTACACCAATCTCCTTCGAATCCGTTGGAACTTATCTGTGAAGGAGGAAAGAGCCTGTTAGCTGCCTTGTTCTTCCTGAAAATAACCTCCAGTGCCTTTACCAGCCATCTTGCAACATCGAAAGCTTCTTGTAATGACTAGCTCAACAATTATTCTGTGAAATATGAAATGCAATCCGTTGAGTTAGTTAGAGGGAATATTCCTGTTAGTTAGTCTGTTATGTTGAGTCAGCATGCAGTTAGTCATCATTTGCATGCGGCTTAGTTGTCATTTGAGCTGTATAAAAGCACATGGATCCGAAGGAGAAAGGAGACCATGGCATTTGAATAAAATCTCATTTTTCTTCTTCCTCAAGTCTTCTTTTCTCTTCTTCTTTCTCTAACTCTCATTACATCTTGGTTCAGGGCAATAATTTTGATCCCATTGGGGGAATTCGCTTCTTGGTTGGTCTTGCTGAGATGCATCTTGATGAAGCCTAAGCTATCAATTAAAGCACGTCATGATTTTGATACACACCTAGACCGTAGCAGAGAATCAAACGGCAGCCTCAAGAGCACATGGGCAAGCAAATGGTCTGGAATATAATCTGACATTGCTAATTGTTAGAATCAAACAGAACCTCAGCGATATATTCATTGAACTGATTTTGCTCAAAGGAAAACAATGTTTTAAAACTCGGACCGTTAATTGAACAGGTGAAGTGAAAGGGTCCGAGGTTCAACCGGTCGGACCGGTTTAACCCCGATTCAATAAATAAATATATATATATATACACACACACACATACCTGTGCACAGAATAAGATATAAATGTTAAACCACAATTAACATAAGAGCAATATCATAGTTATCCAACTTACATGTCCAATTGGCTAAATACTAGAATTAACAAAAAAACAATATAAGTCTAGAAAACACTCAAAAGGTCCAAACAAGTCCAATTTCTAAGGCTTCTATAATCTTTTTCGTCTGGGACAACAAAGGTTCAAAAAAAGCCATCTTAACAAGTCGTCGTCACCATCCAAGACCATTATATGAATCACTTGCAAGTGATAAAAGTATAAAATTCATATTAATGGAACAATGTTATGAAAATGAAAACATGAAAAAGACGTACAAATTAAGGAATGAGTTTGATGTCTATCAATTTATCCCCGCAATGAGATAAAACCGCGAAGATCCAATAAAGCAAAAGCACAAAAGAAGGGAACTTAATCACTCTACCCTCTTTAATTGCCAAGTGCTAGAAAATCCAATAACAGAGATGCAAACAATATTTCCACCAAAATAACAAATTTAATCCATTTGTCTCACTTGAATTAAATAACATATGTATAGCAAAGTTAATAAAAGTAAATAAATTGCAATACTAGTCGTAGCACTGACGCGCCAAACTCATACAATCCAACCAATGCAGAATCTGCATGTTGGGGTCCCTCTCCACGACAACATCAGACACTGAAATCTGAACAGTGCCTCCGTAATCTGTGATCCTACCGTGGACTCGAGCTAGAACGCCGAGTTGGAGATCAAAGGCAAAACCAGCGGCCGCTTGGGCAATTAGTCGAACATCCGATGGGTTGCGGCGAGAGAAGTAAGAGGAGTTGAGCTAAAGTAAAATACCTGAGACTGAGTTGGTTTTGAGAAAATTTGATGATCATGGTGTGAACGAGATGGGATTGTCGGGACGTCGCTTCAAGAAATAAATGAACAGAAATGCCGGGCTGTAGATGCAGAGAAAAGGGGCTTAGGGACAATGATCCGAGGATTGGGTTGCAAAAATTACAGCAATATATATATATTATATATATAATATATATATATATATATATATACAGAGGGCCGAGGGGATCATAACCAAAACCCAGCAATCAACAAAGAAAGGGAAAAAAAAGGAAACGAACCTAGTAATAGCTTGAATTCCAGAGTTTTTTGGGTTAGAATCGGTGCGATGAGTGGAAAAACTTCGTGCTTCCTTTTTGCTGATTGCTATGGATCAAGTTTACTTGCTACGTGCTTCTTCATGCTGATTGCTATGGATCAAGTTTGGAGTTTGGACTTTGGAGAAGGGATTAGGGTTAACTGGTTAAGAGGAGAAGCCGAAAAGGAAATAGAAACGGCAACTCGGCAAGAGCAGCCAAGCAGGAAGACCGAAGACTGGAGTGAAGACTAAAGACTAGGTTTAGTCATTAATTTCGGTCAAAATTCAGTCAATTTTGTGAAAAATTAAAAAATCGCGGTTCACGGTTCGACCCGAATTTAATGGTTTGAACGGTTTTTACGGGTTTGATCGGTTCTAGGACCAAGTCAACATAAGTTATGAACAGGACCGGACACATGGCCGGGTCACGGTTCGACCAGTCGAACCGGCCGGTCCGGTCCGAATTTGAAAACATTGAAGGAAAGGATATTGCAGATTGAAGCCTTAATAGCATATAATATATACGGCCGTTTTGCAATTCTTTAAACAGCTGAGGCCAAGACTTGGTCAAAGTCAAACTCCAAAACATGAACTTGCACTTGAAGGAAAGGAAATAGGTAGACCCAACTTAAGAGGATTCCATGTGCTAAGATTCGTATATATTAAATTTCTTGTTGTTTGCTTTTATTTTATTTTATTTTATTTTATTGGTTATTTGTTAAGCCAATGAGTGATTAGACATCACTAAATTATGCTTAGTAGTGCAAGTTGACGTTTTAAATCCAACTAGAATTTCTGTGTTTGCACCTAGTCATTGGATCGAAGA